>CM062096.1:2512652-3037523 GCA_031163375.1 Conogethes punctiferalis | reverse complement strand
GTCCAAATGTTAGGTCGACAGGCAAAATAGGGCATACCCACCCACTTACCCTGAAGGCCCACTGAGATACCGTTTCACGCCCCGCCTAAAGAACCCAGGAATGTAAGAGGAAGGAAACACATGAGCTGGGAGGGCATTCCATGATTTAATGGCACGGGACAGGAACGAGGAACTGAACCTCTTGGCGCGCGCCACTATTGTCTGTATGGTATGCGGATTATATGCTAACATCTATACTATTCTCAGTTCTTAAAAAAATAAGATGGATCCAAGTTTTGATTACAGCTCATCACTCCCCGTTGCAAAATGCAAAAAAAAAAACCTAAAATAAAGTGTACAAACTAAATAGTTTGTACTAGTACAAGGTAATGTTACCTTATCGACAAATCTTGAAACCATCTTGATAACGTTGTTCCCGGCCTCGCCCGGGTCGGCCTCTTCGAAGCCCGACTCGGCGTCCGCACTGTCCGACTCCGCTACACTGTGAACAATACAACATTTTTGTTTGAACAAAAAACACAAACGACCAAAACTAAAAAGCGATAAATAACGTAAGTAATTCTATCCTTAATACATAATTATTTAAATATTACAATTATCACTTATTTTTGAAGTCGGTGCCAGCCTCTCGGTACCTAACGTAGACTGTTGTTGTATGACGCGCGCGGCCGGCAAATCCACACGACAATATACATTTATTTGTTTGGCTGGCACCGACTTCAAAAATAAGTGATAATTGTAATATTTAAATAATTATGTATTAAGGATAGAATTACTTACGTTATTTATCGCTTTTAGTTTTGGTCGTTTGTGTTTTTTTTGAAGTCGGTTTAATTTTTTTTTTTTAAAATAATTTTATTTCACTATTTTTAGTTGCGTTAATGTGCTGTGACCTTGAATAAAGGCTAATTAATGTCCTTAAGAGTTTTACTTAGGAATGAAAAATTTTGCTTTAAGTCAAGTGAAGACTTTGCGATCTAGAATCAAGCATATCACTTACCAAATCACCTGCCCTATTAGCCCTGCATAAGTACATACTACTACCTAGTTTAATATCGACCAATGTCAGTACTGTCCCCTAACTCCTAACCGTTAAGGAGTTCTGTGGCTTCATCATCAGCACCAGATGTTGACGCCCGGAAGCATATACCTGAGTAAAATATGATTACGTAACAAAAACACCATATGAGCATACAATTTTCGGTTGTTGCCCTCAATTTCTCCAGGATCCCATCATCAGATCCTGACTTGGTGATAATGGGACCACCTCGGAAGTGTCCTCTGTCGAACTGTCGAAAAATTTTTGAAATCCATCCATAATTGACGGAAATATCGGTGAACATAAATAAAAAAAAAAAAAAAAAAAAATTATACATACAGACGAATTGAGAACCTCCTCCTTTTTTCGAAGTAAAGGCCATAGCTCATTAGACCGTGAATCTCAATTTATGTATAAAGCAACTCAAGTGAAAGTCACTGCATAGCCTGAACTGAGCGTTAAACCTTGTGTGTGGATGGATCACGGGATCCTTCGCTTTTTTTTGGCCTTGAAGCGTAGTTTGAGAGGCAAAAAAGAACTGAAATATGAATAATTTTTATCTTTAAAAAATAATTTATAGATAAAAATCGACATCGAGGGGAGCGGGAGGTCGTTGTGGCAAACTGACAGGAGGTGGCGCACTAAATATCGAGGTGGCAACGTAAGGAATCACTTTGAGTCCGTGCGCCATTATAGTAATTAAGTAAACGTAACTTAATAGTGCGAATGGCTAAACTATGGAACAAGGGGCCCCTTGATTGAACTCTTTGCCGGGCTCCTTGTTCCCGAGAAATAATCTACCGATGTTCAAGGCAAGAGTGAACTGGTTTTCGATGGGTGAGCGTGAGCGCGTCCCACCGTAAACTACGATATTGTTTACCATCAGGCGAATCAAACTCATTTTGAATAAAAAAAGAAACAAAAAAAAAGTTTAGAAAAAATTTCATCACGTTCAGCATCGTCACCGGCGACCCATCCAGCCGTCGCCAGCGGCAGCATCGCTTGACTACGACCGTACCTGTTGGTAATGCGGCGACTCATCCAATCATTGCCAGCGTTGATGGTTCCCTTACATGAGTTGATATAATGAGCGCATTATCTATACAAGCTCATAAGAGAGGTAGGGCATAGCGAATCTTCGCTCGAATTGAGCTGCACGTCCGGGGTAGGACCTCCACCCTATAGAATACCGCAGCCAAATGACCTTCAGGTCGTGTTTCTGCTGGTGAGTAGGGTCTCCGGAGCTCGTGGGGGGTTAGGGTTGGGCCGGCATGGCAGTGGTAACTGACAGGTAAGTAACCCGTTACTTGCCAGTTGTCATAGCGACTTGGGCTTCTCTTTCGCTCTCCATCAGGCGTAGGGAAGCCATTATGTCGAGCTACTATAAAAAAAAAAAAACCGCGTAACTATCGTCACCGGCGACCCATCCAACCGTCGCCAGCGGCAGCATCGCTTGACTCTGACCGTACCTGTTGGTGATGCTGTTGCTGGCGCGGTCCAGGTCGTCCCCGCGCGCCTCCGCCCGCCGCCCGGCGCCCTCCAGCGGCAGCAGCAGGTACACCATCCTGTTCGCGTAGTGTATCGCCTGGCTGAACAGCGTGGACTCCTCGCTCGCGATCAGCTCCTGTTGTTTGTCTGCGAACATGTTATATATATTTTTTTTCTAAGTAATAGCGTAAGTAGGTTATTTGTATTATAACAGAAGTGAGAACTGCTGCCGACAAACTGCTCAGCAGTTTGGCAGATATACTTATTGTAACCTATTATGTACCTTTGCATCAATAATTTAAAAAAATAATAACTAGCAAGCAGTCCACCCCTCGCGTCGCTTCGGATAAATCAATAATTTCAGATAAACAATTCATACATCTATTGGCGTTTTAACAAGGATCTCTACCAAGGATTTTCTACCGATTAATAAATAATAATAACTAGCAAACCCGGCGAACTCCGTTTCGCCACCGAATGGCTGTAATTTTCTTTTTCTTAATTTTCTTTGCTATAAACCTCACGGAGCCCGAGACCTTTCTAACGAATGCAAAACCGTAGAAATCGGTTCGTGCGTTCTGGAGTTATAGCGTCAGGGAGGAAAACCCGACTTATTTTTATACAGTAAATATATAACCCAATACATGCCACGCTGGGCCACACAGCGCCATCTAGCCCCAAACTAAACCGAAGCTTGTACTATGGGTACTAACAAAATGTTTTCGAAAAAAAAAAAATTTTTCAAATCGGTTCACAATTCTCTGATAGAGGTATGTAATCATACAATAAAAAAAATTAGTCGAATTAAGAACCTCCGCCTTTTTTTTGAAGTTTGTTAAAAGGAAACTTACTTACTAAATTTAACTAATTTATATGTTATCTGAGACACTCTTCTATTGACATGACACTAATACTCCAAACTAGTATATAGCTAACTAGCTTCTGCCCGCGGTTTCGCTCGCGTTAAGTTCGGGGTGAATGCTCCATACAAACTTCCACCCTCCTCTTAGGGTAGCGCCCACTTCTCTAGGCAAAAAGTATCCCATGTTACTCTCCGTTTTGCCGTGAAAGAAAGAAAAACATACAGACAGACACACATTCCCATTTATAATATTAGTATGGATGCCAACAGTGTGACAGATAGTTACCTGGTGGTAGACTGGGCCAGAGCCTCATCTGCTCCGCGGCGATCTCCAGGGCGCTGGGGCTCCTGGGCTCTCAGCAGAGACAGGTAGTCCTCGTCGTCTCTGTACGAGGAGCTATAAAAGATACAATGATGTGTCATCCTTAATGCACACTTAGGTTTTATTTTTTTAACAAAAAAGTAAGAAATATTTATTACTAGCTGACTTGGCAGACCTCGTAGCACCTTTCAAACCTTCCCTGAACTTCCCCGAATAATTCAAGACTAAAATTAGCATTGCCCGGTGACGGGCAGCAGCGTCACCGGAGCAAGAAGCTACGCCCTGCGATCGCCAACCCGCCTGCCCAGCGTGGCGATTATGGGTATATCCTCCAGATGTTTGCTCTAAGTGGCGAACAACTGGAGAGGCCTATGTCCAGCAGTGGGACTGTAATAGGCTGATGATGAAAATTAGCAATATCGGTCCTGCCGTTCTCGAGTTTAGCGTAATAACGTAACAACATCAACAAAAACACAAAGTACAGTTTTAAGAAAACAAAAAAAAAACACAAATCTGGATGACCGGACATGGCGTTGCTGCGTCGTCCGAAACAAGAGGGCCTCACTCGGCATATAGACTGTGACCCGTACCAACGAGGCATGGCACTGGTTTTTAGTAAGCTCTGGTGAGTGAATCCCACAAACGAATGCGTTTCGTATGAACGAACGAACGGATGAAAGTCCGTTTCCTATTTGAACCCCTCAACTCATTTATAGTACACTAGCTGTGCTCGCGACTTCGTCCGCGTGGAAAGTACATTTTCCATTATTTCTTCGCTCCTAATAGTTGCAACGTGATGTTATATAGCCTAAAGCCTTCCTCGATAAATGGTCTATTCAACACAAAAAGAATTTTTCAATTCGGACCAGTAGTTTCTGAGATTAGCGCGTTCAAACAAACAAACTCTTCAGCTTTATAATATTAGTATTAGTATAGAAGTATAGATACATATACAACGTCTCGCCTTTCTCCCAGAGGGGTAGGCAGAGACCACGTTTGTACTTCCATTTGCTACGATCCTGGCACACAATTTTTCCTTCGTCCACATTCATCAATCTCTTGATAATACATGCTCGTCGGTTTAGGGTACTTATAGTTCATTCGCGTTAAGAAAATAGTGACTGACAGGTCACTGACAGACCACTAGCCAATTAAAACGCTAGAAATAAAATTTGGCTAGTGGCCTGTCAGTGACCTGTCAGTCACTATTTTCTTAACGCGAATGAACTATAGTATTATAGTAGTATGGTAGTAAAGCGTACCTCGGACTGGGCACGCGGGGCTGGTGCACGGGCGTGGTCACGTACAGCGCCTTGACGTCGCGCTGCACCTCCTGGTAGAACGCCGCCTCCCAGAACTGCTGGCTCGTCCACACCGCGTGCTCCTGGACGACAGACGAACGTATTATACACTAGCTGTGCCGGCGGCGTCCCACGCGTGGATATCGGGTTTAAAAAATGACGGGACTTCCATAAAATTTTAAGTTAGACATCAAGCAATACATTAGTGAAAACCGCATTCAATTCCATGCAGTAGTTTTTGCGTGATGCACGTTCAAACATACGGATAAAAATTTCTCCCGTATTCCCAACACCTCCCTTCACCGCTTTGCTCCTATTGATTGTAGCGTGATGAAAGTATACTATATCCTGCCCAGGAGTATAAAGAATAATTGTAACTAGTTTCGTTAAAATCCGTTGAGTAGTTTTTGTTTCTATAACGAACATACAGACAGACAGACTTAAATTTTACTGATTGCATTTTTGGCATCAATATCGAACACTAATCACCCCTTGAAAAGCAACGATTCTAATATTGAGCCCTGGGGCACGACCATCAACAAAGGGGCACCATATACCGACCTGTATGCACATGTAGGCGTACTGTATGACGCCGGTGCAGAGCTTGCGGCAGTAGGCGGGTGGCGAGCGGCAGCATGGCCGCGGCTATGGAGTGCTCGTCCAAATAGATACATATACCGACCTGTATGCACATGTAGGCGTACTGTATGACGCCGGTGCAGAGCTTGCGGCAGTAGGCGGTGGCGAGCGGCAGCATGGCCGCGGCTATGGAGTGCTCGTCAAATAGATACATATACCGACCTGTATGCACATGTAGGCGTACTGTATGACGCCGGTGCAGAGCTTGCGGCAGTAGGCGGTGGCGAGCGGCAGCATGGCCGCGGCTATGGAGTGCTCGTCCAAATAGATACATATACCGACCTGTATGCACATGTAGGCGTACTGTATGACGCCGGTGCAGAGCTTGCGGCAGTAGGCGGTGGCGAGCGGCAGCATGGCCGCGGCTATGGAGTGCTCGTCCAAATAGATACATATACCGACCTGTATGCACATGTAGGCGTACTGTATGACGCCGGTGCAGAGCTTGCGGCAGTAGGCGGTGGCGAGCGGCAGCATGGCCGCGGCTATGGAGTGCTCGTCCAAATAGATACATATACCGACCTGTATGCACATGTAGGCGTACTGTATGACGCCGGTGCAGAGCTTGCGGCAGTAGGCGGTGGCGAGCGGCAGCATGGCCGCGGCTATGGAGTGCTCGTCCAAATAGATACATATACCGACCTGTATGCACATGTAGGCGTACTGTATGACGCCGGTGCAGAGCTTGCGGCAGTAGGCGGTGGCGAGCGGCAGCATGGCCGCGGCTATGGAGTGCTCGTCCAAATAGATACATATACCGACCTGTATGCACATGTAGGCGTACTGTATGACGCCGGTGCAGAGCTTGCGGCAGTAGGCGGTGGCGAGCGGCAGCATGGCCGCGGCTATGGAGTGCTCGTCCAAATAGATACATATACCGACCTGTATGCACATGTAGGCGTACTGTATGACGCCGGTGCAGAGCTTGCGGCAGTAGGCGGTGGCCAGCGGCAGCATGGCCGCGGCTATGGAGTGCTCGTCCAAATAGATACATATACCGACCTGTATGCACATGTAGGCGTACTGTATGACGCCGGTGCAGAGCTTGCGGCAGTAGGCGGTGGCCAGCGGCAGCATGGCCGCGGCTATGGAGTGCTCGTCCAAATAGATACATATACCGACCTGTATGCACATGTAGGCGTACTGTATGACGCCGGTGCAGAGCTTGCGGCAGTAGGCGGTGGCCAGCGGCAGCATGGCCGCGGCTATGGAGTGCTCGTCCAAATAGATACATATACCGACCTGTATGCACATGTAGGCGTACTGTATGACGCCGGTGCAGAGCTTGCGGCAGTAGGCGGTGGCCAGCGGCAGCATGGCCGCGGCTATGGAGTGCTCGTCCAAATAGATACATATACCGACCTGTATGCACATGTAGGCGTACTGTATGACGCCGGTGCAGAGCTTGCGGCAGTAGGCGGTGGCGAGCGGCAGCATGCCGCGGCTATGGAGTGCTCGTCCAAATAGATACATATACCGACCTGTATGCACATGTAGGCGTACTGTATGACGCCGGTGCAGAGCTTGCGGCAGTAGGCGGTGGCCAGCGGCAGCATGGCCGCGGCTATGGAGTGCTCGTCCAGATACATATACCGACCTGTATGCACATGTAGGCGTACTGTATGACGCCGGTGCAGAGCTTGCGGCAGTAGGCGGTGGCGAGCGGCAGCATGGCCGCGGCTATGGAGTGCTCGTCCAAATAGATACATATATCGACCTGTATGCACATGTAGGCGTACTGTATGACGCCGGTGCAGAGCTTGCGGCAGTAGGCGGTGGCCAGCGGCAGCATGGCCGCGGCTATGGAGTGCTCGTCCAGATACATATACCGACCTGTATGCACATGTAGGCGTACTGTATGACGCCGGTGCAGAGCTTGCGGCAGTAGGCGGTGGCCAGCGGCAGCATGGCCGCGGCTATGGAGTGCTCGTCCAGAGCCGACGCCGACTGCAGGGCGCAGTTCATCAGCCTGGAACAATACCACTAGATACAGCATGTGTTTAGAGGTCAAATAGTATGAGTTGATGTTTAAGGCCTAGGTCTCTCGCGCTTTTCAGATATCGCGGCACTATAATAGTTTCCATAGACTATATAAGTCACCGCACGGATATAGATACTTTATCTGACGATTAGGTAGTTCCTCCAGTATTATTTTTTTGCAAATACGAAAATATTTTCAATAGAAGAGTCAGTATATAAAATTATAATGATATCTTTTTTTTTATAGTGGCTCGACATAATGGCTTCCCTACGCCTGATGGAAAGCGAAAGAGAAGCCCAAGTCGCTGTGACAACGGGCAAGTAACTGGTCAGTTACTTGTCAGTTGCCACCGCCATGCCGGCCCTCACCGGCAGAAACACGACCCAGAGGTCATTTGACTGCGGTATTCTATAGGGTGGAGGTCCTAAACCGGACGGGCGGCTCAATTCGAGCGAAGATTCGCTATGCCCTACCTCTCTTAAAACTGAGCCAGCTTTTAGTCCCTGCGCAAACGTCTCTGCGCGGCGCAAGCGCTCATGATAACGCGGTAGGTAATTTAAGTATACTTAAAATAAGTTTGTATAAATATCCCACCCCACAACTGAACTGAACATTGGTACAACATTTGGTAAAGAAACCCTGCCCTTAAATCAAGGGTCGTGAGTTTTATTCTCATCCAGGATAAAGAAGCTTCCCCTATGGCGCTGGTAATGCTAAAACCAATCCCGCACATTCGCTTTATGGAAACACTAGCTGTGCTCGCGACTTCGTCCGCGTGGAATAGTTATTTTTCCCCGTTTTTTTTTACATTTTCCATTATTTCTTCGCTCCTAATGGTTGCAACGTGATGTTATATAGCCTAAAGCCTTCCTCGATAAATGGTCTATTCAACACAAAAAGAATTTTTCGATTCGGACCAGTAGTTCCTGAGATTAGCGCGTTCAAACAAACAAACAAACGAACTCTTCAGCTTTATAATATTAGTTAAGATTTTACATCCAATTTCCGGAATTGTGACAGTTCATATCATCATCAGCCTATTGCAATCCACTGCTGGACATAAGCCTTTCCAGTTGGTCGCTACTTAGGGAAAACATCTGGAGGATATACCCATAATCGCCACACTGGGCAGGCGGATTGGTGATCGCAGGGCGTAGCTTCTCGCTCCGGGGGCGCTGCTGCCCGTCATCGGCCTGTGGTCATTAGCCACGCCTTAGACCGTGATGGTTATACCGCCACCAGTCGGTTGCCAGCGCCTCGTTTGTTATTCGGCAGGATGCACCACGTGCAGGTGAGGTTGGCTTGGAGCAAAAAGATGATGGGTTGCTCCCATACATACCCTGTTCATACACAGTTCATAAACCACGTGTGGAAACTTTAGGAGACTTAGATACCAAAATCTCGCTTCAGAGGTATTTTGAAGAGCTTGAGTGAAGTGGTATTTTGGTCTCAAAGAAACTAAAACTGCCGTCAACTCGCTAATAAGAAGCCGGATAGTCCAACCCGGAAATACAAGCACATATAGCAATAAAATAATACCACAAACACCACAACGACCAATGATTGACAAGTACATCGCGTGCGGCCGCCACACACGCGACCCCTATACGATTTATAGCGACATCTCTCCGCATTATACGACCAGACGATATCATCTACCATACACAGATACCATCAAACTACTCTTTGTCATGTAACAGAATGTATTTAATCGACCGCTTAGCGCTCGGTTGTTGCATTCAGTAATTTATTCCCGGTTGAAGATGATAAAGTTGATAGTGTTCTGTTTCGTAGCGGCGGCTGTCATTTTAGTAGTGACTAGTCAGGATAATATGCTAGTGAGTACGTTTGATGTGCGTCCTGTGGGTGCCTCATGGCTTTTTGCAACACTAATTCTTGAAACTCAAATGATGCGTTCCGATATTGAGTGAGATAACAACCAATCTTTAAGTTTAAGACACGAAATGATCACCTATTCGCTATCAATTTCGGATATTCCGTTCGTACTCCCTGATATAAGTAGATTCTGAGCACGTCGCTTTTATATATTGACATCTAGTGCAAGATAGCTTACATAAAAGACGAGACTAGGTAATTGTGCTTTTACACAACTAGTCGGTATATGGACATAACGGTGTCCCAAATAATACCATCATTTACTGTAAATGACACGCATTGTTTTCGCACGCATTTTCGAAAAATATTTTTTTTTATTAACTACAATTACGATATCTTCTCTTTGTACTTGGTCTTTAACGCCCGTGACGCTCAGGTGCAGAATATCCGGTTTACAAAATGTCAAGCGGTCGCAAAAAGTGCAATCAGCAGAATGTCCAGTTCGTACAATGTCCAATTCGCAAATTGTCCAATTTGTAAAATGTCCACTTCGCAAATTTTCCAATTTGTTAAATGTCCAGTTCACAAAATAATAGAACAATTCGCATAATGTCCAATACTCGTCGTAACATTGTCATCGTAACCGTGGTCTCAGGTCTCAAATACAAAACTGAACTGTCTGTACCCAGGGTCCAGGCCGCTGGTTCGTGATCAACATCGCGGTGTGCGACAACGACGAGCAGTTCGAGCACCGGTTCAAGATCCAGCGCAAGAAGATGAACCGGACGCACGACGGATTCTGCGCTTACATGAACGTCACACAAGAGATTAACGAGGATTACGGTGTAAGTATTTCTTTATAGTTTTTTTTTTATACCAATAGGGTGGCAAACAAGCTAAGACCGCCTACATTGTACCTACTATATGTTTGTATACGATGTATGGGATGTAAGGGAGCGACATCTTTTCGCTCCAAGCCAACCTCACCTGCACGTGGTGCATCCTGCCGAATAACAAACGAGGCGCTGGCAACCGACTGGTGGCGGTATAACCATCACAATTGAAGGCGTAGCTAAATACCACAGACCGATGACGGGCAGCAGCGTCACCGGAGCGAGAAGCTACGCCCTGCGATCGCCAACCCGCCTGCCTGCCCAGCGTGGCGATTATGGGTATTTTCCTCCAGATGTTTGCCCTAAGTGGCGAACAACTGGAGAGGCCTATGCAATAGGCTGATGATGCTGATGATGATGATGACACCCGTATGTCCCCAGGTGCGCATCGAGCTGTGCAAGCACGTGGACGGCGGCTGCAAGCCGTACCAGGTGCTGTCCGACGACAGCTTCGTGTCCTTCCTGGACAAGTACGTGCGCAGCAACGTGGAGAAGGCGCTGGGCTTGGCCGGCTTGGAGCACACCTGGTTCCCTTTGACTGAGGTGAGTGAAGGAAACTGTAGAGAAACTAGCTTTCGCCCGCGACTTCTTCCGCGTTAATTAGGTTACCTGCATGCCAAAATTTCAATCATCTATCTTACGCGGTTTCGATTTTTTCATACAAAAGTTTTTTCCCGGTAACTCCCGTTCCCGTGGGAATTTGGAATATCCTGTTGCAACTAAGATTTAAGTTTACTAAAGTACCTGCATGCTAAATTTCAAGCTTCTAACTTAAGGGGAAGATCAAGAGGGAGATCGCCTATGAGATGGACGGACCAGATAAAGGCAACCGTGAGGGGCTCGTCGTCTCTACTCGAATGCACGAGGAAGGCGGCTGTGAGGGACGAATGGCGGCGCGTTGTGAAGCTGGCCACCAACGCCTGAAATGACGACCACGACCACTCTGACAAGAGTGAAATCGACGAAGAAGAAGAAGAACTTAAGCGGTTTAGATTTTCATACAAAAGTATTTTACCGCTAATTACCGTTCCCGTGGGAATTCCTTTCTTAGTGCACCTCTACTGTACCTAAGCTACGTCTTCCAAATTTCAAATGCATACGTTTAGCCGTTTAGGCTGTGCGTTGATATGTCAGGCAGTCAAGTCAGTTTCACCTTGTATATATTTAGACTAGCTGTGCTCGCGACTTCGTCCGCGTGGTATAGTAATTTTTTCCCCGTTTTTTTTACATTTTCCATTATTTCTTCGCTCCTAATAGTTGCAGCGTGATGTTATATAGCCTAAAGCCTTCCTCGATAAATGGTCTATTCAACACAAAAAGAATTTTTCAATTCGGACCAGTAGTTCCTGAGATTAGCGCGTTCAAACAAACAAACAAACTCTTCAGCTTTTATAATATTAGTTAAGATTAAGATTTAGATAAACCCATTACTACAATAGGGCCCTTATGTCCGAACATTTCACGCCTTTGTATTCTACAGGGCGAATACGAGATAAAAGACTACATGTTCGACTACTGCGAGCTGCCGTCGGACGGCGTGTACGGCGTGTTCGACGCGACCGGCTATCTACTGCGGGACGACAAGGAGGTCGGCTGCGTGCACTTCACCGTCGAGTTCCGCGACATCGAGGCCAAGTGCGGCGAATCCGAAAAAGAGGACGAGGAGCGTTGAGAAAACAATAAACTTACCTACTCTGTACTTGGCGAGTTTGATTTCTCATTAACGGTTTTTCAACGAACTAGGTCGTCAAAATGCTCGACAAATTCTCAGTTCATTAAATTCACAGTTCGTTGGATTCTTGGTTCGCCAGATCAGTTCGGTAGATTCTCAGTTCGTTAAAGTCTCAGTTCGATAGATTCTCAGGTAGTTTAATTCACAGTTGGTAAAATTCTTAGTTCGTTAGATTCTTAGTTCGATATATTATCAGTTCCTTAGATTCTTAATTTCGTAAGATTCTCAGTTCATTAGAATCTCAGTTCGTTCGTTAGATTCTCAGTTCGCCAGATTCTCAACTCATTAGAATGTCAGTTCGTCAAATTCTATGTCCAGGAAATTCTCAGTTCGTTATACAAGGTGTAAAAAGACCCTTAACGAAGCCTGAAACTACGCATTCTGTTCCTATAGCTGAGTACTATTTTCAAATATTTTGACAGGGAAATGATTTTGGTTTTTATGAGTAAAAAAACAGCTGTTTTCAAGACCACGCAATGTACAGCGCGTAGGTACCTATGTCTCGCGGCGCGGTCGCCGGCGTGCGGCATGTCTCCGCTCTTTCGCTAGATACCTACGGGAACGCGCGCTCGTGCGATAGAAATTTGTGGCTACTCTTACGTGTACGTGGTTCAATGAAATAAGAAGCACACAGCTCTGAAAAGAACTTTCACTCTTTCGTGTGTTTCACTGATAGTGGCTCCGAAAAGAGCCGTTGTCACTCTACGTGTGTTTCAATGGATGGTGGCTCCGAAAAGAGCCTTTTCTACACTGCTGGACACAGAGCACTGCACGCACACCGCACAGCTGATCGACGCGCCGCGTAACAACACACGACGCCAACGAAGACGCGCGCATGCGCGAGCCCAAGTCGTCGCGTCGTGTGTCTCGCAGTTCGAAGACGCGCGCATGCGCGAGCCCAAGTCGTCGCGTCGTGTGTCTCGCAGTTCGAAGACGCGCGCATGCGCGAGCCCAAGTCGTCGCGTCATGTGCCTCGCAGTTCCTCTCGTGCGCACGAGTCTGCGCGCCTCGCCGCTCGCCGTCGGAATGAGAATGAGAGCAAGAGCCGCGCGCGCCCGCGCGCCAATTTCATTCATCATGATGACTGCGCTGCTGCCCCGATCGTGCGAGCGAGACGGATACATAACATACACTGCATCCCTTTCCCCCTACACGTGCCACAATTTTGTTACCTAGGTACTTACTCTGTTTGTCTTTATAATCATTTATTTAGTTGCTAGTTATACACACTTTTTACCTTTATAAATTGTACATTTTTACCGAATAAATATTCCTTATTCTACCTTCTGATCGAGTTTTACTTCTGCCTCAAGATACCTCGAAGAAACTACTGGAAGAGACTACCTAGGGCTAGCAGACCACTCTGCTCAACTAGCAACTAGGCACCACCTGCCTACCACTTGCCAAAGTGGCACCTGCCAAAAATTTATGAGAACTACAATAATACGTTTAAACTACCTATTGTACCCTTATTTTACACATAAAAACACTTATTTTGAATGTATGAAATCACAGGTTTTAAGACAAACGACATGACGCAATAGGCGACGTCACTGGCATTTGTTGTGCTTCCATGCTTCGCCATAAATCGCAGCTCGTGTTGACTGTCGTGTCGCGTCTCCTTAAATGAGGTCTAAGTACTTACCTAGTACTCATCGTTGTCTTCTAGTGTAGGTCTCTCCAAGCGGACAAGATGTGGCTCGAACTGGCGATGTGCGGGTGGGCGGTCGAAAACCTTCATAAAGGTCCTTGACGAAGCCCCACAAAATGAAATCCAAGTTAGTCAAGTCTATCGAACGCGCGGGCCACGTATGGGGCCTGAACCGCCCGATCTACTGGTTGCCAAGCCATTGCTCACGGCCGGGTCTCACAATGTATGGCGGAGCTCCATCGTTCTGGTACCAAGTGGAACGAACGATGAATACAGCCGCAGTGCCTCAGAAGCACTTTTCCATGTATGGCCATACCGTACCTACACCATGTTAACGTACTCGCAAGCGCTGTATGCATGGAATGGCACCTTCGACACTAATCACTGATCACAGCACAACACAACAAATAACACTCAACTCAACACAAAAGAAAAATACACAACGAGGCGAAATTATCCGAAATCAAAACGCATTCGATGTTGTTTAGAACCGAACTGAAAAATTAGGTACCTAACTTCCGCGGAAGCGCAGAAATCCTTTGAGTCGCCGCGCGCGCCGAATAAATAAATAAATAAATAACCCAAGACATGCCACGCTGGGCCACACAGCGCCACCTAGCCCCAAACTAAGCCGAAGCTTGTACTATGGGTACTAGACAACTGATAAACTTACTTATATACTTCTTTTTTGTAAATATATACATATTATGCATAGAAAACACCCAGACCAATACAAACAGACATGTTCATGCACACAAATGTTTGTACTGTGCGGGGATCGAACCCACAACCCTTGGCTCAGAAGGCAGAGGGCACTACCAAATGAGCCACCGAGCCTGTCAAAATGTTGTCATTTTATAAACTAGGTTACATAATTTTGTTTTGCTTGCGGTAAATTACAAAATCAGATTAGCAATTAGTTAAATGGATATACTGTACAGTACCTAGTTACTTAACTAGTAATAATTTTAATTAATAAAATTTATTTAAAATACCTAATAAGTAATTCACCTAAAAATCAAATTAAACTAGTTAACAAATCCGCATCAATAATACACGTTATTGAAAGTTGCTAAGGCAATGTAATAATTCTCACTCATTTAACATTTTTGCTATAAGTAGGTACCTAAATTTTCTGGAGTCTGAGCGTTTAAGGTTACAGAAGTTACCACCTAATGATTGGAGTTGTTGTTTTTCTAGTATTTTTCATCGCTAATGTGTTGCATTCAACAATTTATCATTAGGTTCTGATACCAATAACCAGGTTAATAACCGCCCATAATTTACTTATACGCTGCAAATGTACCTACTTACGTAAAAACTTGGTTAGCTAGCTAACTTACACCCAATTATGAAATAAATAACACATTTTATTGTCTTGATAAAATTATTACTTTAAATAATAAAAGTTATTTATTTGAATGCTCTAATGGCAACACCACCACCTACGGCAATGTCGGCAATAGAAATTATCGTATTTTTTCACAGGTATTTTATGTTTTACTGATTATGTCGTAGGTAGATACCTACTCGGGGTAAAATTAAACATGTTTTTAAACATAAGTAGTCTTTTCAAACACAATTTAATTTCAATATGTCTCAATTAACAATTAGGTACGTAAGAAGGGCCCTACGTAAAGTATCATTTTAATAATTTCTGGCTTTTCTAAGAGTTTACTTATGTATTGTTTTATGTACTTGGTAGTCAACAAGTACCTACTTACATTTTGACTATTAGAAATGCTCTTCTGATTGTTGAAACTCTAATTTCGTCCTTGAATCCGAATAAGGAAATAGTTGGTAGAATTCCCTCAGGCGCTTGGAATGCGCTATTTGTATGAAGAAAAAAAGTTACATTTACTTGTAAGCCTGCTTAAAAAATTAACTCTTGTCGAGTTAATTATGAAGAACAACTGTATTTACTACCAATCGTTATTAATCATCACATAGTATCATCTTTTTAATAATAAATAACTGAATTTGAAAATTAGCAATGAAATATCATGCAATCCTGCAGGAAAGTTAGTAGCAAAAGTTAGTATTCTTCCTAAATTGCGACTGGACTGAAATTAAAATTAAATGCAAGTTTTCGCTACATGCTTTATGTGCCCAATATGATCGATTCTATCCTCATTTACAGTCTCATTGGTCTGTTTATTGGTCGCAGGTGTCACCCGTCAATCGAGAAGTCCCGGGTTTGAATCCCAGGTTGTCCCTAAAGTTGTTCCTAGGTAGGTATTTCTTTTTAAAGAAATTAGTTAGTAGCTCCGGAGCCAGGGTAGTGCCGGTATTACACCCAAGTCCATCGGAAACCACCTTATGACCTGCGACCGATCTCTCTCCGGTCGGAATGGTAGGATTCGGATCGGATTATAAGGGTATAGCGACAGAGAAAGTACAGGGTTTGAGCACACAACTGTGCACGTTAGTCGGCTAGTCTCTTACGAGATTAGCAGAACCGATTGGTGGAAATTTGTTCAGGAGTGGGCATACGGAGCAAACCCCCTGACATGTAAGTGCAATTTGGTATTTAGGTATCTTCCCTCCATCGAAAATCAATGAACGCAGTATTTTGAAGCCCCCAAGAGGAATTCTAACACGATTTGAGTTCTGCAACTGAGATTACGGTGGGTAATGCATTCCGAATGTCGATAAAATGGAAATGAGATGATTATTGTAATTGGCAGCTACTTACATACAGTAGGTACATTCCTAGCTAGGTAAGGTAACTTATTAAATTACACAGGGTCGAGCTATCAGCTGAGTTTTCCTGCCCGCAAGTCGTTGACCTCCGATACGCGGGCGAACACCTGACGCGCGCCCGCGCGTGTGCGTGCGCTGCGGTCGCTACAGGGGATAGTGACTGTGTGGGCGCGTGCGATGTACATTGCGGGCCGTGATTTGAAAGGCCTAGTTTTCCGAGAAATATTCAAAATTCAGATATGGTTTCTTTAGAAGAAATGTTAGTAATTACGTTTTATAAGCGTTAATATGAAAAACGTAAATTTTTTTTTTCAACTTTGAAGGTCAATATCTCAGGAACCATACATTTCCCAGGTATTTTTCTAGAACTAACGATGTTCGTCATGACCAGGAGAACATGTAGTTCACGGCTTCGTTAAGGGTCTTTTTACACTCGATATTATCATTTGGTCAGATTCTAATATAGTAATTGGTCACATTATTGGGATTATAGGTAAAGCCTCCACATGTTTGCCCAAAGTAGCGAACAGCTGGAGATCCCTATGTCCAGCAGTGGTCTACCCATAGGCTGACGGCAGTGTTACCTGACGACGAGCTCGAACTGGTGGTGGTGCAGCAGCTGCTTGTTGGTGGGCAGGCGCGCGGCCAGGTCCCGGACCAGTGCTGCCCTCGCGGCATGCGCTCGTAACGCTCGCAGCACGGCAGGAAACGACTTGCGCGCGTCCGCGTATCGACACTCGAAGATGGCCGACACGCAGCCGAGCACCACCTGACAACGACACAGGGTACTTTAGTCACCTTGTATCCCACCAAAAACAATATGTAAAATACTAGCCAAGTCTCAATGGAGCTCCTTGTTTATCTCTAAAAAGTAATAAAGTCTAGACAAAGTTGTGCCAGCCAAGTCTGAGGTTCCTTACGGCGATTTCTTTATCATTCATTATAATCAATTAATGTTGTGTGACGGCAGTGTTTGCTTCGCGCTCTACTTAGCGGGGGCACTGCCGAGCCGCCCGATACTAGCGTCTCCGGTGGCAGGAACGGCTGACAAAATGGTGTACAATGTACAAAAAACGCAATATACAATACAAATTTAAGAGAGGTTTGTCATAGCGAATCTTAGGGACCTCCACCCTAGAATACCGCAGTTAAATGTCCTCCAGGTCGTGTTTCTGCCGGTGAGTAGGGTTTCTGGAGCTCGTGGGGTGAGTGCTCCATCGGAAGCAGGGAGTTAGGGTGGGCAATACCCCTGCCCCTACCCCTGTTGAAGGCGTCCATGTTTCCGATGCTGCTTAGTCCTATGTTCTACAGCTGTTCGGCGATTGCTACCGTTATTCCAAGGTTCTAGGGCTCAAAGTAGCTAGTCTCAATAAGGTCACACCATAATATATTCTCCATACAAGTGAAAGTAACGCTTCAGCTCACCTCCAACCTCCTAGCGGAGTTGGTGACCACCATATGGCCGAGCTCGGAGGCGCCGGTGGGGGGCGCGGCGGGCGGCACGATGCGCGGCTGGGGCGGCCGCAGGGCCGACAACCTGCGGGAGGAAACGTTAACTACAGTACCTATCCGGCTCGAAGGACCGAAACATTACACATAACGCTTACGCAACATACGCTTTGTGTGTAGCAAAAACTCTGGCAACTACCTTCCCCTTTTATTTAGCAAATTGTCCTCTACCCGAAGGTGTCTGGAAGAGATCGATCCCAGCGATAAGACCGCCTACATTGTACCTACTATATGTCTGTATACTCTTTCTTGTATTAACAAGTGACGGGCATCAGCGTCACCGGAGCAGGAACTGTGCCCTGCGATCGCCTTACCGCCTGCCTAGCGTGGCGATTATGGGTAAAGCTTCCAGATGGCCCTAAAGTGGAGAACAACTGGAAAGGACTACAGGATCAGCAGTGGTTTACGATAGGCTGATATATTAGACATTGCTCGGATTCCAAAGTAAGTAACTTAAGCACTTGTGTTATGGTTATAGGTATCACAAATATAAATACTTAAATACAAATATACACACGGAGACACGAAACAAAAACAAATGTTAATCACACCAATGTTGGTCCCGACTGGGGATCGAACTCACGACCTTTGGTTCAGAAGGCAGGAGTCACTACCAAATGAGCCATCGAGCCAGTCGAACCAGGCTGATGCTGATGATATTAGCGCACTTACTTAGGGTTATTAGCGTTCCTAGCGGTGACCTCCTCGATGACCTCCCGCACCCTGGCCGCGTCCAGCGTGGGCAGCGGCGGCTGGTGGATGCGCGACGAGGCGCCCTCCGGCGGCCGCAGGATGCGCTGCTGGTACGCCTGCAACGAGGACACCTTCACAGTGTCAGGGGTTGGGGTACCGCTTATTAGTATTAGTGCTGAATGGGGATGGGGTTGTTAGGTGAGTTCATTTTTTTTTATAGTAGCTCGACATAATGGCTTCCCTTCGCCTGATGGAAAGCGAAAGAGAAGCCCTATTCGCTGTGACAACTGGCAAGTAACTGGTTAGTTACCTGCCAGTTGCCACTGCCATGCCGGCCCAACCCTAACCCCCCACGAGCTCCGGAAACCCTACTCACCAGCAGAAACACGACCCGGATCATTGAAATGACCATAGGATTTTGAACTTTCGAAATGGATTCCCGAACAACTTTTCACATCCAGCCCTTTTTATACAGCTCATATTTTATGATTTTCAATTTTTATGATCTTACCAGAAGGTAACCATGAAGTTACACGCAGAAAGAAACATAGTAAAATACCCTATTATTGGTGTGAATGAGGCAGATAACATTTTTTTTTCTGCCATGGCATCATGGATCTCCTAGGACTATGGCGACTGCGATATGTGTCATAGCAGTTATAGTTTTAAGGCCCCATGGCACCACCCCATAAGGCGCCTGATGGAGGGACCGGGGTTTTTAGTGGGTATGTCCTGCCTCACAACAACTTGAGGCAGGAGAGTCCCACATACCCTGCCACTTCCCCCAAGTGGCGGGGATGCATAATAGCATTTTCCCCCGGAAAAAAAAATGGCGATCTCTTGCCTCCTCACTATGTTGAAGCAGGATGCTTCAGTTTCGAGGGTCACATAACCCGCCGTGCCCCTGATTGGCTGGCATGCGCAAATGCATCTTTCCTGGTACAAGAGATAACTACAATTTGCCTCATCATTCATGTACAATTGTGTATTGTCGTAATGGAATGCGTTACCTGCGGATTCGGGTTTTCGTTCAGATGGAGCTGCATCGCCAGGTCTTGTATGTGCTGCAGTTCTAGCTCTGGGTTCAGAGACTCCAGCCTGAGCTGTTCGGGAAGATTTCTGAAAATTAAAATATTATTATGATAGGTACTAGTAAAAAAATACTGCACGAACAACACTATAAAAAGAGGTGTATAACGAATGAATGATTTATTTGTGATAAACATTAGAAGATTCCTATTTAAAAGAGTAACTATCGAGTTTCTTGCTGGTTTTCTCGATAAAAGCTACATTCCAAATCCAGCGGTAGAGTATTTTCTTTTAATTGTGTTGACAATTCATGAGTGCTTATGTCTGGTGTTCGCGTGCTCTAGTCTATATGAACAAAGATGTTTTCCATTCTGGTAACTAGTTTAAGGAAGGCTCGAACCACTGGTCGGGAACATAATGAACTGTTGAGATAATTGATAACGGCTTCACTAAAATTGGTTAGTGTTGTCTGAACCTTAAGTTTTAAAAGAGACGACCTTCTACTTGGGAGTCTTCAAGAAACGAGCGTACTCCTATTTAAAAGGCCGGCAGCGACCCCAGAACTCGCTTTGAGTTTGCTCGATTGATGTGTCCATGTACGGTGTAGACTGCTTACCAACAGACATCACATTTGCTCGTCTGCCGTCTCTTGCATAAAAAAGGTAAAACATTGTTAGCATTCAACCGCTAGTAAATATCATCAGGGGAAATGGTATTCCTCGGTTAGTCATGTCGGTGGGGCGCCAGGGCGGCCCCCGCTCGGCCACCAGCCCGTTATGGACCCCAGCAGGTATATCTACAGTCAGTATACTCACTGCACCAGCTCGTCCCAGATGTCGGTGGGGCGCCAGGGCGGCCCCCGCTCGGCCACCAGCCCGTTATGGACCCCAGCAGGTATATCTACAGTCAGTATACTCACTGCACCAGCTCGTCCCAGATGTCGGTGAGGCGCCAGGGCGGCCCCCGCTCGGCCACCAGCCCGTTATGGACCCCAGCAGGTATATCTACAGTCAGTATACTCACTGCACCAGCTCGTCCCAGATGTCGGTGGGGCGCCAGGGCGGCCCCCGCTCGGCCACCAGCCCGTTATGGACCCCAGCAGGTATATCTACAGTCAGTATACTCACTGCACCAGCTCGTCCCAGATGTCGGTGGGGCGCCAGGGCGGCCCCCGCTCGGCCACCAGCCCGTTATGGACCCCAGCAGGTATATCTACAGTCAGTATACTCACTGCACCAGCTCGTCCCAGATGTCGGTGGGGCGCCAGGGCGGCCCCCGCTCGGCCACCAGCCCGTTATGGACCCCAGCAGGTATATCTACAGTCAGTATACTCACTGCACCAGCTCGTCCCAGATGTCGGTGGGGCGCCAGGGCGGCCCCCGCTCGGCCACCAGCCCGTTATGGACCCCAGCAGGTATATCTACAGTCAGTATACTCACTGCACCAGCTCGTCCCAGATGTCGGTGGGGCGCCAGGGCGGCCCCCGCTCGGCCACCAGCCCGTTATGGACCCCAGCAGGTATATCTACAGTCAGTATACTCACTGCACCAGCTCGTCCCAGATGTCGGTGGGGCGCCAGGGCGGCCCCCGCTCGGCCACCAGCCCGTTATGGACCCCAGCAGGTATATCTACAGTCAGTATACTCACTGCACCAGCTCGTCCCAGATGTCGGTGGGGCGCCAGGGCGGCCCCCGCTCGGCCACCAGCCCGTTATGGACCCCAGCAGGTATATCTACAGTCAGTATACTCACTGCACCAGCTCGTCCCAGATGTCGGTGGGGCGCCAGGGCGGCCCCCGCTCGGCCACCAGCCCGTTATGGACCCCAGCAGGTATATCTACAGTCAGTATACTCACTGCACCAGCTCGTCCCAGATGTCGGTGGGGCGCCAGGGCGGCCCCCGCTCGGCCACCAGCCCGTTATGGACCCCAGCAGGTATATCTACAGTCAGTATACTCACTGCACCAGCTCGTCCCAGATGTCGGTGGGGCGCCAGGGCGGCCCCCGCTCGGCCACCAGCCCGTTGAAGAACATGGACTCCAGCAGCCGCACCGCGAACGTGCTGGCCGACAGCCCGCGGCTGCCCAGGAAGCCCATCTTGTGGAACGTCAGCACCGGCGACGGGTGGATCCGGATTATCGTCAGGCAGTGCCTGGAGGACGGAAACACAGTATAGAGCCAACATGTGTCAGGTAACTATCAAGAATTCCCTAAAGGTGTCAGAATATCTTAGAAACTACACGTCATGCAACATGGTTTAATATAAATTAGATACCTATAATATAGGTCCTATATAATGATTGTAAACATTTAAAAGAGCAACTTAATGAGTTTCTTGTCGGTTTTTATTTCTCAGTAGAATATTGCTTCCTGAACGGTGGTAGTTTGACGATTTTGGAAGTGTTGTTTAAAACCTATATGGATAATGATTAGGTATTTAGATTTCGAATTTTTAAAAAAAGTGTACATGTCGCCCTCTTAAAATCTCTCGCCTAACGGCGAGTTGTGCCCAATGATAAAATGCTAAGATCGCTCTTGCCCTATGTTATTTTTATGTCCGTTCATATATACCACAGACGGATGATGGGCAGCAGCGTCACCAGAGACAATATACTCGTAATACGAACCTATACCCCTGCAGCAGTTTCGCCAGAGTCCTCATGAACACAGCCCTGATCTCCTTGTCGAGCATATGCGGCGGGGAGGCGGCGGGCGGCGGCGGGGCGAAGGCCGAGTCCGCGGACCGCAGCTCCGGCTGCAGCACCAGCGCCAGCGCGTCCTGCAGCGACGACAGCAGCTGGCCCTCCGGCCGGGGGATGTTCACGCCGGGCGGGATGTGCAGGGAGCCCACGTCGAGGTCGGCGATTATCACGTCGAGCTGAGGACGAACAGTTGAATTAACACTATTTAGTTTACATTAAGAGGGCAGTACAATTAAAGAAAGAAAGAAAAATTTATTGGCTTTTAGATGGTACAGACAATATATAGGTACAGATTACACAGCACAAAATAATAACAATAGTCAAATATCAAAGTAAGTTTATCAGTTGTCTAGTACCCATAGTGCAAGCTTCGGCTTAGTTTGGGGCTAGATGGCCTGATTCCACACCCTGTTTGTTAGTTTGGTAATACCTTACATTGCTCTCTCTTATTATCAATTGTTGACTCACCAGCTCCGAGACCTCCTCCTTGAGGCCGGAGTGCACGCCGATGAGGAAGGGCGTGGGCGTGGCCAGCACCTCGGCCAGCCCGGCGGGCAGCAGCGGGATGTACACGTGCGCGTACCGGAACGGGAACATCAGCGCGGCCAGCGCGCGGCACGCCGCCGCCAGCCGCGCCGCCGCCAGAGACACGAGGAGGACCTTGTGCTCGCTCATCACCGCGCACCAGAGGGTTACGGAGTTGTGGATACCTGGAACATAGGAAGGTAAATGACACCATGGCTTATGACAACAGAGCGCGACAAAGTTGTGGATGCCTGAAACATAGGGAGCGAAATGGTGTTAGCGCTTTAGGAGCTTGAGCTGGCTTATGACACCAAAGCGTCACCGAGTTGTGGATGCCTGGAACATAGGGGGCAGTGTTAACCTTCAACTATCTCACCACCGCGAACCAGAGCGTCACCGAGTTGTGGATGCCTGGTAGCACTGGAAGGGAAATGGTGTTAGTGCCTCCTAAGGCGCTTGCTTAATTGCTCGCTAGATCCTAATCTAGTGCTCGCTCATGACCGCGCACCAGAGCGTGACAGAGTTGTGGACGCCTGGAACCATAGGAAGGGATATTGTAATAGCGTCTTAGGAGCTTGAGCTGGCTCATGACGGCGCACCAGAGCGTCACCGACTTATGGATGCCTGGAAGCACTGAAAGGGAAATGGTGTTATAATGGTAACGCCTTAGCAACCCATAATCTTTTCGCTCCAAGCCACCTTCACCTGCGCGTGGTGCATCTTACTCAATAACAAACGAGGCTCTGGCAACCGACTGGTGGCGGTGTAACCACCACGATTGCAGGCGTAGCTAAATACCACAGACCGATGACAAGAAGCTACGCCTGACGCAGGCGAATATGGATAAAGCCTACATATGTTTGACTAAAGTGACGAACAGCTGGAGAGGCCTATGTCCAGCAGTCGACTGCCATAGGCTGATGATGATGACAGAAGCACAGCCTTACAACTGCAACGCCTGGCGGTCACTGGTGGTGGGCGGCATGGGCGACGTGGCCGGCGGCTGGCGGTCACCGGCCGCTGCGCTAGTTTCTCACCAAGCAGCCGCAGCAGCATGTGCACCGAGGTGGTGGTGGACGGCATGGGCGGCGCGGCGGGCGGCTGCAACGCCTGGCGGTCGCCGGCCCCTATGCTGAAGCGCACTTGGGGTCCGCCCGCCGGAGGCACCAGCACGCAGCCCAGCAGGTTACCGACCAGCGTCTCCAACGGCACGCCGAGGTTCTCCACCCATACTGTGTAGATGATGCCGAGACAATTCTGAAATTGGAAATAATAACCATTGTTAAAAGTAACCAACGTAGCTGCTCGTATAACCCTTTCGCACCTGAGATTTTTTTTCCCTTCTTTTGGCTATATTTGTTGAAAATAATAATACCTAGGGCCTTCAGATTAGGGGGAAAATAGTGAAAAAAATCCATCCTATGTAGTATTTTAGAAAAGCATGCCGCACGATCGTGAGTTCCAGGTCTTACTTCTCCCTACTCACGATCGTGAGTTCTGAGATGTATGACTATATAAACTATTTACTCTTTAAAATATATTCAGTACTCAACCAGAACTCGTGTGCGTTTCATTAAACTATCCTCCGTCTCTATATGGCGACCGTGACATCGTGATGTATCGCGCCGTGAATCATTGGTGTAAAATTTCGATACCATACACGGGCCACTTTTATTCGACACAATGGAACATCTAAAGTACACATTACTATTGGAGATATTAGAACGCAGTATCTGGAAAAATTAACCATGAGCAAGGGACAATCTAAACAAGAAGAGGTGATAATTGCGCAAACGGCTTCAGGAGGCACCAACACCACCGCGCCTGAGGAGCGACCGCCAGCCCGCCCCCAGCGCGCCCTCGGACACCGATCCGTCCAAACAAGCGAAAAATGCTGTGCCTTGTGTCAATAGTGTTAGTGAATCTCAACAACGATGCCACTACTTCCCATCGTGAACTGGTGTTTCACCTCAGCACGCTGAACATTATTTTGGCGGCGATTTTCAGTGAAAGTGATGTAACGTGTGTGTAACCTACCTAGCAGTATGTATGAACTATTATCGGCATTTATCTACTTATATTATATTTAATTATTAGCCTTCCGTTGATGTAATATTGACGCTGTACAGCAATGTTTAGTAAAATATGTATGAGAACCTTGTTTACTTATATGAGGAGTTACGTAACGTAAGAAAGTATTTAATAAAAATCGGGGCTAGTAGACGTCACGGAGATATTGCTTTGAAAAAGTTAAAAGAGGCAGATGATTTAGTAGAACGTTTTAATGTACACTTACAAAATGTTGGGAAAATAACTTTAACACGCGATGAAACTAAAGATCTTGACTTGATATGTAAGGATTTTTTTGAATTATACGATAATATTTTAGACTTGTTAAAATCTAGTTCAAAGACGACTAACGAAAAAGTAAATATGGCTTCGTTCGATTTAAAGGTTGCTCTGAGCTTATTACCCGTCTCGAAAGATGACGAAGTTAGTATTAACCAGTTAATTGACGGTATTGAATACTATCAGTCGGAGCTTGATTCTGATGGCAAAGTTAAGTTGATCAATTTTGTCCTCAAAAGCCGTCTTTCTCAATCGGCAAAACTGAAGCTAGCCAAGACATATACTAGCATCAGTGAATTAATAACAGCTTTGAAATTACACTTATTGCCTAAAAAATGTGCAACATCTTTGCAAAAAAGGCTATTAAATTTTAGACAAAATGAGCTCTCTATCGATGAGTTTGGTAAACAATTGTCAGAAATGTTTGTGGATTTGACGATTTCTCAGTCCGACGGCAATGAAAATGACGCTATCTTATTAAGAAAGATTAATGAAAAGCAAGCAATAAATACTTTTGCCTACGGGTTGAGAAACCGCCGGTTAAGCACCATAATATCAGCGAGAAGTTTCACTACCCTGAGTGATGCTGTGCAATCAGCCATTGACGAAGATACCAACACAAGCGCATCTACTTCTGCTGATGTTATGACCATGCGATGGAATACTAATATTTCTTCCTATCAGAACAGATCCCGAAGGAATTGCTATAGAGGTAACAGAGGAGACTTTGCGCCAGGCCGGGGAGCAGTGCGGCCCCCTTCTCATTTTTATAGTCAAGGTGCAGCCCCATGGCAAGGCAGCGCGCGGGTTGCCAGTGGTCGTCACGGCACCAGGCGTGGCAGCTATAATTCGTCCAGAGGTAGGACATTTTTCAACCAATCTAGGTCTCGAGGTCAAAAACAGCACATGCATATGTTGACTAACTCAGATTCGACGAATAATCAAAATATTTCAACACAAGCCGATGAGTTTTTTCGAGGCTAAAGAAGTAATTATGTCATGCAGTAACATTTGTTATATTTCATTACGTATCGAGTGTGATAGTAATTCTAGTGATTGGCTAATTGACACCGGCGCATCGATCTCTGCGGTGAGGTACAAACATGTTCGTGATTTATGCATTCCTATTCAAAACGAGAAGCTTGTCGTAAATGGTATTGGTGGCAAAGTCCAAGCTATAGGCTATGTTTATCTTAATCTGATAGCGGGTCAAGAAACGTTCCGTCATAAATTCTTTGTATTTGAAACGATACCATGTAAAGTCAGCGGCATATTAGGACAAGACTTTTTGCATAAGTACCAATCAGTTTTGAACTTTGGAAATAATAGTTTAACACTTTGGAAAAATAACATTAAAATTTGTTTACCCATAACAAAACAGAATCGTTCTTTGACTATACCCGCAAGGTCGGAGTCTATACAGTTTATCGAAACTGAAAGAACAGAGGAATGTGTAATTTGCGCTTCTGAATTAAGTAAAGGTATTTTCATGGCTAGTACTTTAGTGACCCCTGTGGACGGTAGAGTACCTGTACGAATTTTGAACACTACTGATAAAGATTGGTGTGTGTCTGAACTAAAGCCTACTCTTCATTTAGCCAGTGACTATAATATTTGTCAATTTGAAAAATCGAAGAAAAACGCGGATCGAGTTAAGAAATTATTTACAAAATTAGATTTGGAACATTTAAATTCAGAGGAAAGGACTACCATAAAGAACATTTGCGCAAAGTACAACGATATTTTTTATCTCGAAGGAGACAAGTTAACTACCACTAAATTATATGAACATACCATTTCTTTGAAACCGAATACCCAACCAATTTTTTCCAAACCGTACAGACTTCCACATTCACAAAAAGAGGAAATACAGAAACAGATAGATAATATGTTAGACCAGGGTATTATTGAGCCTTGTAACAGCGAATGGTCCAGTCCTGTGCTTTTAGTGCCTAAAAAATGTGACGCAAATGGTAATAAAAAATGGCGGTTAGTCATTGATTACCGGAAATTAAATAACTCTATCGAAAACGATAAGTTTCCATTGCCTAACATAAATGAAATTTTAGATTCGTTATCGGGGTGTATCTATTTTAGTCATTTAGACTTAAATCAAGGATTTTACAACGTTAAACTAAAAAAGGAGTGTAGAAAATTTACAGCTTTTTGCTCTGGCAGTTATCAAATGAGACGAATGCCTATGGGTCTTAAGACAAGTCCAAATTCTTTCGCACGTATGATGACCATGGCGATGGCCGGGCTTACATACGAAAAATGCTTATGTTATCAAGATGATCTGATTGTGATTGGAAAAAGTTTGTCGGACCATAATAAAAATTTAATTGATATTTTCGAGAGAATCCGTAACGTTAATTTAAAGTTAAACCCGCAAAAGTGCGATTTTCTCAAACAAGAATTATTATATCTAGGACATGTCGTATCAGGTGATGGTGTACTACCCGATCCTGAGAAAATTGAATGTATTAAAAATTACCCCACACCCCAAACCACTGATGAAGTAAGACGATTTGTCGCCTTGGCAAACTATTATCGGAAGTTCATTAAAAATTTTGCAGATATAGCTTACTACCTAAATTGTTTATGTCGGAAAAATGTAAAATTCGTTTGGGATAAAAATTGTCAAAATTCATTTGATACGCTTAAAGAACGAATGATTTCACCCCCAGTTTTACAGTATCCAGACTTATCAGAAAATAACCGGTTTACTGTACAAACTGATGCATCGGGGTACGCATTAGGCGCAATTTTGTCAAACGCGGATGGCCGACCTGTCGCTTACGCGAGCAGAAGCCTGAACAAGGCTGAACGCAATTATCCCACAATCGAAAAAGAGTTACTTGCAGTGGTTTGGGCCGTGAAGCATTTCAGGCCGTATTTGTATGGTCGTACCTTTAATATTTTAACCGACCATAAGCCATTAGTATACTTATTTAATTTAAAGGACCCGTCAAGTAGATTGCTAAAATTCCGATTAGCACTAGAAGAATACGATTATTTAGTCGAGTATGTGAAAGGCAAAGATAATGCGGCTGCAGACGCGTTATCTCGTATGACTATAAGTTCGAAAGAGTTGAGTGAAATGCATGAAAGTGTATGTGTGATGACTCGCGCTCAGAGGAAAAATTTAGTTAACCCTTCCCGGGATGATATTGTTTTGTCTGATGAGAGGTCTGATCAACCCCAAATCGTTGAAACACATATCAAACCCAGGAACGGTGTAGAACTCAGATTTATAGACCGTAGTACATTAGAAAAAAATACGTACTAGAAAGATAATTACGAAGGAAAATAATATTTTCTCATTTTCTGATGAACAGAAAATTATTTATATTAATCCATCTGCTCAATCACAATTTACGCAAGCCGAATTTGTGAGAGCGATGAGTGAATTTTGTATAAAACTTAAAATAGAGGAAGTATATTTCTTAAAAGATGATAACTCGAAAATATTTGTACAAAAATTAACTGATGAGATACGTAATAATAAAAATTACAAGGGGCCCCGCCTTTGCATTTTGCAAAATGTAGAGAGAATAGAGGATAAGGATGATAGGAGGGTTATTCTTAATGACTTCCACCTTTTGCCCACAAGTGGCCACGCGGGCATAAGGCGGATGTTTAATAATATTAAAAAATATTATTTCTGGCCAAAACTCGAAAAGGACGTGATTGACTTTGTTAAAAAATGCCCTCAGTGTCAGAAGCAAAAATATACAGTTGTTGTTAAAGAGCCAATGGTGGTGACTTCAACTGCGCACTCAGCATTCGAAAAGGTATTCTTAGATATCGTAGGACCAGTAGATAGGGACTACTATAATTACAATTACATTCTTACCATACAATGTGAGTTGTCAAAATTTGTCTGTGCTTGTCCACTCGTTACTAAAACGTCAGAAGAAGTCGCTCGAGTGTTCGTCAACAGTTTTGTTTGTTGGTTAATTTTATCAGTGTTTTATTATGTTTTTCTCATTATTATACTTTATTATTGGCTAGGTTAAAATATTGTTTTGTAATAAAACAAAGAATTTACCAAAATCAAACAAATTCAGTCATATTACACCATTTCACCATAAAATTAGCCTTTTTCTACTTATTTGGTCATACTTATTGCCAGTCTTTACTTATTTTGTAATTATTTCGAGTATTTTTTAAAGTTAATTTTAAATTAACAAAACAAAGAAACATTTCTTTCAGTCCTTATCAATATAGGTCTCTTAAAATATAGTGAGAAGTTATGAGAGAGTTCTAAAAAACAACTAAATGTTTCGAGAAAAGCTAGGTTGCGGTTCGATTCGCTAATTTTAGCACGCGATTTGCAGCTCTTTAAACTACAAACTCGAGGACCCTTCAATGAGGGTTTTCTGAAAAAAGAAACCCACCAGATGCCACCACATAGGCACATATCTATTCAGGTCGCAGGCATAACGTAATTGGTCCATGTCAAAACATGGCACTGATATTTACATAGCAACTGACCAATCACATGATAGCTGGACCGCAGGCTTAATTAATGCTATCTATCGGATAATTAATTTTGAAACACCTTCATCTGTCGAAAATGTGCAAAGGCATGTGCCCATCATATCTCTTTTCCTGAAAGGTTTGTTTGTTTGTATTTGCAGGTTTGTTTGTTCCTACGATTGAGATGTGTCGATTGGTATGATGGCTCATTTGGTAGTGACCTTTACCTTCTGAACCAAGGGTCGTCAGTTCGATCCCCGCGCAGTACAAACATTTACGTGCATGAACACGTCCGTTTGATTGATCTGGGTATTTGCTATGTATGATATAGATAAGTCGAAAAATAATATTTTTTATTGTACATAAACCACATAATTTTCTTAAATTTAGGTACAGTCAGTAGAAATTTATTAGACAATATAGGCGGCCTTATCGCTGTAAGCAATAATATGTATTAATTTACAAAAAAAAAAGTATTAAAATTTTTGTTTACTCCATTCAAGCGTTTCATCTTCCCTCACAGCGGGTGCAGCACAAAATTCCTCGCCAGCCTCATCAATGTCGATATCTGAGCATTCTCCTTTTGTGAGAATATTAAGAACTTGCTAATCATTCAATAAGACACCTGAAAAATAAAATAACACTTACATTTACTCCGTGAGTCAAGGTAAATATACGCAACTCATTTTCGTGAGTAGGAACAAATAAGCCCGAGAGCTCACGTTAGTGAGTTCCATATTTCGACACGAGCCAGGTCGACGTAAATGTAAAATATTTTAAATTACCTTAAATTATTCGATTATTATATTAATAAAGATTAAATAGAAACAATTATTTAATAAAAATAAACATTAAAACCATAAAAGTAATACAAATACTTACGGCGCTTACTACGGGGACTGAGACACACCTTCGTTTTGGGCAGACCGGCGGACACACGGACCTGTGAATGCCGCGAAACTGCTTCTGCCTGGTTTTTTATTAGACACACTATCATGTGGATCCGGGCGCGCGCGGCAAAACAGAATACACGCGCCCTCAGATTTTTTTAAAATTTGAACTCACGATCGTATAAGTCAGGTGCGAAAGGGTTAAGGAAGCTGAACTGACACAGGGCTGACCACATTTGCCGCAGAACAGATGATCGGTGGAGTAGGAAAGTATTGCAGCGGGTATCCCGTCGCCTAGTTGTCATAGTACAAAGGACATCTTTTTTTAGTAGCTCACATAATGGCTTCCCTACGCCTGATGGAGCGAAAGAGAAGCCTAAGTCGCTGTGACAACGGGCAAGTAACTGGACAGTTACCTGTCAGTTGCCACCGCCATGCCGGCCCAGCCCTAACCCCCAACGAGCTCCGGAACTCCCAAGGGCTTTTGATTTTAAAACGAATATTCATGTAAAACTTCTCGTCCATTTGAGTCCTCAACACCTAGAGAAATCTGGATGGATACTCACTCTGAAGGTGTCGATGTAGTCCTGGCGGGAGACGATGACGAGACATTTGGGCGCGTACATGATGCTGTGGTGGGTGATGTTCGCCACCGGCCTCGAAGACTCCAAAGACTCCTCGTCCTGGAACAAACAGACAACAATGTAAGTTAACAAAGGAACTGCCCGTTTATCACTGGTATACTCATGTTTCCTGAAGGACTGTTGGCAATAACATCAGCTAGTACATTTTTTGTGACATCGATTAACCTCGTAATGCCCAATGTCCTTTTAAAGTCCAAATCACATAGTATTATCTATTGAGTCTGGTAGTCTAGGCATTACAACTTTAAACAAGGCCCAGTTATAATAAAGAGGAACTGCTCCTATATAACTGGTATAGACGTGTTTCCTGAAGGGCTATCGCCAATAAAGTCAACTAGTATTTTTTTTGTAACGCGATCAAACATAGGCCTTAACATCACCTACAACAGTAAGTGATCACTTCCCTCCATAAACATCGCAACAACAGATTCCTTATCGAATTCTAGCATTATCAGCCAATTATCATTATGAGGATGTTGTGCCTTAGTCACCACGTTTGGCAGGCGGGTTGGTGACAGAAGTATGTTTTATTTGAACCCCTTGTAAAAGCTGCTGCCTCTTGATATTCCTTTAGTAGTCTTCTACAACACCCTCGAGATGAGATGGTCCTATTCTAAATCAGGAAACCGTACGGACGACAAAAAGGTAAAGAGATGCTATTTATAGGACAGGCTCTGTGGCTCAATTGGTAGTGACCTCTGCCTTCTGAGCCAAGGGTCGTGGGTTCGATCCCCACACATTACAAACATTTGTGTGTATGAACATGTCTGTTTGTATTGGTCTGGGTGTTTTCTATGTATAATATGTATTTATTTACAAAAAAAAAACATGTATCTAAGTAAGTTTATCAGTTGTCTAGTACTATGTGTAGTACAAGCTTCGGCTTAGTTTGGGGCTAGATGGCGCTGTGTGGCCCAGCGTAGCATATCTTGGGTTATTTATATGCGAGATATACTCAACAGTCGACTCTTGACAGACTATGTAATGATGCAATGCGTTATATGTTTCTTCCATTATACGAGTGTTCCTTACAAATAAGAACAGCTATGTACGCCAAGTAAGCGGGGCTAGCTCTTTAACTACAGTAGGTACACCACCGGCAGCGCATTCTCGTCTCCTGTCCCCTAAAGCCGTGTCCTTTGAGACGCGCCGCTTTGTCGTCCGGGCACCGTGACTCGGTGTAATTGACAAAAGCAAACTCTGCCGAGGAACGTTGCCGAAATGTTCAGGTGACCAATGTTTTGGTTTATTTAGGACTTTCCACATCAACGCTCTCTTAAGTTGATAGTAATGGTTTAACCTAGATTTTTACTCTGGAGGTATTTAGGGGACATACAAACGTTAAGCGTCTTTTAGAATCGGGAAGAAAGTAAGCTTTAAATTCTGTAAAAAGAATCACTATGTTTGGTTTTACTTTTACTTTCAATAAACGTCCACTGCTGGACATTGGCATCTTCTAATATTCACCACTTTGATCGATATTGGGCTTCTCGCATCCAGCACTCGCAGGCGTCTCGTGCAAAATCGTCACGCCACCTGGCCTGGGGGCGGATTGTAGGACTACGTTTGCCGACACGCGGTCTCCACTCCAGAAATCGTTTACTCCGACGGTTATCGGTTGGCAGCTTTATAAGTAATCACAGCCGTTTTAGTTTCTTTTAAATTAACAATTGATATAACTGTATAGGAATTTTCATCTAATGTGTCTGTGTTTATAATTTGTATTTATTTGTGGTACCTTCGTTGTTCTGATACCCATAACACAAGTGCTTAAGCTACCTACTTTGGGATTAGAGCAATGTTATAAAAGAAAATTAAAAAAAAGAAACAAAATATGTGAAAGAGTCTACAATTTGTACGCATCACGGTCACCCCCTACCCGCTGTATATTGCGCCCTCTCATCCGCCTAAAGCACCCACAATGAAGACGACTCGCTACAAGTACTTTAGTTTAATATCCCCTTTGTGGCTGCGGAGCTCAAGGGACCAGACATTTTTCATTATAACTAACTATGCCTTGATTAATTTGTGTTGCCCGTATAACTTAAAACGTGTACCTACATAAGAATTGTTTTTTTTTATAAGAAGAGCTTTCAGGATGACCTCACTCCACATGATGCCGAATGAAGCGGTCGTGAGGTCGAAAGGTTAGGTCGACAGGCACAACAATAGAACAAACCCATTGCGCTTGTCGCCCTCACCCCGTTATATTGCAGATAATGATGTTCACGAATAATTTATAGTTTTATTTAGATTCTAGTTGCAGACCGCGATATACGGGCTACACATCGTCATCTAGCTCCAAACTAAGCCGAAGCTTGTACTATGGGTACTAGACAACTGATAAACTTACTTATATACATTTATTTTGTGAATAAATACATACGAGTATTATACTTTAAACACACACAGTGACCCAGATCAATACAAACAGACATGTTCATGAACACAATTAATTGTAGTGTGCGGGAATCGAACCCAAGCCCATGATCCTTGGCTCAGAAGGCAGAAGTCACTAGCAAATGAGCCATCGGCTCAGTCAAATATTTTAGTACAGTAAGTTATCTGTACATACAATTGATAATGTGAATACTCGTATATCCCGAATAAACTAATTTATATTTCATAACAAATACAGCGATATTTAACTAAGGTTATTTTTATATGCGGTAAATTTTTGCTTAATATTTACATTATTTGATATCCATTTTTAATTTTATACGTTACGTTTCTGACTGATAAGATAATAAAGTATTTACAGTCAGAGATAAATCAGTAATTTTAAGTCTTATTCGTTTAGTTTACGAACACTAACCACATAAAATGACGGATTTATAAGTACAATCTTTAAAATTTAGTACAATGACTATATTGCCAAATAATATGCAGACATAGTCAATAAAAACATTGGGCACTGAGACATAGGCTAGTGCGCAACTCGGCCCTAAAAAAGGCTTTAGGGATGGGACCGCCACGCTGGGAAACCGGGTTGGCGATCGCAGGGCGTAGCTTCTCGCTCCGGTGACGCTTCTACGTCATCGGTCTGTGGTATTAACCTACGCCTTCATATGCAATCATTATACCGTCACCAGTTGGTTGCCAGCGCCTCGATTTTTTTTTATATAGGAAGAACTTTCAGGATGACCTCACTCCACCTGTTTGTTATTCGGCAGTATGCACCACAGGCAGTTCAGGTTGGCTTGGAGCGAAATGATGATAGGCCGCTCCCTTACATGCCATCAAGCGATATAAAGTAAACATTTTATCGATGCCCCACCAACTTGAGGCAGGGGAGTCACACATACCCTGCCACTCCCCCAACTGACAGGGATGAGCATAACCGCATTTTTGTCGCAAAAAAAAAAAGAAAATTTATCGATAAATTTCAATAGCATGCCTATTCGAGGCCTAGGCGTAAAAGGTCCTTGACGCAGGCGCGACAGGGCGGCAGGACCTGTTGATGTGGGTATAGATACGCCGACCTCATTGGCACTGCGCCAAACGCCGGCTGGCTGGACACGGTTCCAAACTCTAATTGAACCGATCAATCAATTGTTTTCTTCTCTTTTTGTGAGGGAATCTCTTTCCGTTTGCATGAATAACATATTGCTCGACTTGGCGTATATATGGTAGTACCTACCCCCGGGTACTACCGTGCCCCCAGATGCTTACACTTTAAACTTTTGTCACAACAACACAACTAGTACATTTGTTATAACTAGTACATTTTCCTCTTCATATCATGACGTTGACATGACATTTATTAAGCTGACAAGGTTCTTACGTATTACGAGTATATCAAACATTGCTTTTGAGTGTACACTAAGCGCCATGTCAAGATAAACACTGGAACGCACATACATCCAGAGACCACAGACCACACGCTTCTTTGAATTGAACTGCTAAAAAGGGCATTTCGGAAGCAGCGTGTGTGCTCCTCATGCTATAAAGAAATAGCTACATCACACACATTGATGACAGTCTCGGTGGCTCATTTGGTAGTGACCTCTGCCCTCTGAGCTAAGGGTCCACGACCCTATGCGATTACCGCACATTACAAACATTTGTGTTCATGAACATGTCTGTTTGTATTGGTCTGGGTGTTTTCTATGTATAATAAAAAAAATGTATCTAAGTATGTTTATCAGTTGTCTAGTAGGTACCCATAGTACAAACTTCGGCTTAGTTTGGGGCTAGGTGGCGCTGTGTCACAGATTATGTGGCCCAGCGTGGCATGTCTTGGGTTATATTTATATTATATTTATAATTAATGACTGGTACACTTGCCCAGACTTACGTACTATAAGCGTAAGTATATCACCATCACGATCTGTCGCTCAACTCATCTCGCGACCGTTAGCCGCGTCGCGACGTCGCTTCCGCCGGCGACGCGGAAACGATGCGCTACGACTACGAAATGCGAATGCACTACGCCAAACAATTCACCACATAGCACTGTTATACTTGCTTCTGAATACTTTTGTATGTGCGTGAATATCGCACGGTAAGAATACTTTTTATGGAATTAAAGCTACCCTATGTTTTTTCTTTTCAATACACCTAGTTATTTAGCATTACAAAATTGGTAAACGAAAACGACAGAAAAGAAGCAGTGATAGAGAAACTTTTTCTAAAAACGAGTTATGACAATTTAATTCTCCTATTCAGAGCACAAAATAACAACAAACTTATACACTAAAACCCAATAAATGATAAAAATAAATCAATAAAATAGATCGACTGTGTTTCTTTTTTCTTTTTCAACTCACATTTTAAAGAATTCTCACATTCTTCCCTACATTGTTGTCTATGACATACGAGTAATACACAGTCATTACTAAGCCTTTGACCGTCAAAAAATGAATCATTATAAAAATGTAATCTTCAATCAAATCAAGCGTCACTGGTGTTCAAAACGTTAAAAACACAGACGAATTGGTTTGTATTTACAGAAAAATTAAATCGCACCTAATATATTTGTTATGCGATGACCCTAGTGAGACCTGTTGTACAGGAAATTGCCCCAGTAGACCGCACAGAGACTTGTAACATCTGGCAAATTAATGTTTACGTTTAGCTTATAATAACATCCTTTCTTGAATTTAGGTTAAAGAACTACTTTCGACTGCTCTGGTATTAGTAACGAATGAAAAGTAGGCCGTAACACGCTACACTAACAATTTTAATATGTACTATGTACCTACTTGCACCGATCTGAAAGGAAGTAGAAACACTTGTGTTAGGAGTATCAGCACCACGAAGGTACCACAAATGTACATATACTTAAATACAAATTATAAAGACCCAGACAAGGAACATACACAACCAAACGCGAATAGGTCCAATATCTACTAAACCAAATGTTGATTTTCACACGAATATATTATGTCCCGAGTGGGGATCCAACCCACGTCCCTTGATTCAGAAGGCAGGAATCAGTACCAATTTAGCTACCGAGCCGCCAATCACACATGAAAATTACTCTACAATCGCATGCTAGATTTAGCCAGCTTATATCGTGGAATACCGGCAACAAACCCGATAGTTTCTTTTTTTATCGTAGCTCGACATAATGGCTTCCCTACGCCAGATGGCAAGCGAAAAAGAAGCCCAAGTCGCTGTGACAACGGGCAAGTAACTGGTCAGTTACCTGACCAGGGTGGTGTTTCTTCCCCGTACGGGCGTCTCAGTTTCACCGAAGATTCGCAATGCCCTACCTCTCTTAAAGCATAAAACTGCTCTCTGCATGACCCAAGGGTTGACTGGTAGAGAATGGTCCTAGCATTAAGTTCGCCTTTTGTATCATTTTGTGCAATAAAGTTTAAATAAATAAATAAAACGAACGCAATAATTTCTCAAATCCGGTAACAGTCGCTTCGTTACGTCATCGGTTATCGCTCTCGAGACCTCGTAAGGCCAAGTTCGCGTGGCATCAAGCTATGATCTAACGCCACTGTAAAAAATGCAAGTGATGACGTCATAATAGGGTATTTGCATGATAGACATATCTTTTGTATTGTGCGCACACACTTAAAATGACAACATTTTGTACCATTTTAGCGGTCTTGTTTCTTGTTTATAATAGGAGAAGAAGTACAGTCTTCTCGATAGAAGCTGCATTTCGACTAAGCAGTAAGCTGGACACATAACTTATTTCTATTACTTCTATACCAATCAGTCTATTTTGGAGTTACCGTTTTATTTTTTAATTATTGAAGTTTTTTTTTTATTTTATTGCTATAATAAAATAAGGTATCTCAATGTGTACGTATTGTAACTTGTATTTAAAGTGTGATTAATCATATTATAGACAGTCTTATTTTCCTACTAACAACATTTGGCCTTTCATTACGCTCCTGCTAGGTCACCCCATACAACATACATGAATAGTAGGCATTACTGATAGCGGGCCATTTTGCGGCGAGAAAAAACACCATAATATCATCATCATCTTTAGCTTACAGTAGTCCACTGCTGGACGTCTCCAGTTATTTGCCGCTTTGGGGAAACATCTGGAGGCTTTAGCCATAATCGCCACGATCTATATAGCAGCTTAAATAAACTAATTGGAGAATCGCAACTTATAATTACAACTATTGACTACATAAGTCACAGTCCCAACGACTAAGAGGCAAACTGCAACTAAATCTTTGTCAAATAAGTCGCAAACGCAATCAACAGGCGCCGCCTAACTTATCATTTAAAAGCCGACGCGTCAAGCGCAAACGTTGCATATCGAGTATGCAGTTGCGTCGCGGTGCACGCAATTAACGCAAACGCAACACCGTTGCGTTGCGTCAGTGCGAATGCGTTTAATAAATGGGCGGTGCATCATTTCAATTGGTTGCCATCACGAACATGATAAAGGGATAATAAACGTTAATTATTTCTTTTTAATTAAATGCATTTATAGTGATAAATTTCTCGTTGCATGTGCGGCACATGTGTAATGTAATGAGGATTTATTTATAGTTTACTCTGTAGTAGCTTTATTTAGACTAATGATAAGTGATAATAAGTTAAGGGCAAGTGCTGATTGTCAATTTGGTCATCCTATCCTACTTATATTACACATGCGAAAGTTTGTAATCAGCCGACAAAGACTAGTAATAAATAAATATAAGACACCACATACATTGATTCAGTTCTTAAGAAAGTAGCTTAAACACTCCGATTTCCATAACATAAAGTCAAAGTGAAAAAATCTTTATTCATATAGACTTGAGATAAGCATAATATCGTGAAAACATTTCGATTCGAAATGCAGCTTCTATCGAGAAGAACTGGCAAGAAACTGGACAGATGTACTTAAAGCTACTTGCTTTGAGATCGGGTCCATGTATGTGATATTTTCTCAAACGTATTTATCTCTTTACTACGTCGTAAATAGACGGTTCTAATAACGGTTTTTTTTATAGTGGCTCGACATAATGGCTTCCCTACACCTGATGGAAAGCGAAAGAGAAGCCCAAGTCGCTGTGACAACGGGCAAGTAACTGGTCAGTTACCTGTCAGTTGCCACCGCCATGCCGGCCCAACCCTAACCCCCCACGAGCTCCGGAAACCCTACTCACCGGCAGAAACACGACCCAGAGGTCATTTGACTGCGGTATTCTATAGGGTGGAGGTCCTTCCCCGGACGGGCGGCTCAATTCGAGCGAAGATTCGCTATGCCCTACCTCTCTTCTTATATCAAAACATAGCTAAAAAAAAGGTTTAATTGAATGGAAACGTAAACAAACACGTTTCAATAATGGAACCGCTCATCATGTTTACTTAAACAAATCAAATACTACGCTGAATCGATAACGCCAACCGAACACACTCGAATAACAAAATAATCGATTACACATACACTCGATTTGGTAAACTGGCTATTTAACGTCCTGTCAACGATAATTAATTGAATGCATTGTGTGATTGTGACCCGAAAACCCCTTTACCTATTCCTGTGTACTATTGGCACGAACATTTATCTATTTGCCTGTACTTAGGTCGTTCTTTGTTGACAAGTAGGCAGTATGCAAAGTCTTTTTGAGAGTAGGCTGAATGCGAAATAGACTGTTCGATAAGTAGGTGATTTGCGAAGTAGGTAGGTATAAAGAGAAATTTGCTAGTTGCGAAGTAGACCCCCGGCGCCTGAGCGGTCTGTTCCGTCTATTACGTCAGACTAATCTAATTTAAAGGTGTTTACACACCCCCTCGGTATGAAAACGTCCCTATCCATCCCGTGGGTGTCGTAGAAGATGACTAAGGGAATATCAGGAAACGGGCAGCAGCGTTTGCCTGGGTACAAATAAAACCTTCTGTAAGTGTGACTAAGACAAATCCTTCCAAATGAAGTTATTCAAAAAGGTTGTGAAAAGGTTTTTAAAGGGTCGGCAAAGCACGTGTGGTGTTACAGGTGTCCATAAGCTGCGGTAACCGCTTAACATTAAGCGGGCCGTAAGCTTGTTTGCCACCATAGTGGTATATAAAAAAAGAAGACAATTGTTATTGGAGTGGCCTAAGTCCAGCAAAAGACGTTGGCACGCTGATAATGATGACACACTGCCTTCTCCTGCCCGCCGGCATATACCTGGCAGGATAGCGCGCATCTGCCGCCCGACTTTGGTGTGTTACACCTTAAACTGCGATTCGTTCGCGAGACGAGCGTTTCTGCGATTCACCAACCACATCTCTTAGATCGTTTCCTCTCCACCTCAGTGGAACCGCACCCTAAAGCTGTTTGGTCATAAATCTATTATCGGCTCTCATCAAATATTTTACGAGTTAAAAGTAGCGTGGCTATGGTGATTGAAAATATCGATAAATGGGTTTCCTCCACAAGGAATACGTCATTAGCGAGAAAATAAAGTTAAGTGTAGAACATCGTAATGGCTTTTCTTTCGTTGTTGTTCAACGGGGAAAGAAGCCAAGTTGCTGTAGTAACGGACAAGTACCTAAACCTATACATACCTGAATGAAGTAGAAAATATATTTTTTCATAATATAGACTTAAAACGTAGTATCAATGCAAATCACGATCATGATAATTAAAAGTAAATATTTCCTAAATATCGTTATGACAAGATCATCTTCTGAACTGCTATTGATATCGCAAAATTGACTAGGTACACGACCCTAAAAGCTAAATGACCATTCATAAACCACGAGTATGGAAAATGTAATAACAAAAGGCAGGCCACAAAGTACAGTTTTGTGGTTTGTGCTCAAACAGCGCTGTACCTCTATACTACAGGGAAACAAAACTGTATTTTGTATATGTCTTCCTATATAACACATTTCATATACCTATTGATGATTTTCAATGTCTTTGGACCCTGCCAGGTTAAAGAGCCTGATAGGCCACTTCTTTAGCAGCAAATCAAGAAACTTTGTTCGAGTATAATTCGGTCCATGCCCAATGAGCATTGAAGTGATTGAGCATCTGGACAACTTCATTAAATCGCTTAGCAATATTCATATTCATTTATTTGCAACCATATTCATACATAATTAAACAACTTATAACTAGTATAGAATATAGACCCTGTTAGGGTATGGCAAAACATTTGTTACATTAATATAAACAATAATATTACTTAGTATATTAAATTGGCAACAATGGAAGTGTGACGGATGAGGAATAATAATAATTATGCATTACTAAAGTATTCTTAGCAATAGGTCTTCAGTTCCTAGATGGATACGAGCTACTGAACTGAAGACAGTTCTGTAGAGGCCCCATGGACATCCCGACCCGCCAAATAAGTATAAATCCTCATATCTGATACTCACATTGCAAGGGAAATCCTAATTCGAAATACCAGATGGCAAGTATTCATATCTGGTGCATATCTTTATCGATATCGAACATTCCTCAACGCGATCTCACAGACGAAATTGAAATATCCCAACATATATCAACACATATCCAACATATCTAGGGTTGCCATCCGCCCGGGTTTGTCCTAGTTTGATGGGCGTCCGGGGTCCGTCCGGCCGGGGCTTTTGTCCGAGAAGTGTCCGAGTAAAATCCGGACACTTTTAAAATCGAAAATCAAATTCTTAAAGATATACGATAAATGTACAATCACGAAGGTACGGCAAAATAATAAAAAATGAATGAAAAAATTCTGAAGTGTCCAGGGAAAAACAATAATATTTCGCCCAAATGTCTGGAATTTTTGCCGTGTTATCCGGCGCCGGCAATTTAGGTGATGGCAACCCTAAACATATCAACACATATCCATCTCAAAAGCAATTTCGTAGCACATTTCCGTACGGGCGCATCACCTACCAAACCAAATGCACACACGTTAAACGTTCCACGCTCGTATGGTCAAATCGAATCTTGAGTTATAGCAAATAGAGTTATAAATCGTGTAGCAACGGCTATGCGAGCTCGGCGCTTCCTCTGGTTAAACAGCGAATATGTGTACGAGTGGTTATGAACGGGCAGACAGACAGTTTTACGGGTGTACCGGACTTGAGAGAGAAGTAGCTTAGTGGTTAAGACAGTTGACTTTCATGCGGGAGGCGGCGGATCAAATCTCGCCACGCGAACAATATGCAAGGGAGCAACCTATCACCTTTTCGTTTCAAGCCATCCTCACCTGCCCGTGGTGCATCCTGCCGAACAACAAACGAGGCTCTGGCAAACCGACTGGTGGCGGTAAAACCATCACGATAGAAGGTGTAGCTAAATATCACAGATCCATGACGGGCAGCAGCGTCACCGGAGCAAGAAGCTACGCCCTGCGATCGTCAACCGACCTGCCCATCGTGGCGATTATGGGTATATCCTCCAGATGTTTGCCCTAAGTGGCTAACAACTGGAGAGGCCTATGTCCAGCAGTAGATTGCGATAGGCTGATGATGATGAACGATATGAATTTGAGAACAAATGTACCAAATCATATAAGTCGCGTGGGGTCCAGATTTATCGGCATCCCGTGGGTGTCGTCGTAAGACCAACCCTTTTCGCTCAGATCATTTTTATCTCTCTGCTAACTCGATATAATAGCGGCCATTTTCATATAATGGCGTTTTGTTTTACGGCCGCCTCTGCAAATCCGCGATAATTCATTGCGGATTATCCGCTAACATGAGTTTTACGGAAATTCGGAATGTTAATCTGGAAATAGGCCACGCCTACTCAAAATTAAATCAAATCAAAAATGTCTCTTTAGCAAATGTCTTCTACCTGAAAGGATGTCTGGAAGAGGTCGTTGCCAGTGATAAGACCGCCTACATTCGTACTTCAATATCATCATCATCAGCCTATTGCAGTCCACTGCTGGACATAGGCCTCTCCAGTTGTTCGCACCTAGGGCAAGCTTCTGGAGGATATACCTACCCATAATACCCGTACTTCAATATGTCTGTAATCAATCATCATGTATGTAAGAATAGGTATCCATTTATCTTTACCCATAGACAAGCACTTATAACTCCAAACTGCTGCTGGCCGGGGCTATTGAGAATGCCTATTTCCGCTCGGATTCGGAAACTTTTTCGCATGTTCACTCAATTCGGTTCGTAAATAGGAATAGTGAACAGGAGATTCCGTACTAATGATTGTTGACAGAAATGCTTCAAGAGGTCTGGTCCTTCGAAGAGACCCCGCAAACCATTATAATATCCGAATGAAGTTTAGCAGATACAAATCGTTGTAGTATGCATACGTCATCATAGTGATTATTAGCTCGACCAAACTATCGGCCGATAGAAAGTAATGTGGTTTTCAGGGTCTCTAAAAATCGCGATACCAACAGAAAAAAGGGGCTATTAATAAAACGTCCTCGTACCCCACGAAGATCAAAGCCGTAAAATGGGCGATAACAATAGACAAACATTACATTCGGGCGCTAAAGCGGCGACAGACGTGTAATTGGGTCGCCGCAGTCTAGACACCCATTGTTTCGCGACTATTATTGCGCGGCTGTGACAAAACACTATTGCACGACTCTTCATTGTCGTAAAAAATGTCTGCAGAATTTAGTGACATAGCCCCTTTTTATACCACAAAGGTGGCCAACAGGCCTACACCCCCCTGACGTTGATGTTGCACCGCCTATGGACGCGTGCAACACCAGAGGTATCACACGCGTTTTGCCGGCTGACGCACTCATCCCACGACTTCCTTAGGTCATTTAGCTATTCTACACCGTGGGGATGTAAGGGAGCCTATCATCTTTTCGCTCCAAGCCAACCTCACCTGCCCGTGGTGCATCCTGCCGAATAACAACCGAGGCGCTGGCTACCGACTGGTGGCCAGAACTATCAGAATCGAAGACGAAGCCAAATGCCACAGACCGATGACGGGCAGCAGCGGAGAAGCTACGTCCTGCGATCGCCAAAAGCGTGGCGATTATGGGTATATCCTCCAGATGTTTGCCCTAAGTGGCGAACAGCTGGATAGGCCTCTGTCCAGCAGTGGACTGCAATAGGTGATGATGATTCTACAGGGTGGAGATACTTCCCCGGGCGGGCGGCTCAATTTGAGCAATGAGTCGATACGCCCTAGCCCTCTTTCCCCTTAGTACTCGTACATAACTTCTCGAATATCTTCGATAGCCGACGATTTTGATCCCCAGGCGACAACCGCCATACAAATTCTTAGAACTACACAGATACGTATCGCCGGTTATCACCTCTACAACAGATGATGCGTTGCTTTCAAACCAATCGAAAACTTAGCTTGTGTTAGCAGTGTTCACATCGAAAAACCTGCAGTTACAAGAGCATTAATTGGCCAGGCCCACTAATGACGTTGAAGTGATGACGTCAGGACCTAGTCGGGAACCACAGTGCACAGTTGCTTAGACCATCTCCTCTTTGTATTTCCTCCGTGAGTATAACTAGAACTAGAACTACCAGCTGTCTGTCGCCATAGCGACCGCCTTGAACAACAAACACAACGCCTTACAAACTCTTATCTAATCTAAACAGAGTTTCCTGATATTAAGCGATACCAAATGTACTATTAAGTCGTTTTCCGCAATACCGGCGATGCGTACGCCCAGCTGTCTAAATAGTTCACTGACTTCACTGATTCTGGAAATAACGATGTCATGTTATGTTTCGTGATTAGTGCATCGACTACCTTCAAATCAAAGTAAAAAGAAACTTGTACTACACATCAATTACATGCGAATAGGAGATATTTTCAGTTGCATTATTTATGACAAAAAAGTATGAAACAAATCACTTTTCGTGTCCCCATGTAAGCAAAGATCTTTAAAACTATGCAATGCAATGGATTACGATGCGTACTTTTTAAATAGATAGTGATTCAAACAAAAGGATGGTTTTATGGTTTAAGGATGTATAAATATTTATCTGAAATACACAAAGCGAAGCGTGGGCGGATTGCTAACATAATATAGCATAATACGATTAACCGCCGCTTCCGATTGCAAAACCCAATTAATATTCGATCATGAATAACACACCTTTCGAATTTCCAGAATTCAATAGCCAAAATTAATTAAAGACAACAATACCTCCCCACAAGGACCCCCTCAAGCGACCCTCGTTACCGCCTCCAGATGATGATCGCTCATCATCCCCATACCCATTAAAAGATATTCACCATAAACACTGCCATTCTCTTCGACGGTATCACATCACACCCGCACAGTAAACAGACAAACAGTAAAACTCCTAACACCCAAATTAAAAAGATATGGAGCAATAAACATTGCTCTGATCCTTAAAAATAAGCACTTGAAAGATCGAATCCTAAATGAGGTGATGCAACAGAAAATCAAAGTCATCTACATAGCTCATCGGATTAGCAAGCTGAAGTGGCAGTGGCTTGACCATATTAACCGAAAACCGTGGGACAAACGACTGGATACCGTTGCTCGGCAAACGTAGTGTAGGACGCCCTCTGACCAGGTGGAGTGACTATTTGCGCAAGACGGCTGGCAAGTTGCTGTATGCCAGTGATGGACCAAACAAGCGCACAACGGGAGAGGCCACTTGTGTTATGGGTATCAGAACAACGAAGGTACAATGTTCATCGCACGAATGTTTGTCGCAAGTGAAGATTGGACCTATGATGACCCTGAGTTCAGAATGGAGGGGCCATTACCAAACTAGGCATCATGCCAGTGGACCAGGAAAATTCTCAGGCTCCCAAATAAAGTCGCCGGTTCACCTCACTTTTGCTGGCACTACGTGTGGTAGAAATCTTTAAAAAGAGCTTTACTGTTCCTTATTTCATTGTAGCTAATATCACACCCATTACATCAAGAGGGCCTCAGAGCTCGTCAATTAAACCTATAATAAAAACGGGGAGCAATTACTACCGACGAGTAGTAGACGCGGCGCATGTTTAAAGAAGTATTGTGATTAATGAACAATGTAATTATTCACACGAAACAATTTTTTGCAACTTATAAATGACGAACGCAAGCTGCCGAGATGTGTGGAAGATTGGTTAGCAAAAAAGTAAATCGATGTAGGCTAAATATGGAGTTTTATACGAGGAATCAGAGCGTATTTGTGATCGCTTTCTTAATGACCTTGTTGGGTAACGAGATAAGAGTTGCTTATCGTATTGAATTAGTAAAATGCTGTTTTGTCTGGATGTACGTTCACAAGAGATAATATTAATTATGTCCGTTTATCATTTATTTGGATAAATTCGTTTTTTTATAGTATTTGTAGTCAGTGTGTCAGATTATTTGATGATAAAGTTGACCAAATGCGCAAAGGACTAGTGAATATTTCATGAAGTTGTACTCCAACGACTTAAGGGCCCTGTCTTAATATGACAGGGAATTACGAACTATAGGCACCAGTACCTAGGAATGTAGTCGAAGTTCTTGAATTCATGACTTGCTCGCCATCTCACGGGGGGATAATAGGGGGATCCCCAAGCGTTGTGAGTGGGGCATACCTTCCCAGAAGGCGACCCCACAGTGGGGATCAGATGTTACTCGTACCTACCGCATCCACTAACATTAGATAGCAGGCATTTCCTGAACAATTCCATGTTATGGGCGCGGCCGACGACCCCGCAACATCTGGGCAGTGCACAGTGTTTAGTCCACAACTAGATGGAAACAACTCCACTATGAAGCAGTGGTAGAAACTATCTGTCGTTTACCAGAAGGAAAAATATGTAACCTCTATCTGAATAATAGGGTTAAGTTTGAGTATGGATTGAAGGAGGAAGTGCTTTCAATCTAGAAGCAAGCGTAAGTTTCCTTAAGCGTAAGCTATTGCTTCTGCCCTTGTAGAAAGAGTCTGAAATCATTTGTGAGATTTAAGCAAAAATCATAAGTTAAGATGATAATGATTGTTTAAGGCATTTTTTTTTGTATCTACTTCCCTCTAGCTATGTAAGTATTAAGCACCTTGTCTTTCAAAGTTTCAAGTCAAATTAATAAGGCCGTCAGGTGGCCAGCAATATAAAGTGGATATTTGTTATCCAATTTAGGCGGTCTCACAGATATAAGCGACCTATTTCAGGCTTATTGTGGGAAGAAGTGGAATTACATGACCAAATATGAATTTCTAAATTATCAGCGAACTAAATTTTCTTTTCAAAACCTGTAGGTTTGAATCAAGATACACATAACTTTGATAAGCAGATTGGATTCCGCACGAAAAATAGTTACGTCCTCAATAAAAGGTAAGGAACAGTGTTCAAGGAAACTTTCACGTTTTTTGCTTCTCTACCTCATTGAACCAAATTACTGTGCATTTGGGCGATGGGAGTACCGCCGACACGTTTATCGCTCCATCGTTCAGACAGTGTTATCTGCCAGATTCCACCCCGGCCGGATGCCTCGGCCGTTTAGCCGAGATCGCGGATAAATGATTTGTTGCGATGCTATATCTTTCGCGATCGCGTTTCTCCTACCGCGTGTTTGGCGTTTGAAATAAGGATGTGATACAGGGGCGGCGTGTAATCTTGTAAATATGCAAAAAGGCCGTCGGTATAGTAGGTATCAACACCCAATCTGTCACCATTCACCAAGACACACCATACGTGGAATTTCGCTCGTCAAGCAACCTGCAGAGAATGACGGAGAAGAATCGAGAAAGCGGAACCCATAATAGTATACGACTCCCCATGACCACGACCACTCCGTCAAGAGTGAACGACTGAGAAGAAGAAAGGAAATAGTAGATAAGTACTGGCTTTCGGTTTTCACTCTTGTATTTACATTCTCAATATTCCAACCATCCCAATCTTTCGATTAATGGTTGATACCTCGTATGTCAAAATCTGTCAACCAATTCAGGCTGTAGAGCGTGCCAAAGATATGGACATGCATACATCACTACATAGTATTAAACAAAGTCTCTTTTCGTTTCTGTCTGATCCGATGTATGCATAGATTTTTAAAACTACGCAACGGATTTTGATACGGTTTTTAATAGATAGAGTGATTCAAGAGGAAGGTTTATATGTATAATAATACCTAAGCGAAGCAAGGGCGGGTCGCTAGCAATACATACTCTTTCTTCTGCAGTCGGATAACAAACGTTCTGCCTACCTTTCAAATGGCATGCCAAGTTAACGTAAACAGTGTTCACTATAAACGTCAGTAGCGATGCAATAAAAGGCCCACTCTTGTAAAGCGCACCCCGCGCAAAGAAGGCAAGATAATGGCTAGTGTCACGCACGCCCGCGGCAACCACATTGCGGTACAAGCCGGCATGTGGCCGTTTACAACCTATTCAGAATGCCAGGTTACTATCGACCTGATCTACATAGGTACTAAAATCAACGTCGTGGTAAGTCATCGCAGACGGGTCGGGACACAGAAAAGTATCAAGGATTTCTTTAATAACGTAGTGACTTCTTCTCGCCTTTACAAAGCGCTAGAGAAGCCCAACGTAGGTGTAATGTAGGACACCTACCATTAATATAAGTAGTAAGTAAGGGTATAACAACATTGTAATTGGCACCTCAGTCCGGAATAAACCGCTATCATCTACGCACGCATTTCTCTTACCAATCCTCAAGGACACAACCCTTTATCCCAGGGAAATATCCCGGTATCGGTATCAGTCAGTGTATCTTGACATACGGTACGGTAGTGTATTAACACTACAGTAGGTACTGTGGCTGCTGACAATCAACCAAATCAATCGCTTGTCAGTCGCCAACGAAATGCTGTCCTGCTAGATACACTGACTGATACCGAAAAGCGACAGAATTCACTTCACGTTTCTCCCTGATTCGAGACCAATCCTGTTGGATGTGACGCGCGCGATACATGCATGGAACATCCATTTCTGATTCAACCAACAACTTGTCAGATCCAATTAAGCCTGTCTCCACATGACCTTAAAACTGAATTAGACGTGACTCATTGTAGTAGGAACACGTTGATGCGTTGATTGCGAACTTCGCTTTAGGGAATACGATTCGTGATGGAAGGAGGAAAATGTTACAAATTACTAGCAAAAGACTTTAGAAAAATAATGTAATTAGGGTTTTAAATAAGAGCATTTCGAGGAAAATCATATGGGCGTCGACGAATCACGATTGTAATTAATTTACGAAACGATTACCGATATTATTCTAGTATTGATATACACTTTAGAACGTTATCACAATAATAACACCCGTATTCACAATACTTAGGTACGAAAAGTAACAACACTATGCGAAGTAAGGCATTTACTATTAACGACTCACATTTTATAATCAAGAAATAAGTTATTAAGAAATAAAAAAAACTCTTGTATTCCCAAAGAATACATCTACAACAATGACATCAACAACACTATGCAAAGTAAGGCATTTACTATGCGACCGGCACTTAAGTGATACCTACTTAACGTTTGTGGATACGGGTATAAGCGACATGTTAATATTGTCAGACAGTATGTACATTGTACATATGTACATCGATATTCCAAAATATCATCTGCTTATACCAAGAGGAAAGATCAATTTACACTCTTTTAAAAATAGTGCAGTCAATGAAGCATTATAGGTCCGAATTTTTTTACTGTGATCCGATTTGCATGAAATTTTGGAATTAGGTTCATCTTACCATTAACTTCAAAAGTGAAAATGATTTGAACTCCGCCACCACCCTGGGGGTGGTTGCCACCCCTTCTCGGAAGTCAATGGTTTTCTTTTCAAAATAACCTCGGATATCGATTGAAGGTCCAAATTTAAGCAAAAAATCATCTATAAAGTTTTTCGAAAAATCTAATACTTTTCATGTTATTGGCAATTGAAAACTTGAAAATTTTTCACTTTTTTCATCGGTTTTTTTCTAATATCTCCAAAAATATAAGTTTTATCGAAAATTGTATAAGGAACAAAAGTGAAGCATGTAAAAAAATTGACAATTTGGTTTTTTATAAAGTATTCTAAGTGCAATATTAAGCTAGATATTAAAGATCAAAGCCGTTTTTTATTTTATCTGAAATTTCATCGATGTAGTCAATACCATCTATCAGCGAGCAAATGCATTTTATGCTTTCTAATCAAAAAGGGTTTTGTAGTGCTTGAAATAAGCTTTAAAATGAGCACTATTAAAAGTCTTTTACATGTAAAATAAGTGAGCTGTATTGCAAATAAGAGGAGCATCGACTGTTTTTTCTTTTGAATCAGTGGGTTTAAATAAGTGCCATTTCCACCAAAACTAAAGTTAATCATATTCCGCCTAGAATTAACTTAATTATAAAGAGTTTGATAGATTGTATTAGTTTAGCTGCTTTAGGACACATAGTTTTGAAAAAAATCGTGATTGAAGAAAAATCGAAAATTTCAAATTTTTAAAAAACCCACCTTTTTTTCATAATATCTCAAAAATGACGATAGATACGTATAAAAGTGTAGGGATAAGAAATTTACGTATTTTGCTGACAAACAATTTAGTTTTTTTGTTTTTTCTATCAAATAAAAATTGACGGAGATATGATTGTTTAAAGAGCGCATGGCAGCGCAATCACAGCCTCTCTTAAGCCCTTTCACCCTTCACCGTTTTAAAACAAGGTTTTTCACTAAATATTGCAATAAAGGATGTTGTAGCTCTCTTAATTACCTTTACAATGGTGTTTCATAAATTGTGATAGCATGAAAATTTAAGGAGTTATGGCCCAAAAACTTATCATATTTTTTTCTACTTAGTAACTGAACATTTCGGAGTGTGAATATTTGGAGCAATGTGAAATGATTGGCGACACATCCAAGTTATGAGATGTCTCTATGAAGCTGCCACTATGTCCGGAGCCGAAACGTGGACATTAACTGTAAGGCTAGTCCACAAATTAAAGGTTGCTCAGCGAGCTATGGTAAGGGCTATGCTCGGCGTCTCTCTGCGGGATCGAATCCGAAATGAGGTGATCCGACAGCGAACCAAAGTCACCGACTAGCTCACTGGATTAGTCAGCTGAAGTGGCAGTGGGCTGGCCACATCAGCCGCAGAACCGATAAGCGTTGGGGGTAAACGAGTTCTGGAGGGGCGAGGACGCCCTCAGGCCAGGTGGAGTGCCGATTTGCGCAGGGCGGCTAGCTAGTGCTGGATGCGAGAGGCCCAGAATCGATCTAAGCGGCGAACATTAGGAGAGGCCTATGTCCAGCAGTGGACTTATACGGGCTGATGATGATGATGATGAAAATATTACTTACTCTCTACTTACATCTTTTTATGTCATACCAAAATATTTTTGTGATTTTTTCAATTTATGGGTTGTTTGCTTGGGTTGTAAGATTTTCAAGGGGTTGAATATGATTTTAATATGAGGTAATTGTATTAGAAAACACTTTACAATTTCAACACTTACTATTAGACTGGTTTCTAGCGATAAAATGGCTTAAACTCAATTTTTCCATTAAGGGGTCATTTAGACCCCTTAAAAATAATTGGCGGAGTTCAGATCGTTTTCACTTTTGAAATTAAGGGTAAGATGAGCCTAATTCCAAAATTTCATGCAAATCGGATCACAGTAAAAAAATTCGGAGGTTAGCCCGTATTTTTCGCTTCATTGACTGCACTAAAATTTCTGAACAGATTTGAAGTTCTATGTCTGCGTAATAGATTTCCTTTGACACAGATTATTTATAATTTCACAAAGTAGCAAAAATAACTCCACCAAAATGAGTGAATGTATTTGATAATAGCAGCCTCGTCCTATAGGGCGAGCCCTCTCTTTTATTTTCGCGGACCAATAAGCTTTTGCTAATTGCGAATCTTTCCGTTAAGGAATTCAAATCATCCCGCCCTTTTGAAGACATAAAGGGTACCCAAAATATATATTTGAGTTTAATTTAAAGTGCCAAAAATAAAATTAGAAGCCTTTTTCTTTTCAATTTTACTTGTGTAGAAACTTATTTCTTTAATTTGTTTTCATTTCGTCTAGGTTAGGTTGGCCTTTCTATTTAAACTTATTTTTTACAACGTGACCATATAGTACAACCACACCGTAAGCCCATTTTGTGACACAGAACTAAAACCACTATGAAACCGCCATGAGAGCTTGATCATTGTCTAAAAGCCAAAATTTGAATATAAACAAACAAAAACTGTTTAGAAAACGCCATATAAGTACTTTCCCTACTTAACCGCAGTCTTTCGTTCGACTCTCACTGAATTAAAATAAGTTTAATGACGTCACTGCATCGCACATCGCACAAAACAATGCGTGCAACCGGCGATACGCAACGGTTTGCTCTGACTCACACACAGATAGTATTTTTTTATGTTAGGAAGTGATCTTTTGTCGAGGGTAAGCGAATAAGGAAGAACCTTTATGGTCAAAATATTTATCTGTCAGTTGTAGGTATGTACTTATCTCCTAGCTTTCTTTTTTAACTTCTAACGATAAGAATCCCATTCTAGTGGGGTGGGCTTGTATAAACGACCGTGTGGCCGAATATGGCTGCGTAATAATTTATTTTCCAATGTGTCTGTTTGCAAATGTTCGGTGACGCTGCTGCTCGTCATCGTCTTGTAGTATTAGCTTCACTCGTGATGGTTACACCATCACCAGTCGGTTGCCAGAACCTAGTTTATTATTCAGCAGGATGCACCGCGGACTTGGACCGAAAAGATGATAGGTTTCCCTGATGATAAATAAAATATTATTATGTATCCGAGTGTAGTTACGTACCAGTAGGCAATCTTATTTTATTTGTAACGTTCCGTTTGAATGTAGATTCAGTTTATTTATATGGGCCGTATCCGGCGTTTGTTTCTTTTGAAGTATTCTGTCAAACAACAATGATGTATGTGTCAGCACTGAGGACTTAGCTACAAAGTTTCTGTTATTTATTATACTTACATGTGTATAAGTAAATAAATGTTAGAGGAAATGATGTCTCATTGCGTTGACCAGATCTGAAGTAAGTAGTTAAGAAGATATTTATGTTATGTATTAGAAAACGGTTACGAAAAGGTTAAACTTAGAGCTCAAATGCATTGTTCTAAAATGCACTGTCAGTTAGACAGCGTAACAATTTGTCATTACCATAAGAAGAAATAATGTCAATGCGTCAAAAACTGCTTAAGGGATTCTTAACTTAAGTGGCTGTTGCTAAAAATGGGTATTAGAAAATATGTTAGTAATGATGCCAGGCAATTAACACCCACCACTAAGGTTTCCCTTGTACTATGAGTACCAGATGATAACTGGGGACGTCTCCCAGAACAGCAAAAAGTCAATTTCCTAAATTGACCCGACCGGGAATTTAACCCGGAACTTTTGGATTGCCGCGGTACTGGCAAGAACCCAAACGTTATTTTGTGATTGCGCATTCTTTTACAAACTAACTGTGCAAGTATCAAACAAACATAATAACAAATGGTATAGATACAATCATGTCTAGATACTTCTAAGTGAATTTTTTGATGTGTAATAAAGACTTATCTACCGGTAGATAAGTAATCTCAATGTAACGTTAGATATTAGTCAACATAGGTAATAACATATTTTAACACCCACGTTACTGATACAACAATTATATTATATTTCACATAGCTAACATTCCACGAGAGCACTCGTAATATGATAATTAGGATACCACCAGCTTTCCCCACACACCCTAATGAATTCCTTGTCATGCGTTGCGGTGAGTGCGCACATACACACATACTTGCAAACACGCATATATTCGTAGCAAATGTCCCTTTAGTGTATGAATGACTTAATTAAGGACAGCTTAATTATAAACAAATTATTCAACATGTGAGAATAGGTTCTCTGGTTGGCGGTTAACAAACTATTGTTTTAGTTTAAATAGCATCTCAATGGGTTTACGTCCTTATCAGGCAAAATATTATCATGTTTGGACCACTACGAATGATTGGACGAGACGCCATCAGGCTAAAAACAAGGCTATGTACAGACGTCTACACATCAACGTACTAGTACCACAGACCGATGATGGGCAGCAGCGCGGCAGCGTCACCGGAGCGAGAAGCTACGCCCTGCGCTCGAGAACCCGCCTGTCCAGCGTGGCGATTATGGGTATATCCTCCATATGTTTGCCCTAAGTGGCGATCGACTGGAGAGGCCTATGTCTAGCAGTGGACGGCAATAGGCTGATGAAATTATGTCTCTCTCTATCTGAGCTTTATAGCACCAAATCCGTCATTGACTTAACTACAAAAATGCAACGTTCAAAGATGTTCAAACTAATATATCGCGGAGCTTTTAACGATATCTAACTTGATTGAGTCTCGCTATTCCTACTTGAAGTCACGCTGAATGATCGCAAATCACACGAACAAGGGTTCTCCCTTCAAAAATGATTTGACCCGTAAGTCCAAGTGATAAATTCCATAATCGAACACATTGTCAAGTGTTCCTTTTGATCGTACGGGAGGGCGGAAGGGAGCAATCTAATACGGCAGGTGCATAAGGTTAGGTGGGATAGACAGGAAGTGCCGTTACAGTTAGGTGCCTATGGTATAGTTCTTTGGGATGCGTCGGGGTTGGGTTGGATGCCGCTATGGATTACAAATTATCTATTTAAAAGTGGGACCCCTTGCCATAACATGTGTTTCACTCTACAATGTCGATTACAATGTATTACATAGCGAATCTGTGCTCGAATTGAGCCGCCTACTGTCCGGGGAAGGACCTCCACCCTATAGAATACCGTAGGGCGTAGCTTAATGGCCTCCGGGCTGGAATGGGCTTTCCGGAGCTGGTGGGTGGTAAGAGTTGGGCCGGCATGGCGGTGACACCTGACAGGTAACTGACCAGTTACTTGGGTTGCTCTTTCGCTTGCTATCAGGCGTAGGGAAGCCATTATATCGAGCTACTATAAAAAATTCACTACGGTTAGAGGATTAGTGAATGCAGTAGGTTTTATTTGTACCCAGGTAAACTGCCCATTTTCTGATATTCCTGATTAGATGGCTGACGTAATTGTCCTAAATATGATCTAGGTTACAGCCCACACAAGCGCTATCGACGGAAGCGCACAGACAAAGCTAGCGCCGGTCTCAATGGTCAATGTCACAGCGTGTGATACCGCTCGCTCGGACAAAGGCAGGGGACGCGTCAAAAGGACAAAGCTTGTTCGACAAGTTTGACGTTGACACGTAAAGCGAGATGTCGCAGAGAAGAGAGAAATAGGCGAATCGAACCGAAGCAGAGAGGTGAATTGCTTTTTAGGTCTCAAGTAATAGGAAAATTTGCGAAGGTTAAAGATCACAACCCGCATTCTACTATTTATGTACGACTAAAATGGTCTTTGGGATCGTGGTCTGCTTGGGGGGGGGGGGGGTGGGGGGGGGTGTAACTGCTGTTACCTCTTTTCTAGCATAGGATGCCAGCATATGCATGACAGTAATAACATAATTTTTAGACACCGTGGTTATATCGAGAATTACACAGTTGTCAGGACGGTTATCAGTTGTCTAGTACCCATAAATACGCTTCGGCTTAGTTTGTGACTAGATGGCGCTGTGTGTACCTGCGTAGCATGTCTAAGAAGAGACATCTCGAACGAAATCCTATATCCAGGAGTTGACTCTGACGGGCTGACGATAATGGTGATGACCTCTCAAAGAACTCTAACTAGAGATTCGATTGCTGAATATTATGGGTCATTGTACCCTCCTCAACAAAGAGTATCCAACTCGTGCAGTCTGTATGTAACGTACTATTATCGCCCCCATTGACCCTCCAGTGGACCAAATAAAGTGGAATGACCCTTATTTACTCGAGTTTATAGTTTGTTTATTACGGAAGAGGTCCTTGACCTTTCAAGAGGGTTGATCAGTCCAGTTTTAGATCTATCCAGAGGAAAATGATCGCTTATCCTCTGAAAACCGGCGGGACCTGCAAAGTTTCCGCTGTGAACCTAACGCTTATAAATAGGCTGGATATAAATAACCACACAACACCACTATTAGTACACAAGAATCTAATTATAGCTATGTTATCATGATATATTAACGATCGATAAAATGTCGACGATAAATTGACTACCAGTTTAGTTTAGTGGTTACGAACGATGCCTCCTACACAGTGGACGCGGGTTTGATCCCCGTACAGAGCTAACTTTTGTGTACATGAACATATCTGTTTGTATTTGTCTGACTAGTTGCTTGGTATAATAAATAACTAGCTGTGCTCGCGACTTCGTCCGCGTGGAATAGTTATATTTTCCCCGTTTTATTTACATTTTCCATTATTTCTTCGCTCCTAATAGTAGCAACGTGATGTTATGTAGCCTACAGCCTTCCTCGATAAATGGTCTATTCAACACAAAAAGAATTTTTCAATTCGGACCAGTAGTTCCTGAGATTAGCGCGTTCAAACAAGCAAACAAACAAACAAACTCTTCAGCTTTATAATATTAGTTAAGATACGTATTTAAATAAATCAACTATAAATATAGAATAATATGTACCTACTTAAATAAGTATCTATGTAAATTTATCAGTTGTCTAGTACTCATTGTACTGGTATCGGCTTAGTTTGGGATCAGATGGCGATGTGTGACTCACCGAGGCATTAATTGGGTAATTTATTTACAACTAGCTGTGCCAGCGGCGTCGCTCGCGTGGATATCGGGTTTCAAAAATAACGGACTTCCATATAATACCCATCTATACCTTGTGCCTAAGTTTTAAGTTAGACCTCTAGCAATACATTGGTGAAAACCGCATTCAATTCTATGCAGTAGTTTTCGCGTAATGCGCGTTCAAACATACAGGTTTAAATTTCTCGCGTTTTCCCAACACTTCCCGTCACTGCTCCGCTCCTATTGATTGTAGCGTGATGAAAAGTATCCTATAACCTGCCCAGGAGTATGAAGAATAATTGTACCAAGTTTCGTCAAAATCTGTTCAGTAGTTTTTTTTTCTATAACGAACATACAGACAGACAGACAGACAGACAGACAGACAAAAATTTTACTGATTGCATTTTTGGTATCAGTATCGATCACTTATCACCCCCTGATAGTTATTTTGAAAAAATATTATATGTACAGAATTGACCTCTCTACAGATTTATTATAAGTATAGATTAAATATCAGTTCTACGTGTCATTGTTGAATTTTATGAGTGTTTTTAATTATGTCTTCACACATACATAAAAATTGATTTCATCACAATTATGTCAAAGTACTATAAAAAAAACTGAAATCAGGCAAAAGTACACCGGAACGTTGGATTTTTGCGGATATTCCGTTTTAGTGGATACGGAAGTAAGATTTCTTCGCAACCAAAACTTTTAAGATTCGCAGCGCAAGCCACCCTTCATTTTATTACGTTGTTGCGAGAATGGCCATTTCCTAAAGTGCCTTTTACGAAATGCATTTTCTTTGTTACTTTATACGTTACGTAGAAGAGGGGTAATCGATAGCGGGTAGAATCGTTGGTGGTCACCCTCGCCGCAGCGCCAATTAATCCGGCCTAAAAGCAATAAAAAGTAAATAAAGAGACAAATAACAGAAGGCGCCAATGCAGACCTCTTGCGAGCAATAAAATAAATTGCCGAATAAGGAGATTGATCTGGGCGTTTGCTAAGTATAATATTTACTAGCTGTGCCGGCGGCGTCGCACGCATGTATATCGGGTTACAAAAATAGCGGACATCCATAAAATGGTACCTAAATTTTAAGTTAGACCTCTAGCAATACATTGGTCAAAACCGCATTTGATTCCATGCAGTAGTTTTTGCGTGATGCGCAATCAAACATGCAGATAAAAATTTCTCCCGTTTTCCTAACGCTTCCCGTCACTGCTCTGCTCCTATTGATTGTAGCGTAATGAAAAGTAAGTTATAACCAGGAGTACGAAGAATAATCGTACCAAGTTTCGTCAAAATCCGTCCAGTAGTTTTTTTTTCTATAGCGAACATACAGACAAACAGACAGACAAAAATTTTATCAGTTGTCTTGTACCCATAGTACAAGCTTCGGCTTAGTTTGGGGCTAGATGGCGCTGTGTGGCCCAGCGTGGCATGTCTTGGGTTATTCATAGGTATCACTATGTTGGACTATGGCTACGTGCACTGACCTCGTCCGCGGGCTTGGTGGGCGTGATGGCGACGGTCTCGTTGAAGCAGAGGCAGGCGCAGTAGTGCCGGTTGGCGTCCACGTCCGTCAGCACGGACACGTAGAACCGCGGCTCCGACCGCTCCGTGGACAGAGCCCATCCTTGCGGCTGGCAGAACTGCGAACAAACCGTATGATGGAGAGGACATTCACTTTTAGCAGGTCTTTACACCGAAAGCGCCTCAGATCGACGCCAGTCGGCGAGGTTATGGGTATGTTTACATGACAAGCGTTCAACGCGTCTTGATAGCACGCGTTTACAACTACATAATGGGGCTGTTTCCAGGGTCAACATAACTACATTATTATTTAGTCCGTATTTTAGATTATAAAAATATATTAGACACGTATTTTTCCTTTTTTCATTTAAACAAAAAATAACAAAGATACAAGGCATCAAAATTTAGAAGTGGGGGCCTTGACTGCCTTGACGTTACTTAGTGGTGAAAAAACTCCCACTCTGTGAGGTCACGCTTAATTTTAATGGGCTATATCTTTGTCATTTTTGGTCTAATTTACAAATGAAAAAATACGTGTCTTTTATTTTTGAACAATCTAAAAGACGGACTAATTACATTTTTTACGGCAACAGGCCTATTATCATCTACATACTTTCAACAGAGGCAGGGCATAGCGAATCTTCGTTCGAATTGAGCCACCCGTCCCGTTGTCACAGTGACTTGGACTTCTCTTTCGCTTTCCATCACGCGTAGGGATTATGTCGAGCTACTATAAAAAAAAATATATTTTTGTTCAGGCCGTTCACACACAGCGCGTTTCGCGTCAACGGGCGCTAACATCAATGGCGCGCTAAGCGTGTTATACTACGGTTATCATCTGAACGGGGTCTTTTTGTTTTACACGTATGCTTGGCAACTTCATCGCACCGCACCTACCAAATTTCTTTTGGTAGGTGCGGTGCTCCTCGTATAAAATTCGACAGCCGTTGTCGTGTCTCCGCAAAGCACGGGTGTTCGGTGACAGTCATGGTAACAAAATGACTTACGAATTGTGAGTGATCACCAAAGCTTATGGATGCCTGTAACACCAGAGGCACCTCATACGCTCTGTTGACCAAAAACCTATTAGTTTAATCACCATTGAAATCATTCACGACTTATACTTAAATCTAAAATCAATCTATCATCGGAAACCAGCGTTTAATTTCAAGGTCATCTATTTTCATGTGAATTTCCCCCACACATTCGCCCACGTTCACTTTCATTCACGCGTTATTAATTCATCGTTCAATAAATTAGCATCAAAACAACGTGACATAATCATAATTATGTGCAATCATGAACATAAGCAATAGCTTTGAAATTTGTCCCATTTCTAGCCCATAATAATATTGTCCTCTTCTGTAGCGGTGCTGGATCCGAAATGGGCACAATAAAATTTATTATAAATTAATTGAAATAAAATTTGATTTAGAAAATACAACAAGTAAACCTCTTGTTAGGATGACTTCACTCCACCTGATGGTAATCGGTCGTAAGGTCCAAAAGAAAGAAAAATGTGAATGTGTGGGTCTAATCCCCAGTTCTCAGAAATTTCAGAGAAGTCAAAAGCCTGTATACATTCTGAAGATCAGACCTATCGCATCTTGAGATCACGGCAGACTGGAAACCCAGGCTACTTAGCGCCAACTTTTTATTTTCAAATTCAAGACGCCGTCCTATAGAGCAGTGTGGTGACCCATATTTGAAAGGTTGTCGAATCGACGACCTTCCAATGAAAAGGATGTACGATAAAAGGGACCATTTATGTCGCCTACATTCAATTTGTGTCAGATTTACTTTGAACATTATGAAATAGGTTTACGTAGAGAATAGGTCTAGGTCGTTATCGTATGATTCTCACAGTAATAATGCCATCGTATGCTATAAAGGGCATTAAAACATAGTAAACAGTAGTCACAAGGTACCAAAAATTACGTTGTAAGTACATAATGTACTACATAGTAATTAATGTAGCGCTCGAGTCTCGTTAATTATGTTTTTATTCATCGTAGACTCTTAACGTCGCTTAACATCAGGCGAGTAAGGGCCCTTAACCCTTACTTTAAAAAAAGTTACTGAGTGTATGTACACAGAAGAGTACCTATTTAACCCTCGCTCGCTTAGGATCTCCTTTTAATCTGATATCAAAAGCACTATTTATTTACCAAATAATTCCGTCATGAAAACGTGAGTCTGTATTTTTGGAGGAACCCGCTCCATCGTAGGGTCTAACGTCAGGCGAGTAGGGGTCAAACCCTTACTTCAAAAACAAAAAGTCACTGAGTAGTTCAACCCTCACTTGCTGGGAATCAAAAGCACTATTTACCCATTCAATCCCGTCGTGAAAAGGTGTATCGTCCCAGTTGGTCTCCGGAAACCGTTGGAGTATGACGCCGCTGCTCAGACCGCCCCCTGTAACAAAGCGGAACGGTAAATAAATTAGGCATTGCTGTTATGAGTGGTAAACTTCACAACAAGGGCGCTTTAGGGGAGTAGCGGCACGCAAAAGATGAGATTGATAGGGCTGTCTGTTTTTGTGTGCGTAGTTAAAAAAAGGCGTTTAAGGGCTAGTAAATAAATAAATAATAATAATAAGCACATATCGAAACGGACCTCCTCGAGGTGTCAAATGGCAGTTTAAGTTTAATTGGCAGTCAAATGAAAGATGAAGGAAGCGGTTTTGTTTAGGAATGTGACTGATGTTTAATTTAGTCAAACAAACTTATATTTATGTGTTTTAAATGTTTGTGACACAACAATGAATATACCCAGGAAGTCTCCAAGGCATCGATAGCGATACAACTCTAAACACCCGAGTTGTATTGTAACATTGTCAGTAAAGTCGTCTGTATCATACTCAAACATTTTATATTCCATAGAAAATAAACTTGATAATCAACAGAGAAAACGCATGTAGACCGGCACCGCTGGTACCGAATGAATTCCATTAAAATAAAGTGCGTTTTTATGCACCATGAAACTTCGCCGAGTGAAATAGCTGTACTTTAATACCTATTAAAACTTGAACCAGAAGTGTCTACTTAACCGCGAATTGTAACTATCCAGGAACACTATTATTTTACGACTCAAAACTTTATTTTTTATATGGAATAACGGTTAAATGTGGAATTTTTATTTCAGTGGGCGAATTATTTATGACCAATGCCTGTACTTACAATGGCCCGATAAAATTTAACGAGCCGATAAGATGAAAGTTGGATTATTATTATATTGTTATGTGCTACAGAATTATGCCTACGCCTATAGGCAAGGGACAAGCCTTCTAAGAAATCCTACCACTTGCTGCCAGAAGCTGCAATCTCAAGAAGACCCTTAAGAAGATATAGACAAATAAATGCATACCCTTATTCCTATATAACATAAAATATTAAGAGATTCAGAACAACAAACACAAGAGCTCATCACATGACTAGCCCTGAACAGGGATCGAACCCATGACCCTCGGTTTAGAGGGCAAAGGTGACTAGATCCGTGTTCACCGCTAGATACAATCTTCAGGTTTTATAGACGAGAGTGAATCGGTTTTTCTTGAGTGAGCGTGCTCCATTGTAGGTTCTAACATCGTTTAAAATCAGGCGGGTTAGGGTCAAGTGATACCCATTTAGTTACTTATTAAAAAAAACAATACAACAGCAATTTTTTTGCAAAAAGAAAAACTTCTACCATATTGTGACAATGGGACCGACTAGGAAGTACAACCTTTCGAACAAAAAAATTTTTCCAAATCGGTTCACAATTCTCGGAGATATGTGAGGACAAACATACAACAACAAAAAAGAATATTCAGTGGATTTGAAAACCTCCTACTTTTTTCAAGTCGGTTAAAAAAGGAACCACCCAGCCATACAAATAAGTAAATAACTGAGCTAATCTTATATCTGCAAAGACGAAGCAGCAACCCTATCCAATAATACCGCTACGTACGAAACTAATTACACAATAATGACAAATCCCCCGTGCAAGGGCTTGTATTATGCAACGCTCACTCCGCGCACAAAGTGGGGCACCGTGCTACTACTTGAGAGGCGAACAATGAAGCAGTTCAAACACAGAAATGTATCAAGGATAGAACGTTGTGCACACTTTTAGTGCGACCCATAGGGGCCAAAGTACAAGCTTCGGCTTAGTTTGGGGCTAGATGGCGATGTGTGGCCCAGCCCAGCGTGTCTTGGATTCAATCATATCATACTATGCATTTAGGGCAGCGCGAACGTCAAATGTGAACTGTTCGGAGCGGTTTATAGGGGACTAGGACGTTATATCTTCTAAATATTTATAAGTCACAGGTGACCGACTGACTCGACATAGTGTTCTATCAACGCACAGTCTAAACCACTGGACGGATAGGGCTGAAATTTAGCATTCAGGTAGACGCTATGACGTAGGCATCCGCTAAGAAAGGATTCGGTCAATTCTACCCCCAAGGGGATAAAATAGGGGATGAAACTCCATTCCCGCGGACAAAGTCGCAGGCACAGATAGAGTTACGGCCGTATTCACAAACGTTACTATACGTCGTGGGAACGCACCGGTACCCAAAAACGTATAGGATTTTGGGCACTGTGCGTCCGCGCGTCGCATGGTAACGTTTGTGAATACGGCCGTTAGACATAGTAAATTACTATGGACATCTTCAGACTGATGATGATGGTGTATGTATATTATTCGGCACGATCCTGATTATATCACGAATAGTATAGCTAGGCTATTATCTGAATAGCTTCGTAACGACACGAAAATTCAGTAGCACACTCAGATTAGGCTCACAGTTTATTGTAACCTACGGAACTCTATCAAAACTTAACTGTCAATGAACCACTACTGCACGATTAAAATCAATAAATGTCCGTCTAATTACAATGTTTCAATCGTTTAATACACGCACGGCACCAAAATGATACAAGCGTTGTTTAATGAAATGTTGTAATCACGATAACTCTTTTTCTATTACTTGCTAGTAAGTAACTTCCTGTATCGAACCAACCATACGAGTATAAGGAAAAACGCATTACGAACGAATAGTTGAATAAACGTATTGGAAATCAAACTACCTAGACATCGAGCAACAACTCTGTTCAGTCGACTGGTCAAAAATCAAAATCAAAAAATCAAAAATTACTTATTAGGTATCAAGGTCATACTTATACATAATATAGTTGTTGGAGCCCCCTTTTAAGCTTGTGATTGCCTGTGCCAGGGGGTTCCGCTCTTTCTTAAGTGTAATACAGATACCTAATATCTAATTAACTTAACTTAATTCTTGTTATAATTTATTTGTAGGGTATGTAAGGTGTAGTTATGTATGTAAGGTTTATTTCCAGCTAGTTATATAAGTTTTTATACAATAATTTTAGTTATATGTATCTATATTTTAACAAATAGTTAGTAACTTATTCTATTCAGTCTTACAAATATTTATTTATATTTATATTGGAGTATGTATGACATAATTATGCATGTTTGTGTGTTAATACAACATACATTGTATGGATCTATGATTGTAAGTATATATAATTTGTGTTTAAGTATAAATTTGCGGTACCTTCGCTATTCTAATGGCCATAACTCAAGTGGCCAAGCCACTCACTCCAGAACCGGAACAATGCATGCGAATGTTGTCTGATATTTATATTTATTTAATTATGTATAAAATTTTCTATTTCGTCGTAGCTTAAGTTTTTTACCCAATTAACAACTATAGATTTACATTCATGAAAGGATTTACTGTATATTTGTGTTTCCTTGTTAACTTTGTTATATAGAATGGCAGAGCGTGATTCAAATTGAATCTTAGCAAATAGGGTTTTTCGGTGCGGAATATTGACTATATGGTCTTTTCTTCTCCTTCCTGTTATACATATGTTAGATAATTTTTTGTGTTTTTTTAAGATTGTCTGTACAATATACAATTTGCGCACCGATAGTAAGTTACTAATTTGGTATAAATGATGTGTTGAGAATGTCCTCTTTTTGAAGTACATAATTTTTAGCAAAGTACGTTGAGCTCTCTCTACTTCTATAAAACGTGTCTTGAGTGCTCCACCCCAGATAGGGATACAATATGTTATTATTGATTGGACCAATGAAGTGTAAATTTCGTTTAATAAGTTTCTACGTTTATTTGTGCTGCTGATCACTTCTTTTGCGGCTACATATCTTAGTGATTTAAATAACCAGTTAAATTTGCGTATTCTTGATGTTATTTGTTCAATTTGAGGATACCATGATAACCTTTGGTCCAACATCACCCTTCAAGTATTTCACGACTTGTACTTTATTAATTTGTGGACATCCACACCTATCGTTAAAGTCATCGAACGCCCCACATGTGTGTATTCTAATATTAAAGTCTTGGCAAGGCTGAGAACTATTGTAGATACTGAAGCAAATGTAGTTAGTTTTGTCAGTGTTGAGGGTTAGTAAATTATTTCTCATCCATAAAGCAACCTGGGCCGTACCCCGCTCCGCATTTATTTTTAAATCAGACCAGCTGCCACCAGTGAAGACGATTGCTGTGTCATCGGCGTAAGAGTATATTTTCGCATTAGGTATAGCCATGTTGCAAAGATCGTTTATGTAAATGAGGAACAAGGTAGGGCCCAAGACACTTCCCTGTGGGACGCCACATGATACGTCAATATCATCACTTGTGCAGCTATCAAGTTTAACTTTTTGTTTTCTGTTGGTCAGGTAATCTTTGAATATCATTAATTGTGTATTTCTAATGCCGATTTTTTCTAGTTTTTGCAGAAGGATTTTATTTGAGACTGTGTCGAAGGCTTTTTTTAAATCTATAAATACTGAAAGGCATTTTGTGCCTTTATCGACTTTTTCAGTTATTAGTGTACTTATGGCCGTAACTGCGTCTTCTGTTGATATTCCGTGTCTAAATCCAAATTGATTTGGTGATAGGATACTATAAGCGTCCAGGTAGTTTAGTAAACGCCTATTTATTAGCTTCTCTAGAATTTTTGCCAAGACTGGAAGCACTGAGATAGGCCTATAGTTACCAATATTTGCTTTATTACCACCTTTATGAATAGGAATTATAATAGATCTTTTTAAAGAATTCGGAAACACTCCTGTAGCGAAACACAGGTTAGCCAAATGTGTGAGAACCGGTGAACGTAACCTTTAATTCGCGCTTCATTTCTCTATACCGGCCTTCCCCATCCAGCCAATGCCAGCAGTTCTTCTAAGGCCATCAGCCCAACGGCATACATCTACTCAAAAGCTGTGTCTTAGACTCGTCTGCTCCACCGATTGACGGTTCTACAGCTATGAACAGCCCAGTAAGGCTCTTTGTTTAGGACATCAAAAAGTCGCCGTGCACGGTCTATCATTTTTTTAAATAGGTATAAAATTATGTGTTTATTGGTCGTTGTGATGCCCAATTAAACAATAATAAACTTTCTTCTAAAATGATTGTAAAAAAACATTATTATCACACGATTTCCATGTGTATATTAGGTACATACCTTCGCAGAAAATATGGCGTTCCGTTCCGATACGCGCGTAAAATCTTTGATAGCGATAAAGAAAACGCGCTCGGAATAATCATAATATTCAAATAAACGCCGATAATAAATTCTGAACGCTTTCCTTGCCGTACCACGTTCGATGCTCGACGGACATCACATTCCTAAACTAAAAGAGAGGCCTATAGGAGTGCGCAAAATAAACAGTTTTGTGATATATCAAATATTAAGTTCCTTTTTCTTAATGTGGTGGCAAATAAGTTGAAGACGTAGCTAAATACCACAAGCTGATGAGGGATAGCAGCGTCTCCGGAGCGAGAAACTACGCCTTGCAATCGCCAACCCTCCTGCCTGGCGTGGCGATTATGGGTATAGCATTCAAGTGTTTGCCCCAAGTGGTAAACAACTGGAGAGGTCTATGTCCAGCAGTGGAGTGCGATAGGCTGATGATAATGAGCATGAGGCTTCCTTTCTCATCTATCTATCTCTTCTATCATGGTGGTAAGACAAAAGAATCCCAAGTCGCTGCGGAAATGGGATTCCTCTAATCATAAGTTATTGATTGAAAAATCTGTTGAGTAAAAATTTGTAATATCTTCATATTACTCACGCGTCATAAACCTTCCATAACACAATCTGATTTGTTTGAGAGCGACGGAGCAACTACATATATTCTTTAAGCGAATGTATCTCGTAAAATTTTCTGCCTATTTTTTAAATAAATACCTACACAATATAATTTTAATGAATCATACTCAATTTTGGAGCGCCCAGGATGGGTTTCAACTGAACTACCCTGCCCACATAATGATAAAATTCCGGTAAAACTGAGTCCGGAGGATACCACAATCGTACAGATATCCACAGGGAAAATTTTGCATTTATAATGAAATAAAAAAACTACGATAAAATATGAATATGCATAGCACTTGTGAAATATGTACGCTGATAGATGAGAACAAACAATTCCACCAATAGGGAATATGCATGAAAAATAGTTTCAGGTATTTACTAATTTATCGTAAAATAGATCAAAATCTACTACGAACAGTGAAAACAAAATCAAAATTGGTTGAAAAATGGGCGAGATACAGTCATTGAAAGTGAATATATCCGTCTCTCTCTCGCGAAACAGATTTTTCTATGGAGTTAGTACGGCGCTCACGGTACGTGACGTCAACTACCGCATCGGATCTCTCTGTCTAATCAATAACTTTAACGCTTTATAACTCGCTTAATAGAAAAGATAGTTTAAAAATTCTAGGCAGCCAATAGAACGCAATTGATACTTTATTACAACAACTAATTTTACTACTGCAAGGCTCATGTTTCATATTTGTAACAACTTGATAGTGATAGACAAAACAAACCAGGTGGTTAAAACAGAAATAAACGCAATATTTGTCAGATTACTATCAAGAACTTAACTTCAAACTTTACTATCAAACTTTTTGGCACACTACCACCTTATTGCTAGTTTCTGCTTAGCCCAATGATTGACTGGTAGAGTATGCCTATGTGGCATTAAATCCGCCTTTTGTACACTACTTTACTGTGCAATCAAAAAACAAACTTTGCAAGTGAGTGGTCAAATTAAGTAATTTTTCAGCAATATTATAATTTGTATGAATGTAAATTGATTACGTAACTCATTAATCGACTTATCTGTAATAGTATCGGTTATCGATAGTATTTTGTTAGATAAACGTTATCAGAAGGTATTACGTGTTGCCGTTGTTATCTAGTCAGCTGATTGGCGTCGTAACAAAATAATTTGTCAACATAACACAAAACAACTTTAGCTTTATTAGTTTCGCTCGTAATGTTGTCGTAAAATATCGGAAGTTTTTTAACTAACATTTATGGTCATCATTTCATTATCAGCCCAAATACCAACGTCCACTACTGGATATATACCTATATGCGTCCCCCAATGAAAATTGTCATTTAGGGGGACAATTTTCCAATACCTTAGCCATCAATCTGCCTGCGCTATGCCGCTTGGCAGGCACGTTGGTGACCGCAGTAGGTTTTATTTGTACCCATGTATATGATAACATCATCATAACAGGTAAACACTATCGTTTTCATTAACCAATCTTATTTTTTCGACATCTGGGGTCGCGCAAACTTGTTCTCTTTCTCTTAAACTTAGGCCATACGTTCCCCTAACTGTCTGGTGATGATAACAGGGAGCTAGCCATTCCAAAGTTATTTAAAACTGTGGAACGCCTTCCAGTCGCGGTTTTCCTGATCGCTACATAGGTACACCTTCTTTAAAGGCGGTTTAAAAATAATAATTCCAGGGTTCAATTAATCAGACTATTGCCTACCACTGAAAAATTCAGGGTTCGGTGATAATTGTTTCCTGTGTCATTCATGCCTCTTCGTTTCATTCGTTCTGAACTCTGGGAGTGAACTTGTAAATAAACATTAAATTGAATCATCAAAGAAGTAAAAGAGAAATAAAACCACAAAATGGCTGTAAAACGTGCACTTTCATTAACATACATCGTATATAACGGTTGTTTATCAGTGCGACGTCCTATGCATATAAATGTTTCAAACAAAAATCCCCAAGCCTCCGGGGACCCTAAACAGGTCATTACGAGGCGGTCCTAATTACGCCGACTTCTAGTTTCCTTGACCTTAATTTCTTCGCCTGAGGGAAATATATCTTGTCATTCTAATGAGGCCACTGCGTCCACAGATAGATAACTTTTAGAGAGGTAGGGCATAGCGAATCTTCGCTCGAATTGAGCTGCCCGTCCGGGGAAGGACCTCCACCGTATAGAATATCGCAGCCAAATGACCTCCGGGTCGTGTTTCTGCTGGTGAGTAGGGTTTCCTAAGCTCGTGGGGTGTTAGGGTTGGGCCGACATGGCAGTGGCAACTGACGGGTAGCTGACCACTTACTTGCCAGTTGTCACAGCGACTTGGGCTTCTCGTTCGTTTTCCATCAGGCATAGGGAAGTTTTTTCAGTGACGCGACCCCGTTCAAGTAAAATTGTCGAGGGAAGCCTCTAGCTATGCTACCTCGCACTGACGACTAAATGGTGGTTAGAGTGGTGAGCGGATGGTCCAAAGGTTCGATCCTGATCCGGTAAATTTTTGTAAGCTGGATGTTCTTGGAACGGTATTAATTTATTTAAAGTAAAAAGCCTCGTTTGTTGTTCGGCAAGATGCACCACAGCAGATGAGGATGGCTTGGAGCGAAAAGGCGATAGGTCGCTCCCTTGTTTACATCCCAAATTCTCAATGCAATGTTTTTGACGAATAGTCAATGCATTATCCCGTGCGAATGAGCCGAGATGCACACAAAACGCCACCCTACATTCACAAACACAATTATAGTACACCTTTTTCAAAGCAAGTGGTTGCAGGTTGCAACGCGCAAACAAAGCAGGTTGTATCTGGTTTCTGGTTGCATAACGAAGGCCGCCCGACTATCAAGTTGGAGGCTGCGCCTGCGCGTGTAACACTACCCGAGCGCGGTCGCGGAACGGACTGGACTTGCGCCGCTATACATCTTATTTACTTGTTGAAGAATTCCAGAAGAGGGCCATTGGATTCATGTATGGACTTAGCTCGCGTGCTCCACTTAGAGAATTAATGAAAGACATTAATTAATGTTTTGCCTGTGATTCTCAATTCTTTAACAAAGTACCAGAGAATACTGTTAAATTACCAATATTAGCTAGCGGAGCTTTGACGATTTGTAAGCGTTTTTCTTAAAAACCTATACGAAAAGATTATTTTGATCTCTCTCTTTTCTCCCCTTTTTATATAATGGCCAAAGGATATTATAAAAATATTACCTAGTGAATCTTTATCGTGAATTTACAGAACTACCTAAATTATTACAATACCAATGAGGAAGAACGCAGTAAGAGCAGCTGCTTTTCTATGTTTTTTGCACAATAGTTTGAAACTAGTGATACAGAGACTTGATAAAATCTATAACTAATCTGTATGTATTTTGCCAATGAGATGCAAAAGTTAGAAAATAAAATACTAATACCAAACACAGTCCATATTCAACGGACGAACAAAAAGTCAAAGCAAAAAGGCCATTCGCCATTCGTATCACGCGAGTCGGGTGTCGGGGCTCGTCTCCCGAAGCCGGTCGCTTAATGAATACGTAATGGGGACGTGGCCGGCTGATGAAAGCCCTAAGTTTACGGGATGACACATACAAACCCGAGGGAATCGCTGGCAGTGGAGGGTTTTTATAGGAAGCGCTATGTTTAGAATATTTTCAGAAGCTGCACATCTAATCAGTACTCTTAATTAGAAACCCTTGAAGCCTTTGTCAGTAATAACACAGACGTCACAGACAATAGAAATTGCCCTTAGGACTACCAATCGATTCAGTACTCCAGTAGCAACGGCAAGCTTTTGCTCGAGTATTTTCTTCATTATGGGGGCAAACTCATTGGCCACAATTCACCTTTCTTTTTTTATAGTGGCTCGACATAATGGCTTCCCTACGCCTGATGGACAGCGAGAGAGAAGCCCAAGTCGCTGTGACAACGTGCAATTAACCAGTCAGTTACCTGTCAGTTGCCACCTATAAAACCTACTCAACCTGATGTTAAGTGATACTGAAGACTACGATGGAGCGCGCTTATCCAAATATGTAATACTGATTCACTATCGCCTTGAACACGTGAAGGTTGTATGTCACGGGGAACGACCAGTCCGGCAAGGAGTTCCATAGTTTGGCTGTTCGCATAAGAAAGTACAAGCGAAACGCACCGTGCGACGTGCGAGTCACTTAGTTTTAGGCATATAATTGATTTGTCTTTGAATCGTGAACAACTGTTGTATTAATAGGTTATGATAGCGTATTGGGACAAAAAGTTACGCGTGCCAATATCCTCCATACCTACTTGACTATAAACTCCTTACACATTGATCCCGAAAATTGTTATTTAACCATATTTGTTTCCCCAACAAAACAATGCTACATCAACGACCAATAACAAAGCGCTATAATACATACGCGAGAGTTAGAAAAACCACTTTCGCCCATTTTATAGCACTAGACATTCTTACTAACATTACGCAAAGAATCTCATCAAGTACGTAGTAATTTCATTTAATTTTTTAATCAGAACCAGTTGTGAAAGTGTACACAGCACGTGTCTTCGGAACGAAAATACTCTTGTATTACTCATTGTTATATTCCGTCAATGAGTAAATTGGTACTGGGGGGGGTGACGTAAGTACTTATTTAGTAGGATGAGTTGGTATACTTTGGGAAAGTGGCGAAATAAAATAGCTTCCGAACGCCTGACTACTCATATTTTTATCATCAACATCATCATCAACAGCCTATTGCTGTCCACTGCTGGACATAGGCCTCTCCAGTTATTCGCCACTTAGGGCAAACATCTGGAGGATATACCCATAATCGCCACGCTGGGCAGGCGGGTTGGCGATCGCAGGGCGTAGCTTCTTGCTCCGGTGACGCTGCTGCCCGTCATCGGTCTTTGATATTAGCTACGCCTTCTATCGTGATCGTATCGGTTATACCGCCACCAATCGGTTTGCCAGAGCCTCGTACAAGCCAGAATTTTATTTATTATTTATTATTACTTAATTATTATCGCATTTCATCATCATCATCAGCCTTTCGCAGTCTGCTGGACATCGGACTATCCAATTGCTCGTCACTTTGTTCGATCCTGGGCTTCTCGCATCCAACACTTGCCTGCCAGCCATCTTTCGAAAACGTCATTCCAACCGCACCGTTTCTCATCATCATCATCACCAGCCCATCGCAGTCCACTGAAGGACATAGGCCTCTCCAGTTGCTCGCCACCTAGGGCAAACATCTGGAGGATATACCCATAATCGCCACGCTGGGCAGGCGGGTTGGCGATCGCAGGGCGTAGCTTCTGGCACCGCTGACGCTGCTGCCCGTCATCGGTCTGTGGTATTTAGCAACGCCTTCAATTGTGATGGTTATACCGCCACCAGTCGGTAGCCAGCGCCTCGTTTGTTGTTCGGCAGGATGCACTACGGGCAGGTGAGGTTGGCTTGGAGCGGAATCATAATAGGCTGTTCCCTTACATTCCGTTTCTCATGCCACATGTAAATTACAAACTAATCGTAAACGACCTTCCCACTCCGTTACTAAGTAACTCAAACATCCCAAAATAGGCACTAAGCTAAGCTAAAAAAAATGCATGACGTAATTGACCTATTTGCCCGTCTCTGGACGCCCAATTAGGCCACTCCCTGAACACCAACCAAACAGATTTCGACACGGTTCTTAAATGTACGTCCTATGTATTTAATGCCAAAAAAATTGTATCGTGTCGTGATTACGGTTCATGATTTCGTTAAATTTTCTGAATGTGTGCATGAACATGACCGAGTCCAGTAACATCCATATGTTCTTCTACAGGTATTTTATTTGGGATTAAGGGTTCGCGATCGTTTGAGAAATTATACAAGGGTATTGGGCCAATAAATTTGAGTAACCCTGGTCTACAACAACAACTTACAGTCTTATCTGAAATTGCTATAAGAAGTAATGGTAGTTCTGCCGATACGCCGACGCGACGTATAGTAACGAATTCCACAGTTTGATTGACATTATCTTCAAGACGATAATGGTCTTTTTATGCATATCAGTAGATACAGAACTATTTAGGTACTAGAAACGTAGTGTGACGTAGCGTCTTAAGTCTTTGACTGCCGAGAAACTAGACACAATAGAAAAACTATTGTTTGTCGGTCACCGGTGACCGTCATGGCGCTCAACGTGTTAAGAACCGGATGTATGGAAGCGACCTATATTATCTTTTCGCATCGTGGTGCATCCTGCAGAATAACGAACGATGCTCTGGCAACCGACTGGTGGCTGTATAACCATCACAATTGAAGGCGTAGCTAAATACCACCGACCTATGACGGGCAGCAGCGTCACCGGAGCGAGAAGCTACGCCCTGCGATCGCCAACCCGCCTGCCCAGGGTGGCGATTATGGGTATAACCTCTAGGTGTTTGATCAAAGTGGCGAGTAGCTGGAGAGGCCTGTGTCTAGCAGTGGACTGCGATATGCTGATGATGACGATGATTTACAATAAAATAAGAACACTAAGTAAGTTATCAGTTTTCTAGTACCCATAGTACAAGCTTCAGCTTATTTGGTGCTAGATGGCGATGTGTGGTTCCGAAATACGGAATCGAACGGCTGAGAGTCACGGATGTTGGAAAAAAGGTCCTATCGTTGAAGTGGAGATGGGCTGGGCTGGATGGGACCCTTGGCACGACGGAAGGATGGAATGTGGAGCACATCCATTACACAGTGATGGCCAAGGCAGGGTAAGCGAAGTCGCGGACGTCCGCCCTCCAGATGGTCGGATGCTATAGGTAGAGTGGCGGGGAAGACTTGGGTGAGAGTAGCGCAGGACCGTGGTGAATGGCAATCACGAGAGGAGACCTATGCCCTGCAGTGGGACCTAAAGGCTGATGATGATAAAACCAAAAAGACACCAATTGTCGCCCCACGCACATTACGAATAACATGTTATAATATCAGTCCGACAACTAGAACAAACACATCAATTTAGACTGTTATTGAACTGCATCATCTAAAGTCCGACTCTCAAGAGTCGATCATTAAAATAGATCGCAGTTGTACACTTAATAACGCCACAGTGAACTGTGGACTTAGACAATTTTGTATACATTTAATAAATCTATTTAGACCGACAGGCGACAGGACCCACTGAACTACTGCGTGTCTAGGGCTGGCACACGTGGCTCGTAAGCCATTCAAATGAAATCAAAAGAACTTGGACTTCTAAATCGTCATTTACTATTGCCTCTACCGCCGGATTCGGAATGTAGCTTCTATCGAAAAGGACCGGCAAGAAACTCGACTGCTACTCTTTTCAATGCCAATTATTCCGTAACGAGAAAGCTTACAATATTATCCTCACTTCCTTGCTAATACTATAAATACGAAAGTACCTCATCGTAACTGTATCTGTTGCGATTTCACGCTACAACTCCTGAACCAATTTAAATGTTTGATACAGTACATACCTAAAGCCTTAGAAAGGATATGGGCGACTTTTTAAAAATAAATACTAAGCTAAGTAGGTAATATTCACGCGGAGACACAGCTAATTTTATCATTAAACTAGCTGTGCTCGCGACTTCGTCCGCGTGGAATAGTTATTTTTCCCCGTTTTTTTTTTTTACATTTTCCATTATTTCTTCGCTCCTAATAGCTGCAGCGTGATGTTATATAGCCTAAAGCCTTCCTCGATAAATGGTCTATTCAACACAAAAAGATTTTTTCAATTCGGACCAGTAGTTCCTGAGATTAGCACGTTCAAACAAACGTAATCTGTGAAACAAACAAACAAACTCTTCAGCTTTATAATATTAGTTAAGATAATTATGGCAACCCTATGCATGCCCAAGGCCGAATGAATTAGGTACCAATTCGAGCCGATGCAAACTCGTATCAAAGACGTTGGCCTCATAGACTTCGGTGAATGGGCAAATATTCAATAGTATGGTTTTATTATTATTTGCTGCTTATACAGACGACTGCGAGGTCCGCTTCAGTTGTTTTGTGTAGGTAAATGAATTTCATCATCATCATCATCATCAGCCTATTGCAGTCCACTGCTGGACATAGGCCTCTCCAGTTGTTCGCCACCTAGGGCAAACTTCTGGAGGATATACCCATAATCGCCACGCTGGGCAGGCGGGTTGGCGATCGCAGGGCGTAGCTTCTTGCTCCGGTGACGCTGCTGCCCTTCATCGGCCTGTGGTATTAGATACGCCTTCTATCGTGATGGTTTTACCGCCACCAGTCGGTTTGCCAGAGCCTCGAATGAATTTAGTACCCGTAATATTAAAGCGACGGCCTCGGTGGCACAATGGATAGGACGTTAAGCTAAAAGCGTCGACAATCGGGATGCGGGTTTGATTCCCGCTAGATTCAATTTAATAAAGAAACTTTTCTAAATTACGCCAATTAAGAAACGCCCCGGGTTTACTAACTAAAGTTTACTCTTGAGCTACGATTACCATAAAATTCTATTTCGAAGCGCCTCTCAGATTATCCTAAAGCGAGCATAGCTCGTTTCTAAAAATGGCACGAACGGAAATCGAACCTGGTACCTATGAATGCACCACTAATGTCGTCAAAAGAAATAAATCGTACCCGTGTTTAGTGTGATTCACGTTAGTTACATTCTACAAACGAAGATGGCATTAGATAGAAGGAAAATCAATCCTCTGTCCCCCTTTTATGGTTCCTTTTCATCTGACAGTCAATAAGTTCATTGTTTATTTATGAAGCTGATGTGTTAATCAAACACCACATAAGTATCCAGTTATCGAAATAATGCTAATAAGGAGATAGGAAGCTAACATAAGTGAGAAATGTAGCAACAACTGAGTATTAAATATTTGCAGACTTTTATTTTTCAGGTAGGGGAAGCAGCAACATTAGCCTCTTTCTTTCCAGACAGATAGAGAGATAACTAGATAGAGTAGAAAGATAGGTAGAATACCTATTCATAGATCCTATTCTTTATTGCACAAAATACTAAACATTTACAGAGAAGGTATTTTATAGACAACAAGTGGAACAATTTAGGTGGTTATATCACTAGTAAGAGATCTCTTCCACACAACCTTCAAGTATGTATATAGGAGGTGTACTATTCTGAAGCCTTAATATATGTGAGACAGTATTGTTTGCAGACGATACTTCCCTCATTTTTAAGGTAAATAGAAAGAAAACCAACTTTGATGATATAAATTGTGCTCTCGCTAAAATAGTACACTGGTTTACAAACAATAACCTGCTGCTTAATGCCAGGAAAACCAAGTGTGTTAAATTTACAATGCCAAATGTCAAACAGGTTAACACTAATATTATCATGAACAATGAAGTTATTGAATTAATTAACTCTACAGTATTTCTTGGCATCAATGTAGACTCGAAGTTGCAATGGGGTCCTCATATTGCTGTCCTGGCTGGAAGGCTTAGTTCAGCTGCATATGCGGTAAGGAAAATCCGGCTTTTGACTGACGTTGAAACGGCAAGGGTTGTTTATTTCAGTTATTTCCATAGCATTATGTCATAAGGTATTCTATTATGTTATATTGTTGAGGGTAGTTAAGATAAAGTGTTGTATATGTGTACCGTCACTTATAAATAAATCAGTTGTTAACCAGACTCGGTGGTTTCAATACTACATGGTGGCAGCGGTGCTAAAATTGAAGAAATTACGGTGTTTTTAGTAGTACTGTGTGTAGTTGTACTAACTATTACGAAACGCGCAAATTTTCGTCATGGAACACGCTCGACCACCGCCGGAGTTGAGTCTGGAAGGCAGCCCCGTCGGCCGGGCCGACGCATGGAAGCGGTGGAAAACGCAATTCTTATTGTTTTTAAAAGCATCAGGGGTGCATAAAGAAGAAGCCGGTGTGCAGGCTAGTTTGCTGATTAATCTCATTGGACCGGAGGGTTTCGACGTTTATGAAACGTTCACCTTCGAAGTGGAAACTGACAAGGATGACGTCACCATGCTCATCAAGAAATTCGACGACTATTTCGGTGTAAAGCCTAATATAACTTTGGCCAGATATAATTTTTTTACGAGGAATCAAGAAATCGGCGAATCTATTAACCAGTACGTCACCGCTCTGAAATTATTGAGTAAAAATTGCCAATTCAAAACATTGGAAGAGGAGTTGATTCGGGATCGTATCGTTTGTGGCATACAAAATACGGTAGTTCGAGAACGGTTGCTGAGAGTTGAGGATTTGACATTAGACAAAGCGATAAAAACGTGTCAAGTCGATGAAATATCGAACGATAGTAGTCGTGTGTTGGAGACTCGGGGCGGCGTTGGAGGCCCGGCGCGCGTGGACGCGGTCAGCGCGCGCGGCGGCGGAGCCCGGGGGCGCTGGCGCGGGCGCCGCGGCCGCGGGGAGCCCGCCCGAGCGCAAGCCGAGCGCCGACGCCCGCCTTCCAGTGACGAGAATGTGTCTTGTCCGAGGTGCGGCGGTCAGTGCAGTGAATTTAACCAGTGTCCTGCTAGTTCTGTTCAGTGTTTTGTATGTGAAAATTATGGTCATTTTGCTAGGATGTGTAAGATAAAGAAAAGTGTCAAAAAGTTGTTTGACATCGGTGTGCACGACGGGACACCTAAGGACGACGATGACTGTGAGTCCTTTTATGTTTCGGTTTTGAGTAGTGTCTCCGAGATAAAGTCCTCGTCGGAGGACTGGTCTCAAGTACTTGTTGGCCAATATGGTTCAGAAAAATTTAAATTAGATACCGGTGCAGATATTAATGTTTTATCTCTTAAGCGTTTCTCCCAGTTAGGTTATGATTTGAAATTGATAAATACCGACTGCAATATTAGAATACAATCGTACAGTGGTGATATTATTCCTATAAAAGGTATATGTTATTTAAAGTGGTGCTTAAAGAATGTTCATTATGATTTAAAGTTTGCGATTGCTACTATTGACTGTCAAAGCGTGTTGGGTCTGCAAGCTTGTTTGGAACTAGGCCTCGTACAAAGAATTCATAATTTAAACTGGTCAGAGAACAATGATTTATTTACGGGATTAGGTTGTTTACCGGGCGAATATCACATTGTGATAAACAGAGATATTGCACCGGTAGTTTGCGCGCCGCGTAAGGTGCCGCTAGGGTTGCGCGACAAGCTACAGGACGAATTAAATAGAATGGAACAATTGGAAGTTATTAGAAAGGTAAAACATCCTACTCCTTGGGTTAATGCGATGGTGATAGTTGCTAAAAAGAACGGTAGTTTACGTGTGTGCTTAGATCCGAGGCCTCTTAATACAGCCATTCAGCGAGCTCATTTTCAGTTGCCAACAATAGACGAGTTGGCTACTAAGTTGCACGGGGCTAAGTATTTTTCTGTTTTAGACGCTTATTCCGGTTTTTGGTCCATAAAATTAGATAGTGCTAGTTCTGATTTGTGTACCTTCAACACACCGTTCGGGCGATATCAATATTTGAGGTTACCGTTTGGTTTGAGTTGTGCTCCAGAAGTATTTCATGCGACGATTAAACAGTTATTTGAAGGCCTAGAAGGTGTCGATTCTTTTGTTGATGATTTGATCTGCTGGGGATCTACTCGTGCTGAACATGATATGAGACTGAGGGCATTATTTAAGAGGGCTCGAGAAATCAATTTAAAATTTAATAAGGATAAGTGTCGCATATGTGTTAATGAGGTTACGTATTTAGGTCATGTTTTTAATGAAAAAGGAATGAATGTGGATTCTGAAAAAGTGAAAGCTATAAGGAGTATGCCTGAGCCGAATGATCGAAAAAGTTTAGAAAGATTTTTGGGAGCAGTTAACTATTTGTCAAGGTATATACCAAATTATTCGGATCATACTTTTTTATTAACAAGGTTATTAAAAAAAGACGTTTCATGGTGTTGGGAAATAGGACATAAAAGGGCCTTTGAAAAATTAAAAGATCTTATTAGCAATGCACCGGTGCTGAGTTTGTACGACGTAGGCAGCCCTGTGGTTGTGTCGGTGGACGCGAGCGGCGTGGCGCTGGGCGGCGTGCTGCTGCAGCGCGGCCGCCCAGTCGAGTACGCGTCGCGCACGCTGACGCCCGCGCAGGCCCGATATGCGCAGATTGAAAAGGAACTTTTGGCCATTGTTTTTGCATGCGAAAAGTTTCACCAATATATATACGGTAAAAATCAGGTCATAGTTGAATCCGATCACAAACCGCTTGAAAGTATATTTAAAAAATCTTTAGATGCAGTCCCAGCACGCTTACAACGTATGATGCTAAAGTTACAAGGCTATAATTTGGTTATTACATATAAGCCCGGAAAGTACATGTATATACCGGATACACTATCGCGCGCACCCCTTCCTGATTTATATGATGACAAAATTACAAGAGCGATTTTAAACCAACTAAAAATGGTAATTGATAATGTGCCTATGTCACAAAATAAATTATCTTTAGTAAAGCATGAAACTAATAAAGACAAGGTACTGAAACAATTGTGTGTATACATCCTAGGAGGATGGCCCAATCATAAATATAATGTACAGAATAATTTACGTTATTTTTGGTCAATGAGGCACGAATTGTATCATGTGGACGGTGTTATTTTCAAAAACAAACAAGTGCTGATTCCACAATCTTTAAAAAATGACATGTTAAAAATAATTCATGATGGGCATTTAGGAATTGATCGTTGTAAAAGGCGTGCGCGGGAAGTGTTATTCTGGCCTGGTATGGCTAAGGATATTGAAGATTACGTAAAAAGATGTACAGTGTGTCAGGATAATTCAAACAAACCGAGTAAAGAACCGATGTTGCCAGTCACAATTCCAGACTTGCCTTGGAATAAAATAGGTACCGATATTTTTGAATATGGAAAGAAAAGTTATTTGATATTAGTGGACTATTATTCTGGATTTATTGAAGTAGCGAGTTTAAATAATACATCTGCAAGTTCAGTAATCAGTAGTATGAAAGAAAACTTCGCCCGGTACGGCATTCCAGACACCGTTATCAGTGATAATGGTCCACAGTTTTCGTGCCGGAACTTTAAGTTGTTCGCTATTGAATGGGGCTTCGTTCACATAACTTCATCTCCGTATTATGCACAGTCAAATGGTAAAAGTGAACGAGCTGTGCAAACTGTTAAGAAAATTTTAAAAAAGTCAATTGATAGTAAAACGGATTTTTATTTGAATTTATTAAGTTTTAGAAATTCCCCACGAGAGGGTTTGAATTCTCCTGCACAGCTTATGATGGGTCGGCGATTGAAATGTAGATTGCCAGTTCATCCAGATTTATTAAAACAAAATATGTGCGATAGTAAGCAACAACATGAAAAGCTATTAGATAAACAAATAAAGAGTAAAATGTATTATGATAAATGCTGTAAACCGTTGTCCGAGTTGAGTGTCGGCGACGAGGTCGTTATGTTAGAAAACAATAATGAGCGAATTCGGGGCAAAGTGGTGGGCAAGGCGTCTACACCACGTTCGTATATAATAAAAAATAAGAAAGGTATTTATCGCCGTAATCGTCGACATTTGATTAGGACTTCGGTCAAGGATGATCAAACGCAAATTGTACATAGGGATGTGAAAATTGCTGCATCAGATAGTGACGATGATTTTATTTCGGGGGAGGAAGAGTATGAATTAGGTATACATGTGGATAGTTCACCAGAAGCATATTCTCCCCCTATGACCCGCAGTAAAACTCGTAAAAATAAATAAATGTAATTATTAAATATATTAGTAGGATTCTTTTAAAAGGGGAAGATGTTGAGGGTAGTTAAGATAAAGTGTTGTATATGTGTACCGTCACTTATAAATAAATCAGTTGTTAACCAGACTCGGTGGTTTCAATACTACAGGGGTCAGCTGCTGACATACAAACAATCTTTGTACTGCAGAAGCAGGCCATCCACGCTATATATGGGTTAAAGACACGCGAATCACTTAGAGAACTTTTTAAAGAAATTAACATAATGACGGTAGCATCACAGTATATCTTTGACTGTGTTGTTTATGTACGTAAACATTTAAGTCAATTCAATAAAAATTCAGATAATCATAATTTAAACACTAGAAATAAGCACAAGCTTGCCGTTCCACGTCTGAGGCTGAGTAAGGTGAGTGGGTCGTTTGTAGGATTGGGTATCAAAATGTTCAACAGGTTACCGGAACATATTGTTGAACTGCCCATTCACAAATTCAAATCATACATGAAGTCCTTACTTATAAAAGGGGGCTATTATAGAGTAGAAGATTTCCTCAACGACAACATCTCTTGGACTGCTGCTTCGTAGTAAACTTTGCATTGTATAGACTCAACTTTTATTTTGCATTGTTTAACTTTAAAATATTAAAAAATGTTGTAATACCTAAACATGTAACAATTGGCGATTTAAAAAGAGTAACTACCGAGTTTCTTGCCGTTTCTTCTCGGTAGAAATCTACTTTCCGAACACGGCGGTAGCTTCTTTTAAATTGCTTTTATTCACATTCTTACTTTACTTTTTGTATTTCTACATTATTTTTTACTTGACGATTCATAAGTGCTTATTTTAAGTCTATGTGAATAAAGGTATTTTGACTTTGACTTTGAAGAGAGGTCCTTGAGAGAGAGAGAATGTTGTGCAAATTGGTTTAATTACACAGACAGACTTTATGATCATCTTTTTTTGAGTCTGAATGACTTAGGATTTGACTTCAACACCGAATGGTGGTGAACAATTGGAGGCCTATGTACATACAACATTGGACAGCAAGAGTTGAGAGTTGTGTATATTAAATAGGTATATACCTATACAGCTATTCAAGATTCCACATAGTTAAGGAGCTTAATAGTTAGAACAAACTATGAAAAAAGAATTCAAGTTGCACAGGAAATAAGAGGGTATCTAAAAGGTAACTAAGGTAAAATTCGACATAAATTGAAGGAAAACTAGAGTAGAGGTAATAAGGTAATGCACGGAATGCACATACTACTGACAGACCACTAACTGAGCCCAGATAACGCGACCCTGCCACAGTCACTGTGTCATCGGCCACATGAATCATCCCACATTCAATAGATAGTTAATATCTGCCCTTAATTGATGCATAGGGGCATTAGATTTTGTGGTTTATTGATAATAATTAATTATTGGGGCAAACTAAGGCAATTGTAGAGCTTAGAATGGAGTTTTCTTCATTGTTATTTCAAACATTGACAAGTCTTAAAGTATAAAATAATTAAATAGTAATTTATTTCTGCAAATAGATTCACTAGTAATACTTTTGTACATGACAATTTTTCCTACCAGCACTTCGACATGTAGCCTGTTGAAAAGAAGTGTCACAACAAACTCACATAAGGAAACTAGTTGTAGTCCTTGGCTTTGGCTGCATGAATATTGGTATGTAAAATGATATTATATGATATTATTATACATAGGTGTGTGGGCTACATTACAGTAAAGTTTCATTCAAATCCGTTCAGCAGTTTTTGTGTGAAAGAGTAACAATCATCCATCCATTTCAACAGTTCTTTGTTACTTTATTATGCAAAAACCACAGAATAAATTTGAATGGACCATATAAGCATGTATGGTGTTAGAGGCCAAGATACACTTTGGATAACTGAGCCAGAGAACTAAGTAAGCAAGTATAAGCATGTATATGTAAATATAATACATTAATGCCTTAACCTTGTGAAACCAATATTTCCAGACACAACAGTTTTAACAATAGATTAGGATTTTAATTTGGTAACATTTGGTCTTAAGACAATGTAACATTAGTGTCTGGTACACCCTCTTATTAATGCATACCATCCAAACTAAACATGTGTACAAAATTTTAGCAATGAGCTAATTTTAGCTGTTGAGTACCTACTACAAAATTGAGATGAGAGCAAGATTCCGCCCATACAAACATTGCAAGTTAAATAAAAATTTGTAAAAAACAAAGTAAGTGTTGCTTAAATACAATAATGGATTGGGAGCTGCTATGTAAACTGAGCTGGGAATGGCATTTGTTTCCGATACCATGTTATTGTACACCTGTAATACTAGGAAAAATGGAAGCTACTTTGTGTGTGTCATTGGAAACTCCTACCGTAGGTAGGTAGGATTAACATGTTGATACCAATCTTTACATTGAGGCCTGAAGTTAGCCTGGATCACCGGAAATACAATTAATATACACTACTCTAATGTCATGTTGCTGGATGAAAGGATAGAGAAACATGGAGCAAATTCTATTCATATAACAAACATTAATAACTATTCATATAACAAACATTTGTTAATCAATAATCTTCAGGTGCTTCTTTGTATCTATTATTCTACACACTACATTATTAAATTTTTTTTACTAAATACTAAGTATGTACTTTTCTGAATTGATTTTTCTTATAAAAAATTGTTACTTAGAGTAGATTTTTTTACTTTCTATTCATTAAGAAACAAAGTAAGTATAGTGTTTACTGTTAAGGTAAAGCTACCCATTAAAATTAGTCTTACAGTCCAGTCAATAAGACTCACTGTTGAAAATCATATTTGATACATTGTTTCTACTTTTTTATCTTAAACTTGATAATTCCTACAACATTCATGAATCAGTATAATTAATTACAGTGATAATGACAAATGTGATTTGATTATAATGTGTATTTAATGAAATTTTACAATTGGGAACCGAAAAGTTATAAAGTAACTTGAAAACAATAATAAAAAATTCAAAAATATTATAACCTCCAACATTCAGCGCAATAGTTTCTGTAGTCGTCGTCCTAATATATTTATTATAAGTATGTATATTATAATATTTTGTGAGTATATATTCTCTAAGTACATATATGTACGTATATATTATACGTAAATTATGTTTTGTTCCTTCTGTTTATAGATGTGTATTTATATTTCATTTTATCATATTATTATATTATTTCGATATTTATTATTATTATATATTTATAATTATTGTTTTCAAATTAACTTTGTGGCACACTACCTTAAAATTAGTTTCTGCTTAGCCCAATGGTTGACTGGTAGAGAATGCCTATGTGGCATTAAGTCCGCCTTCTGTACACAGTTTAATTGTGCAATAAAGATTAAATAATAATAATAAAACACCCAATTTTAGAACATGATAATTAAAAAATCTTTTTGTTTTGATACAAACAAAAAGTAATACATAATATCCTTATGTAAATACACACCCTTGTGAATATGCGCTACTGCCTCCTTAGGCAGTAGCGCATATTCACTGGGCGGAGGATAAAACAATAAATAACCTGTCTGGGATGTCCAGTCCCTTAAGTATTTGTAGGCTCTGGGCTCAATAGGTACTTACTTTCTTTCTCGTGGTCAAATCCCACTATCACGAAGTAATCAACTAGTCTGGACATGGCAATCCTACGGCAACATCCGAGCACAAACACCACAGATGCACTTTTTAATTAAATTACACTGATTTATACACATTTTACACACAAACCTGACGAGAAACACTGGCACATATTTGAACATAAAAACTGATTCCGTTACTTCTCCGATAAAATTACGGCGCGATCGAATCCTGTACGCGGAACACTACTCAGAATGTAAACAAGACTTTCATTCATCGTGAGCTCGAGAATTCTAACTCGAATTACAAGAAAGACTAATTTATTGTACAGATCCAGAGGTTATATTACTAATCACCGTACTAACACTGACCGTATTCACAAACTGTTACTTTTAATCACGGTAAATATATATTTTGACGCAGATTTTATTAACTATTTTTCGACTTCTAAGAACAATTTATGGATTTATTTTTTAACACAACAATCGTCACGGCCTTCTACTCTGCCCGACATTTCCGAAACGAAAAGCTACCGAAGAAATCTACTATTTCATTTTCTACTAAAATGTTGCCACAGTAAAACAAAAGTACTACCAAATTGAAATCATTTCATTTGATACAATCCTCCTCGGTGGATTTATCACCTAAAAAAATGAAATATTTTACGTTTGTAATTTTATGAAATTCTTCACTTTTAATTTACATAGGCATTATAAAAGCCAGTCAGGTCGTTGTCCTCAGGAATGGAAAGACACCTTGTCTAAAAGTAAGTAGAAATAAAGTTCTTTCCTCCGGCCTTCTCCTCAACCGAAATAAAAATCTAATTTGGCTAAAAACTTACATGATTCATTCGTCAAGTAATATTCTATCTTTGTGGCAAAATATTGAAATAACAAATAAACCTCTCTAAAGGGATGCGTATTTCTTATTACGCATGTTTCTAAAACTTACTACAAACATAGGTACTTTATTAGTTAAATTAATCATTTGCAAAGTACAAAGGGGCCAAATTTTAACAAACATAGAAATGTATAAAGATAGAACAACGGACCACTACGTCATAATTTCAAGCAATCACAACGCGACCGTATGAACCAGTGTGAACTTTGCAATATCTTTAGCGAAGCGTTAGAGTTTGACAAAAATGTATAAATAATATCGCTCCATTTCAATCTCGTGTTCTCATTGAAAATAGCGCTAAAAATACATTCAGAACGTTTTAGACGTCGAGTTGCAGAAAAGACTCGTTCAATCTTTGTACCTATGTACTTGCATTCAAACATGTTATCGGAGGTGAATCGCTCAGATGTGTTCGAAATGACGATGATTACAAAAATCACACGTAGTAAGAAATAAATAATTTATTGCATGCAAACGCATCCCACGTAATTAAATAAATGGATTTTAATAGGAAAGCTCTTCCTTGTGTGTGCCCAAAGTGCCAACCTACCAATATCTATTTTCGTCAATTCCAACAACGACTCCGTGGCGCAACGGTAGCGCGTCTGACTCCAGATCAGAAGGTTGCGTGTTCAAATCACGTCGGGGTCAACTGATGTTTTTATTTTATTTACTTAAAATAGCAGTTGACAGATAGGCGCGCCAACAAGATAATATTATTATTGAATTCAAAATAACCGCACGTGATTTCAATATTTTTGCAGAATTTTATCATGTTTTTAAATTGTATGGTGCACCATTTTCAAAATATTTGTAAATCAAAATGATGAATGAAATCTAATTTTCCAACCTACACTAGATTTTTTTATTGAAAATTATCCCACAGATAAGTATATGCCTTTAATAAAATATATCTGAGTAGTATTTTAAATTACCGACAATGGTTGACTGGTAGAGAATACCTATGCGACTTATGCGGCATAATGTCCGCCTTACACTGTTTTATTGTGCAATAAAGATTAAATTAATTTATATTAATTTGATTAACGGGTAGTAATTTATAAGACAGTAATTGTGAAAATCAATGTTTATTATAATTACATTTAGATTTATGGTAATCAATATCTACTAACACAAAAAGAAAAAACAACACACAATAAGAAGAAAAGGACAAAAATTATATGTTAAAGATTGCACAGAACACATTTATAGGAAAACAGGTAAGCTCTTTATAGGCTAAACGCATATACCGGTGGAGGGATATACAAAACACTTACACTCCTGACACGAATAGTAGGCCTAACTGTTTGGTCAGGCTTTTGCAGTCTGAGGCCAAACTTTAGGTATCCAAAGCATTATTTTTACATATTTGAAAAAAAGTTAGTAACTTTCTAAGTTGCTATAAGATCTGTTACGCTCTTGTTTATCCCTCCAAATGTATGTGCCACAACATCCAATCTGGGTGCTTCTACATCGTTTGTTACCTAGCCTTATTAGTAAATCGAATTATGAGTAGTTTAACAACATCAACTTATATTACACATGTGCCAAGATGCTTCATTTTCTGAAGCAGGTTTAAGAACAACAAATAAAATAAAAGATCGCTCCCTTCGTCAAAGGCACATGTGTGATGCAAGCTGACGTACAACACAGCCATTCCATGCGGACACCCATCCTCTACAATAAGGGCCAATTTATTTTACTTAATTTATATGTTGACATTATTTCCTCTTTAGCTATAATTTTAAATAATCGGAACCAAATTAATAAGTATATTAAAATATTACATTATAAAATTGTATACGATTTTTAATTCATTTCAATTTAGGTATGAGATTAGAATAATGTTTTTTTTTCATGTAAGCTATGAAAAATTTAAGTGTTATTCCAAAATTTATTATCGTCAAGAGGAAAGTTGGCAACATCTACATTATACAATATTTTAATTCATTATCTTTGACGTCATATACTCAAGTAATATTCATTTGATTAACAAAAAAATATAATTATAATTCTAGTAAATAATCACTCTATTACAATAGCAGTTACATTAGAAAGTTAAACAAATTATCTGGGTAGGTGTATCTAATGCTAATTCAAGTAAACAGGTACTCGAGACACTTGAATATTGCTAGTAAGAAAAAAACATGTTAATTTTAAAATTGTATTCGAATAAATAGGAAATACTATAATATCATTACCATTGAATTTATATAGTACACCATGAAATAGACTACAATAAATGTCCCGGATTCATGTACATCACCACTAGCCACACTCAATCTATCCACATAGACCTATCTTAGATAGTCATATTACAACGTTCAGCAGTACTCTGGACACAAGAACTTCCATCCATAGTAGTCATGAAAGAGCAATCTGAAATTGGAGATTTATGTCACTCAATTGTAATATAAACTCACTATACATGTTGCTAAATGACCAACCAAGATATCAATCAGGTTATTATATCCAATTTCAACATATCTTACAATACAAAGTTAAATTTCTAACAAAATTAGTGAATAGGAGCTCATTTATTACAATGTATGTATCATTAACTTGTGCATTTCCATATAAGTACGCCCTAACTAATTCTACACGCTAACTATTCCGAGATTTAACGTCTATACAATTGTAAAATCTGATAAGTATTTGGCGATGCGGAAAATTTAACAGAAATTCGCAAAGTTTCAAAATGTTAAACACATAAGGCGGGCGTCATACATTCGGAATTCCGTTGCCGAATTGAAATGTACGTTCGCAACAAAAATGCTCTACTTGCATACGAAGCGCTCCAGCATGTTTATATGTAAGTAGAGCATTTTTGTTGCGAACGTAAATTTCAATTCGGAATTCCGAATGTATGCGGCCCGCCGTAATGTGTTAAAAGTTACGTCTAATTTATGACTATGAATACGAAAAATTGATTGACAAATATCATAGCAAAATTTAGCAACGAAATAACGTATACAAATGGGCAGTGTATTTACACAACGAGCTTTAGGGACTTGTCCCGGAGCCAAGAATCAATGTGGAGAGCAAGAAATTAAACTTGTTGAGGAGCAACAGTATATAATTTGAAGAAACTTTCGACAAGTCGATGATATTTATTTTGGAGAAAGGGATGGTTGAAATACCTAAAGCCATGCCTTATTATGGGCCGTATTCACAACCGTTACTATGCGCGGGCGCACAGTACCCAAAAACATAGAGAACACTTGAGTGCCGGCCGCGATAGTAAATGCCTTACTTCGCATAGTGCTCCTAGATTTCATAGATAAGTATTGTTTGTGACTACGGATGTAAGTGTTTCTTTCATTGAGACAAGATCCACATCTTTCGTAGTTCTTGAGAGGAAATAGTAGGTTGTTAATTACTTATGGACAAGAGCCTATATGGGCGACTGGGCGTATTCTGTGAGAAAGATGTAGAATAAACATTTTCTTTATTCTTGTTTAGAAAATTCTTCTGGCATGCTATAAGAAGGACACTATCAAAATCAAACCAAGACCTTCAAATCTAGACAATTTCTTCAAGCATGATTTTGTGATATTATCGCCTGAATAATATCAAACAGATATTATACAATACATCTTAGCATGATATCTAAAAACATGTCTAGAGCAAGTAGATTTCATGAACCCATACATTCATATTAACTTTTGCAAGAACTACAAATGAAGGCCCTCAAATTTAATTCTTTAGTTGTGCTATATGACATTGCATTATCAAATTGTATTAATGGTTCTAGACCAAAGGGAATCCATTAGAATTTTATTTCCTTGCATATTTGAAATATTAAGATTCTATCTAATTAATACATCTGCGGTGATTCTCTATACCATTCTTATAAATCTTTTCTTTACAAAACCAAGCTACTAGGACACTCCTACAGGAGAAAAAGACTACATTATTTAACATAGAATAAAATGATTTTATACCTTTCACATTTTCAACATGAATTGTAGTATGATTTGTAAAATAAATAATAATATTTTAAAAATATAAACTTTTAAAAATTTATTTAATTCCAATGGCTTTTAGAAGCCACACTCCTTGAAGGAAGTTGCAGTTGGGTCTGCTGTTAGTTTATTTTAAATTCAATAGGGGTTGTGGAACCTGATTCAAGGGTATCGAACCCTCTTTTAATGATGCTCTAACTTTCGGGAGTGTCACAAAAAAAGCCAGTTACTTTACGGTACATAACAAAGGCAAAGCTTCAAAGCCATTATCATCATATAAAGGTGTGCTACCTAAGCTTCCTTGGTCCAAGCCTGGACGTCTCGACATTAAGATGGATGAAGCAGTACCTCATACACACAAGGAAGATACTAATAACTTGTACTACGGGCAACACCTTCATTAGTTCTTCATCCGTGAAAATGACAGCATTACATAGGACTGGCATTTTTAGCTAACACATATACCATTGATTGGTCAAATACTTGGGAAATCACCAGATTTACCGGACCAACCAACGGTACAAGTGACACTTTCGGGTACCACCAATACTTTATCCGGTCCAAGACACTTTGTTTGACACTAGTCTTCATCACATATCACCGCACACAGTTTCCGCTCTGACACAGCACTTCACACCGACGTCCGCGTAACGCTCGCACACTGGGTCGGGGTAACATGATCACATGTTCTGCCAGGGCGCAGTAACCAGCATGTTGGAGTCCAGCGCACGCGCAATCCTCTCGTGTACGCTGTGACTGAGCCAAAGCATTCGTAGCTTCTCGTAGCGTTCGGCGCAGAGGTGCAGGGGATTACCTCGGCGAAGACCCTGGAAATGGTAGAAAAGATGATCAAAATATTTGTGTTGCTGCATTGAAACCTTCGAGTTCCATTACAACTAAAAGCTAATTAACGGGATTTAATGCAGGAGCTCTGAGAATGGGAGGGCATATTCACTAAATCCTTTGTGTCGCCAATGGGTAACTTGCAGGAATACTTGCTGCAACCCTGCCTGCCCTGGCCAGCCGCAGATGACAAGTGGCACTTTTGGTCCGGAGAGGGCAAATAGCAAATGCTCCTCGGGCGAACCTTGTGCAACCGTCACACCCCATTGAGCGGTTCGTGGCCCGTACTCACCACTCTGGGTACTGCGGGGCCCAAAGGGCATACGATGCGTTGTATCTTCTCCTGCTGGGAGCGGCATAGAATGGGCGCGTCTATCGCGGCCTCTGGGAGGCTTGTACCTGGTCGTCTCGCCGTTCGACCAAGGTGGGGGCACATACCTGGTCGGTCTCGCCGTAGGAGTCGAGGTAGGGCGCGGGCAGCATGGCGCCGCGGGCGGGCGGCGCCAGCAGCATGAGCTCGCAGTCGCGCACGCGCAGGAACACGCCTGCGCCCGCGCCGCACTGCAGCGCGTGCGCCACGCCCGCGCCCACGTGCTCCGTGCCGCCGCGACCCTGGGGATAAGTCACAAATCAATCAATAATAATAATAGCCCAAGACATGCCACGCAGCACCACCTAGCCCCAAGCAAAGCCGAAACTTGTACATTAACCCAAGACATGCCACACTAGGCCATACATTGTCATCTAGCCCCAAACTAAGCCGAAGCTTGTGGGTGCTAGACAAATGATAAACATACTTATAATTCATTCGCGTTAAGAAAATAGTGATTGACAGGTCACTGACAGGCCACTAGCCAATTAAAACGCTAGAAATTCTAATGTCGGTCACTATTTTCTTAACGCGAATGAACTATAGATACTTTTTTGTAAATAAATACATATACATAGATAGAAAACACCCAGACTAATACAAACAGACATGTTCATGAACATAAATGTTTGTACTATGTGGACATTGGGATGTAAGGAAACGACCTGTCGTATCCTCGCTCCAAGCTACCCTTACCTACCCGTGGTACATCCTGCTGAATAACGAACGAGGCTATGGTAACCGACTGGTGGCAGTATAACCATCACGTTTCAAGGCGTGCAAGTCATCGGAGCCAGGAGCTACGCCCTGCGATCACCAAACTGGGCAGGCGCCCAGGGCGGCGACTATAGGCATAGCCTCCAGTTGTTTGCTAAAATGAACAACAACTGGAGGGGCCAGCAGTGGTGATGGTACACCCCCACCTACTACAACACCTCACCCTTTCTATCCTTACCCAATGGTTGTCTGGAAGAGATCACTTATAGCGATAAGACCGCCTAAATTGTAGATGGATGTATACTTTGTCAAGTTTTAAGTCAACTTTATGGTGTAATAAAGATCTATGGGATGTAAGGGAGCGGCCTATCATCTTTTTGCTCCAAGCCAACCTTACCTGCCCGTGGTGCATCCTGCTGAATAACAAACGAGGCGCTGGCAACCGACTGGTGGCGGTATAACCATCACTGGAGCGAGAAGCTACGCCCTGCGATCGCCAACCCGCCTGCCCAGCGTGGCGATTATGGGTATATCCTCCAGATGTTTGTCCTGTGGCGAACAACTGGAGAGGCCTATGTCCAGAAGTGGACTGTGATAGGCTGATGATGATGAAAGATCTATCTATGGTGCCCACCTTCCGTATCTCGGTCTGGCAGCAGTAGCTCTGCGAGCAGAGGATCTTGCCGCACACGAGGCACATGGTGGGGTACTTGCTGTCCTCGCGCTCCGAGTTGGGGCACGAGAACTCGGACACGATGTTCATCAGCTCGGAGAAGTCGGCCGGCAGCGGCACCAGGCGGGGCGGCTCGCGCGGCTCCAGGACCACTTGTGGCGAAGGCCATTCCGTTGTTAACGTCGACCATTCGGACACCTTTTGTCTGTTGGATCGAACACAAATTGTTGAACACATCTTTTAGTAGCTCGATTGAAAGGCTTCCCTACGCCTGATGGAAAACGAAAGAAAAGCAAGCCTAGGTGACAACGGGCAAGTAACTGGTCAGTTACTTGTCAGTTGCCACCGCCATGCCGGCCCAACCCTAACCCCCCACGAGCTCCGGAAACCCAACTCACCGGCAGAAACACGACCCAGAGGTCATTTGACTGCGGTATTCTATAGGGTGGAGGTCCTTCCCCGGACGGGCGGCTCAATTCGAGCGAAGATTCGCTATGCCTTACCTCTCTTTTTCTATTAAGCGAGTTATAAAGCGTTAAAGTTATTGCTTAGATAGGGAGATCCGACGCGGCGGATGACGTCACGTACCGTGCGCGCCATACAAACTCTATAGAAAAATCTGTTTCGCGCGAGAGAGACGGATATATTTACATTCAACGACTGTATCTCGCCCATTTTTCAGCCAATTTTGATTTTTTTTTCACTGTTCGTAGTATATTTTTACGATAAATCAGCAAATACATGAAACTATTTTTCATGCATATTCCCTATTGTTGAACACATCTCTGATATTTGGTATTGCAGAATAGGGATGTTTTGAGGGTCAAAATAATTACATTAAATTTAGTCCGTATTTTAGATCATAAAAATGTACTGGACACCTTTTTTTCATTCAATAAAAAATAGCAAATATACAAGGCATCAAAAGTTAGGACTGGGAGTCTTTGATGTCACTCCGTTCCGTAAAAATACCATACCGCGTGACGTCATGCGTAATTTCAACGGGCTATAACTTTGTAATTTTTAGTCTAAATTACAAATAAAAAAATACGTGTCTTTTATTTTTGAATAAGCTAAAAGAAGACGGACTAATTACAGTTTTTGGCCATAAAAATTACAAAGTTATAGTTAAATTACGCGTGACATCACTTGGGGAGACAGTTTTACGGGAGCGAGTGACGTCAAAGACTCCCACTCCTAACTTTTGATGCCTTGTATCTTTGCTATTGTTTATTTGAATGAAAAAAGGAAAAATACGTGTCTTTTATTTTTGAACAAGCTAAAAGACGAAAATGTTTAGCCATAATAGCCTATTTGTAAATAAGATAGATAGATACTCTTTATTGCACAAAAACACAGACATAAGATGTTAATGGAAGGTAATAAATGTTGACTCACCTAGCCAGCGGCGTACACAGCAGCTCCTTGAACGTGGCGGGCAGGTCGAGGTACGCGCACATAGTCTCCCACGTGTCCCCGCCGACCACCGTCAGCTCCGCCGGCGGGATGATGTCGCTCAGGAAGTGGAAGAACAGGCAGCAGCAGCGCAGGAAGCCGAGGCAGTGGCTCTTCAGCTCGTCCCACACCTCGGCTGCGTCGAGGCCTTCCTCCAAGCGTCCGCGGCGGAGCTCGGCAAGCATCGGGAGGAGGTCCGCTAGGTCCTCGTCGCGGCGGAAGTCTTCTTGGCCCTCCATGGGGGTGCCGCGGCAGCGGTCGAGCGGCGCGACCAGGAGGGCGCGCGTGAGCTGGGCTCGGAGGGCCTGGACGGAGGCCTGGCGGGCGAGGTGGCCGGGACGCGCGTAGGCGCCGCGGCGGCAGAACAGCGCTGGCGATGCTAGGACGAGCGCGACGAGGGTTCCGAAGGGCTCGTGCTGGAGGGGGGAGGAGGCCTCGAGCGTGTCGAGGGCCTGCAGCGCGTGGTGGGCCAGGTGTCTGGGCGCCGGCCAGGCGGCGGGGGCCACAGCGGCTAATCGCACGAGGGCTCCCAGCGCGTCTCGCAGCCTGGCGGGCAGCTCGCCCAGCAGTGGGCGGCGCTCGGCCTGCAGCACGCAGTTGCTGGCCATGACCGTGTAGGCCGTCGCCCGGTACAGGGCTCCGGCCGCGACGAGGCCGCCGCAGTCGCCGGACTCGCTGAGCCCGCATATGCCGGGCATGATCTGCAATCGAGCAGACGTTTACTGATGGAGTTCCGTCCCCCGAGGCATTTACTAATCGCTGTATCTACTAAAGATAATAGAGCCCGCAATAATAATAATTCTCGAACACTAAACGAGCAACCGATACTTGGAACGACCGTCTAGAGTAACTTATATTTAAGGAAAGCGGAGAAGGTATCACATATCATACATGTTCAGTTCATGTGGTAGAATTAGGCTTTTTAAACCTGTACGCTTAATCATCACCAAGGATGGGTGACCGCGTCGCTCTGTCCTGGTGGTACTCACGCCGGCCACGCTTTCTATGAGCGCCTTGGTCTGGTCGTGCAGCGCGGGCGGCTGCTCACCAAGGATGGGTGACCGCGTCGCTCTGTCCTGGTGGTACTCACGCCAGCCACGCTCTCTATGAGCGCCTTGGTCTGGTCGTGCAGCGCGGGCGGCTGCTCACCAAGGATGGGTGACCGCGTCGCTCTGTCCTGGTGGTACTCACGCCGGCCACGCTCTCTATGAGCGCCTTGGTCTGGTCGTGCAGCGCGGGCGGCTGCTCACCAAGGATGGGTGACCGCGTCGCTCTGTCCTGGTGGTACTCACGCCGGCCACGCTCTCTATGAGCGCCTTGGTCTGGTCGTGCAGCGCGGGCGGCTGCTCACCAAGGATGGGTGACCGCGTCGCTCTGTCCTGGCTGTACTCACGCCGGCCACGCTCTCTATGAGCGCCTTGGTCTGGTCGTGCAGCGCGGGCGGCTGCTCACCAAGGATGGGTGACCGCGTCGCTCTGTCCTGGTGGTACTCACGCCGGCCACGCTCTCTATGAGCGCCTTGGTCTGGTCGTGCAGCGCGGGCGGCTGCTCACCAAGGATGGGTGACCGCGTCGCTCTGTCCTGGTGGTACTCACGCCGGCCACGCTCTCTATGAGCGCCTTGGTCTGGTCGTGCAGCGCGGGCGGCTGCTCACCAAGGATGGGTGACCGCGTCGCTCTGTCCTGGTGGTACTCACGCCGGCCACGCTCTCTATGAGCGCCTTGGTCTGGTCGTGCAGCGCGGGCGGCTGCTCACCAAGGATGGGTGACCGCGTCGCTCTGTCCTGGCTGTACTCACGCCGGCCACGCTCTCTATGAGCGCCTTGGTCTGGTCGTGCAGCGCGGGCGGCTGCTCACCAAGGATGGGTGACCGCGTCGCTCTGTCCTGGTGGTACTCACGCCGGCCACGCTCTCTATGAGCGCCTTGGTCTGGTCGTGCAGCGCGGGCGGCTGCTCACCAAGGATGGGTGACCGCGTCGCTCTGTCCTGGTGGTACTCACGCCGGCCACGCTCTCTATGAGCGCCTTGGTCTGGTCGTGCAGCGCGGGCGGCTGCTCACCAAGGATGGGTGACCGCGTCGCTCTGTCCTGGTGGTACTCACGCCGGCCACGCTCTCTATGAGCGCCTTGGTCTGGTCGTGCAGCGCGGGCGGCTGCTCGCCAAGGATGGGTGACCGCGTCGCTCTGTCCTGGTGGTACTCACGCCGGCCACGCTCTCTATGAGCGCCTTGGTCTGGTCGTGCAGCGCGGGCGGCTGCTCACCAAGGATGGGTGACCGCGTCGCTCTGTCCTGGTGGTACTCACGCCGGCCACGCTCTCTATGAGCGCCTTGGTCTGGTCGTGCAGCGCGGGCGGCTGCTCGCCAAGGATGGGTGACCGCGTCGCTCTGTCCTGGTGGTACTCACGCCGGCCACGCTCTCTATGAGCGCCTTGGTCTGGTCGTGCAGCGCGGGCGGCTGCTCGCCAAGGATGGGTGACCGCGTCGCTCTGTCCTGGTGGTACTCACGCCGGCCACGCTCTCTATGAGCGCCTTGGTCTGGTCGTGCAGCGCGGGCGGCTGCTCACCAAGGATGGGTGACCGCGTCGCTCTGTCCTGGTGGTACTCACGCCGGCCACGCTCTCTATGAGCGCCTTGGTCTGGTCGTGCAGCGCGGGCGGCTGCTCGCCAAGGATGGGTGACCGCGTCGCTCTGTCCTGGTGGTACTCACGCCGGCCACGCTCTCTATGAGCGCCTTGGTCTGGTCGTGCAGCGCGGGCGGCTGCTCGCCGAAGTGCGCGAGGAAGGCGGGCGCCAGCAGGTTCTCGGCGTGCGTGGACACGTACACCTCCGACTCGTCCTGCTGCTCCTCCTCCATGTCCGAGGACTGCGCTCCGACGCTCCTGGCGCGCGCCTGGAAGGGGGAATAAGACTGGTAAGTGGCTGGTAGCATGACATGAGCAGAACTTGTCCGTAAGAAAAATAGCAAATCATCGCAGTCCGGAAATGCTTTCATAATACGCTATTAGGCCTGTTGCCGTAAAATGTAATTAGTCCATCTTTTAGATTGTTCAAAAATAAAAGACACGTATTTTTTCATTTGTAAATTAGAACAAAAATTACAAATATATAGCCCGTTAAAATTACGCATGACGTCAAACAGGCACTTTTTTGGCACTGAGTGACGTCAAAGACCCCCACTCCTACATTTTGATGATCACCATCACGATTGAAGGCGTAGCTAAATACCACAAGCCGATGACGGGCAGCAGCGTCACCGGAGCGAAGGGCTACGCCCTGGGATCGCCGACCCGCCTGCTCAAGGTGGTAAATATGGGTAAAGCCTCCAGATGTTAGAGGCCTATTGCCAGCGGCGGCGTAGGCCTCCTCGCTGAGGGGGGGTACGTACCTGGCAGTGCATCTCCTCGCAGGTCTCGGTGCACACGTGCACGCGCTCGGCGTGCACCTGGTGGCGCAGCTTGAGCACGAGCGCGGCGGCGGCGGCGTAGGCCTCCTCGCTGAGGGGGGGGTACGTACCTGGCAGTGCATCTCCTCGCAGGTCTCGGTGCACACGTGCACGCGCTCGGCGTGCACCTGGTGGCGCAGCTTGAGCACGAGCGCGGCGGCGGCGGCGTAGGCCTCCTCGCTGAGGGGGGGTACGTACCTGGCAGTGCATCTCCTCGCAGGTCTCGGTGCACACGTGCACGCGCTCGGCGTGCACCTGGTGGCGCAGCTTGAGCACGAGCGCGGCGGCGGCGGCGTAGGCCTCCTCGCTGAGGGGGGGTACGTACCTGGCAGTGCATCTCCTCGCAGGTCTCGGTGCACACGTGCACGCGCTCGGCGTGCACCTGGTGGCGCAGCTTGAGCACGAGCGCGGCGGCGGCGGCGTAGGCCTCCTCGCTGAGGGGGGGTACGTACCTGGCAGTGCATCTCCTCGCAGGTCTCGGTGCACACGTGCACGCGCTCGGCGTGCACCTGGTGGCGCAGCTTGAGCACGAGCGCGGCGGCGGCGGCGTAGGCCTCCTCGCTGAGGGGGGGCGGCGCGCCGGCCGGGTGGGGGGGGAGCCGGCAGCAGCGGCAGGGCGGTGTTGCAGAGCCGCTCGCAGAGGGGGCACAGGTACTCCTTCTTCTCGACGTCGAAGGCCGCCGGCTGGCGGAGGCGGTACGGCCTGCAACATACACAAAATCAATTGTAGTGGAACATCTCGTAGTAACCGCCATGTTATTTTACGTCACACGGCTATGTTAACTAATTGGTGTTATTGACGTCATTGCTAATAAACTGGTATGTGACATACGCTACGTTGTTTACATAGCCAGGTGACGTCATAAGCGCCTATATAACCAACGTAATATTGTTTACATGGCCATATGACGTCATACGGCTATGTTGACAATGCACCAACAAGGATGTCTTGGCGTATGGGAGACGGGCGTACCTGCGGTTCTCCTTGTCGAGCACGTTGTCCAGGTACTTGCGCCAGCAGCGCGCGTGCAGCACGTGTCCGCAGCTGGACACGTGCGGCTGCGCGCCCACGCCGCGCGGCAGGTGCGCCGCCCGCCAGCCGCCCGGCAGCCGCCCGTCCGCGCCGCACCGCGCGCGGTTCAGCACCGACGAGTGCTGCACGAACGCGACCAGCACTAGCGGCGCCTGCTTGGCCTCCACGCAGGCCTGACATACACATAGATAGATAAATATCCACCATCATAATACGGATGATGACAAGGTATGAAAATGAAGAAAATAATTAGTCCGTCTCTTAGATAATAAAAAAATATAAGACCCGTATTTTTTGTTTTGTCGAAATAACAAGAAAATACTTAGATATAGCGCATTAAAGTTACGGAGAGTGGGGCTAACTACGTCACGTTAGAGTATATTTTGTACTCTAACGTGACGTCATGTGACATTTAAAATCAATGTATCTTCGTAAGTTTTTGAACAAGAGGCAAAATAAAAAATACGTATCCAATATTTTTCATTAATCTATCTGATGGACATTAAATTATTTTTTAGTCATCATCCCAATTGGCGTAGCTAAATACCACAGGCCGATGACGGGCAGCAGCGTCATCGGAGCGGGAAGCTACGTCCTGCGATCGCCAACCCGCCTGCCCAGCGTGGCGATTATGGGCATATCCTCCAGATGTTTGCCCTGAGTGGCGAGAAACTGGAGAGGCCTATGTCCAGCAGTGAACTGCAATAGGTTGGTGATGATGATGATTACTCTAGAAGAAGTAGACCTCACCTCCTCCTGGCACATGATGCAGACGCGCGGCGGGTCGGGCACGCCGCCCCCCCCACACGCCCAGCGCCGCGCCGCAGTATAGCGAGCGCAGCTCCTGCTGCTGCTGCTGGCTCTCGGCAGGGACCTGCGGGTGTTTAGGTGACTACTGCAGTCAAGCTAGATATACCGAAAATGGAATAAACCCGAAAATGCAAAAAAAAACAACATGTGTTTGGCAACTTTCATCCTCGACTGAAAACTGCATGACAGCTTGAGCATCAAAAATCGCTGAAACTAAACCCTTTAGTGCCATTTGATTCTAAAATAACAGATTTGTTTGTTTCCAAGTGATTTCTAAGCATAATGAACCTAACTTTGATGGCGTTATGTAACCTGGAGCCCTATTATTATAATAGGGCCATGTAGACGAAAACTATCGTTCGATGGACGGATCGCGTATTATTCCACTATAATTCTTTCCCATTTGTCCCTCCCGTCTTGGTATATACGAACTAAAATCCGTCAAAGTCGATTTTAATTATTTTCATTCACATATACGAAAACGGGCCCCTGCGGTTGAGCTATCATGCGATTGATCAATTACTAAATAAACGTGAGAACCATGTCAAAATTAACCAATCACATAAAAGTTCCACCTGATGTGTAGCTGTTACCTGGTGGTTTCTTTTTCACAGAAAACCCCCATTTTACTCCGGTGCTTACCTCCGTGACGGTCTCCTCAAACAGCGTAGCGTTGTTGGATATGAAATTGTTCATCTGCGCCTTCATTTGCGCCATGAGTTTCGCTCGACGCTCCGCCGCCATCTTGGCGCGCCGCGTCTTCTCCGCGTCTGATGACATACGGAAAATCTTGTTTGCTATTGGCTACGCGCAAAGTAAGGATGTAAAGGAGCGGCATATCATCATTTCGCTCCGAGCCAACCTCACCTGCCCGTGGTGCATCCTGCCGAATAACAAACGAGGCGCTGGCAACCGACCGGTATAACCATCAAAATTGAAGGCGTAGCTAAATGCCACAGATCGATTACGAAGATACGCCCTGCGTTCACCAACCCGCCTGCACAGCGTGGCGATTATGGGTATATCCTCCAGACGTTTGCCCTAAGTGGCGAACAACTGGAGAGGCCTATGTGTAGCAGTGAACTGCAATAGGCTTATGGTAAAGATAAGTACAAGGATTGCTTCAAGCAGTTGAGACAGACTGCTTGACCGCGCGGTTTACTATAGAACCGGTCGCGACTGCTCGCGCGGTCGTGAGTACGGCAGCGAATGAATGACTATAGTTCAACGCGCGGGCGCGGCTTGAAGCAGCCGGTTCTCAAAAGGCTTGTAAAAAATGTAATTAGTCCGTCTTTTAGCTAATTCAAAAATAAAAGACGTATTTTTTAATTTGTAAATTACACTAAAAATTACAAAGTTATAGCCCGTTGAAATTACGCGTGACGTCACGCGGTGTGGCATTTTTACGGGACGGAGTGACGTCAAAGTCTCCCACTCCTAACTTTTGATGTCTTGTATTTTTTCTATTTTTTATTTAAATGAAAAAAGGAAAAATACGTGTGCAATACATTTTATGATCTAAATTATAATGTAATTATTTTGACTCCCGGAACTTCCCTATGGTTGAAGCAGTTCTTGTATGACGTAAGTAAAGCGAGCGATGTACCACAAACGTCTTAAGTTTTGTAAAATGATTTGCCTTAACCTCTTCCTTCTTCTAAAACATGCTTTTGGGATATGTAGGATTCTCTCATACCTGCAGTTTCTTCTGTAGCTGGCTTCTCTTCTTGGTCAGCTTCCATGTTCTCACCATCTCCGATGTGTTCGTCTGTTTGTCCCAGTAGAGTTCTGTATAAGGCAAAAATTATGATTTGTTTATAAATTTTCTGAACTTGTCTGAAGATAAAATATCTAAGTCAGTTTATTAGTTGTCTAGTACCCGTAGTACAAGCTTCGGCTTAGTTTGGGACTAGATGGCGCTGAGTGGCCTAACGTGGCATGTCTTGGGTTATTTATTTATTAGATTCGTCACAGTATGTCTCTTCTTAGTGTTACTAAACTCTTATTAGTGGTAATGATAAATTAGTGGCGGTGGCAACTGACAGGTAACTGACCAGTTACCTGCCCGTCGTCACAGCGACTTGGGCTTCCCTTTCGCTTTCCGTCAGGCGTAGGGAAGCCATTATGTCGAGCTACTATAAAAAAAAGACCACTGACCGCATCTTAGCGAGCGTCCACTTGGCTAGCTGCCGGTGCGCGTCCACGCGTGGGCTGGCCACCAACCGCTGCAGCAGCGCGACCAGCCCGCTGCGGGCAGCGCTCTCCGCGAACGCCACGAACTCGTAGTGGCCGCTCTCCTCGTCGCGTAGCGCGTAGCCGATCAAGTGGAGGGCCTGGAACAATTAAAGGTGTATTAACACATGTTTATAAGACCACCCCATCTAGAATAGAATAGAATAGAAAAACTTTATTTGGACACATAACACAAACAAAACAGAGAAAAAAAAATACACATTTGGCAAGTAAACAAAAACAAAATACAACTGTTGGTTAATAAAAAGAAAAATGCGCCTCTGCGCAATGCGACCAAAAAGGCGTCCACTCAGCTATTGTTACAGCAAACCTTTGCTGTAACGCTGGTTTTCAGTGGAAACCATCGATAATGATCGGTAATGACACCGGTCAACACCAAGACGAGACATTGGTCCTTCGAGCCGGATATCCACTCCTTCGGACCTTTCCCTCCTTATTCCTGCACCTGCACTTAGATTTAGACGCTCTTCAGCAGATAAGATACAACTAAAGTCTCATACGGGTGCTCCTACCTTGTGCACTTGCGTCTCCGAGAAGGACCTGGCGAGCAAGTCTAGGGCACCCCCCCATCAAATGGAACTAGATGGCTAGCTCTGCAAGAGGTAGTAGTAGACTCGAGCATGTGCAGTTGTATCTCGAAGAGCTTGGCACTTAGGTTCAAACGCTCTTCAGCAGATAGAGCTAGTTAGCTCCAAGAGAGGCAACTGAGGCCCCAAACAGCTACCTTGTGCACTTGCGTCTCCGAGAAGGACCTGACGAGCAAGTCTAGAGCATCTCCTACCAAATGAAACTAGATGGTAGCTCTGCGAGAGGCAGTACTAGACTCGAGCGTGTGCAGCTGGAACTCCCAAGAACCTCGAACGTATGCAGTTAGGTCTCCAAGAGCTTAGCACTCAGGTTCAGACTCTCTTCTCGAGATAGAACTTGCCAGTTAGCTCCAAGAGTGGAACCTGAAGACCCAAACAGGTGGTCCTACCTTGTGCACTTGCGTCTCCGAGAAGGACCTGGCGCGCAGGTCCAGCGCGCGCTCCAGCACGGTGCGCAGCACGTGCAGCGCGGCGTCGGACTGCAGCAGGCTGGCCAGCAGCCGGAACTCTGGTCAGCTTCGGCAGCGGCGGCGGTGGACAGCATTCTTGCAGACCTGCGCAGAAGAGGAATGTTTTAAGCCAGGTCTTGGAGACATGATAAAAAATGCCATGGTACGTGTTCACGTATGAAAATCTTTATTTTTATTTTAATATTGATAAGCTCCACAGGAATCGGTTTAGAGTGGTGCGGTCCACCTGCGGTGCAGCCCTAGGACGAATCGTAACCTCTTGGTCTCCGCTAGTATCCTATCTACCACAGACTAGCTAGTACTGACCTGTCGCCTTCCTCCTGTTCCTCTGCTTCTCCTCGCTCCTGGACGAGTCGTAACCGCTTGGTCTCTAACTAGTAACCCATCTTCTATAGGCTAGCTAGTTCTGAACTGAAACTTACCTCCTATTCCTCCTCGCTACTGGACAGCTCCAGGAGTGAGGAAACCAAGATCTCTGTTAGTAACCTATCCACTTCAGCTACTCGGCACTGACCTGCCGCCTTCCTCCTGTTCCTCTGCTCCTCCTCGCTCCTGGACAGCTCCTCGCGCGTGTAGTGGTAGAAGGTCGTGTGGGAACCGCTTGGTCTCTACTAGTTACCTATCTACTTTAGTTACTTGGCACTGACCTGCCGCCTTCCTCCTGTTCCTCTGCTCCTCCTCGCTCCTGGACAGCTCCTCGCGCGTGTAGTGGTAGAAGGTCGTGTGGGAACCGCTTGGTCTCTGCTAGTAACCTATCCACTTCAGCTACTCGGCACTGACCTGCCGCCTTCCTCCTGTTCCTCTGCTCCTCCTCGCTCCTGGACAGCTCCTCGCGCGTGTAGTGGTAGAAGGTCGTGTGGGAACCGCTTGGTCTCTGCTAGTAACCTATACACTTCAGCTACTCGGCACTGACCTGCCGCCTTCCTCCTGTTCCTCTGCTCCTCCTCGCTCCTGGACAGCTCCTCGCGCGTGTAGTGGTAGAAGGTCGTGTGGGAACCGCTTGGTCTCTGCTAGTAACCTATACACTTCAGCTACTCGGCACTGACCTGCCGCCTTCCTCCTGTTCCTCTGCTCCTCCTCGCTCCTGGACAGCTCCTCGCGCGTGTAGTGGTAGAAGGTCGTGTGGGAACCGCTTGGTCTCTGCTAGTAACCTATACACTTCAGCTACTCGGCACTGACCTGCCGCCTTCCTCCTGTTCCTCTGCTCCTCCTCGCTCCTGGACAGCTCCTCGCGCGTGTAGTGGTAGAAGGTCGTGTGGGAACCGCTTGGTCTCTGCTAGTAACCTATACACTTCAGCTACTCGGCACTGACCTGCCGCCTTCCTCCTGTTCCTCTGCTCCTCCTCGCTCCTGGACAGCTCCTCGCGCGTGTAGTGGTAGAAGGTCGTGTGGGAACCGCTTGGTCTCTGCTAGTAACCTATACACTTCAGCTACTCGGCACTGACCTGCCGCCTTCCTCCTGTTCCTCTGCTCCTCCTCGCTCCTGGACAGCTCCTCGCGCGTGTAGTGGTAGAAGAACGTGTCGTACTCGCTGTACAGGTGCGGCTTGAGCTTGTACACGCCGCGGTTGTTGCCGCCCGTCGGCTTTATGAACTCGGCCACTTCGTGGATGACCGACTCCAAGCCTGTCTCGTGGAGCTGGTCTTCGGGGAGCGATCTGAGTATTTATATAGATGATATAAGTATCAATTTTAAGAGATTAATCTAATTTTCTATTAAATATATAAAAGGCTAGACTTCGGTAATAGTCATCATCATCATCATCAGCCCGTGTCAGTCCACTGCTGGACATAGGCCTCTCGTAATGTTTTTTTTTTATAGTAGCTCGACATAATGGCTTCAGCAAAAGAAAAGCCCTAGTCGCTGTGACAACTAGCAAGTAACTGGTTAATTACCTGTCAGTTGCCACTGCCATGCCGGCCCAACCCTAACCCCCTCCGAGCTACTCACCAGCAGAAACACGACCCGGAGGTCATTTGGCTGCGGTATTCTATAGGGTGGAGGTCCTTCCCCGGACGGGCAGCTCAATACAAGCGAAGATTCGCTATGCCCTACCTCTCTTAATCGATCGATTTCGCCACCTTGATCGATTTTGGGCCTCTCGCATCCAGCATTTGCCAGCCGTCCTACGCAAATCGTCACTCCACCTGGCCTGAGAGCGTCCTACATTACATTTGCCGAGACGCGGTCTCCACTCCAGAACTCGTTTAGCCCAACGGTTATCGGTTCTGCGGCTGATGTGGCCAGCCCACTGACGCTTCAGCTTACTAATCCGTTGAGCTATGTCGGTGACTTTGGTTCTCTGCCGGATTAATAGTATTTTTTCGGTATAAATACACACCTGTTGAGCTCCGAGTGAGGCATGGGCTTGACGCACAGCATCTGGATGATCTCCTTCTTGGTGCGGTCTGCCGGGGACACCTCCCCCACGCCGGGCACCCAGCGGGACCCCACCACTGCGAACGGACAATGAGATGTTAGTTCTGTTGTGACAATAAGTGTCAGTTGGATTCTTTTATGTAATGCCACTTTGGGCAAACATACGGAAGATTTATCCATAATCGTCCCGCTAGGCAGGCGGGTTGACGATCGCAGAACGTAGTTACTAGCTTTGATCGTCACGACAGGGCAGGTGGGTTGGCGATCGCAGAGCGTAGTTCCTCTTTCCGGTGATGCTGCTGCCCGTCATCGGCCTGTGGTATTGAGCTACGGCTCCAGAATCCATTGGCTGTGATGCTGAGGCGCCACTCACCCGTGATGAGCAGCCCCAGGAACTCCTCGACCATGCTGATGGTGTACCGCAGCTGGTCGTCCTCCACGCCGCGTCCTCGAGGTCAGCAGCAGCCCACTCCAGCATCCATTGGCTGTGATGCTGGTGTTACTCACCCGTGATGAGCAGCCCCAGGAACTCCTCGACCATGCTGATAGTGTACCGCAGCTGGTCGTCCTCCACGCCGCGTCCTCGAGGTCAGCAGCAGCCCACTCCAGCATCCATTGGCTGAGATGCTGAGGCGCCACTCACCCGTGATGAGCAGCCCCAGGAACTCCTCGACCATGCTGATGGTGTACCGCAGCTGGTCGTCCTCCACGCCGCGCTCCTCGAAGTCAGCAGCAGCCCACTCCAGCAGGTTGAACTTGTTCAGCACGTGGATCATGAACTCGTTACTCTCGATCAGGGACGCGCCGATCTGTTCAACGAATGAGATATCTTTATAGGTATCCGAGGGTCCCTTGTTTTAATCTCTAGAAAAAATCACCAATCCGCCTGCCCAGAGTGGCGATTGTGGGTAAATCCTGCAGGTGTTTGCCCGCCGTGAGGAGCTCGGTGGCGCCGCGGTCTTGTACGCTTAACAATGGTCGCAACGTTGTGCAACCATTGGCGCGGTCAATCAGATGATGGGTGACCAAAATTTGACACCGATTTCCTCCGTGCTTCGGAAAGCACGTTAAGCTGTTGGTCCCGGGTGCTATCTTCACCAACTCAGATAGCAGTCCTCACATCATATCAGAGATTATGATAACTTTGACGCCTAAACTGAAAATGGGTATAGCTTACCCTAAGTGTTGCGGAGGTCTGATAGCAGTCGCTTTGTGTAAAAGCTTAGCCCTCGCCAAATCTCTCAGTTTGGGAAGGCGACCCTGAGACAATCGGGAAAAAGGCTAGGATGATGATGACCAATCCGCCTGCCCAGCGTGGCGATTGTGGGTAAATCCTGCAGGTGTTTGCCCAAAGTGGCGAATGACTGGGTAGGCCTATGTCCAGCAGTGGACTACGATAGGTTGATGATGCTGATGAAATAAATCTAAATATATACGAGTATAACTCTAAGGTGACTGATTGACTAACATAGTGATCTATCAACGCACAGCCAAAACTACTGGACGGATCGAGCTGAAATTCAGCATGCAGGTAGATGTTATGACGTAGGCATCCGCTAAGAAAGGATTTTGATCAATTCTACCCCTAAGGGGATAAAATGGGGGATGAAACTCTTTTCCATGTGGACGAAGTCGCGGGCACATCTAGTAATGCATATTTGTGCTATGCCTTTAATTCCTATTTCGTATACAACAATACCAAACTGTTGAAGAGTAAGGGATGTAAGGGAGCGGCCTATCATCTTTTCGCTCCAAGCCAACCTCACCTGCCCGTGGTGCATCCTGCCGAATAACAAACGAGGCGCTTGCAACCGACTGGTGGCGGTATAACCATCACAATTGAAGGCGTAGCTAAATACTAAAGACCGGTGACGGGCAGCAGCGTCACCGGAGCAAGAAGCTACGCCCTGCGATCGCCAACCCGCCTGCCCAGCGTGGCGATTATGGGTATATCCTCCAGACGTTTGCTCTAAGTGGCGAACAACTGGAGAGGCCTATGTCTAGCAGTGGACTGAAATAGGCTGATGATGATGATGAATACCAAACTGCATGTGCTGCAGAACTGTTACACAGGTAACAAGTGTTACAACATCACAACTATACCTGCAGCATGAGCACGTCTCTGTCGAGCATCTCGGCGCGGCACTTGACGTTGTGGTAGAAGAACAGCTGGTTGAGCAGGGCGAACCCGTTGCGACGCCACATGCCGGCGTGCACCTGAGCAATCATAGCCATCGTCTGCAGGACCGGCTCTGAAATAGGACAAACCGCCACAACATTATGAACTTGTATATGTCACCGGAAAATAGCAAGAATCGTAAGTTGATCAATTTCCTAGGTAGTTGATTAACTTTCGGAATATAACAAACGGTAGTTGAAATGTATTATTTTACGCAATGGATTTCAGTTAGTTGATCAATTTACGGTAGCCTGACAGTCATTTAATAATTTACGATTTTGACACAAGTAAAATCGTCCTCAAATGGGCCAATCGTTGCTCAATGTACTATTTAACGGTGCACTATTACCCGTAAATTAATACACTGTTCCTTGATTGGTTGCCGGGATAACGCCACGTGAGCCAATGAACCAATCAACGTTCACCTCACCTTCGTCGGATGATTTTACGGCAAGACCCCGTAAAATGATCAATTTACTAAAATACATACGTTAAATAATACATTTCAACTGCCGTTTATTATTTTCCGGAAGTTAATCAACTACCTAGGAAATTGATCAACTTACGATTCTTGCTATTTTCCGGTGACATATATATTTATTTATTACACAGAGTGTAATGACAATGACTTCGACAGTTGACAGGACTGTTTCATACATTCATTCATGCATTCGTTCATACTCCATTCATACGTTCGTTCAAATGTCATTCATGTTATGTCAATGTTATTAAAATGTCTAGTTGCAATTAAAATCACTAGTAGTGACAAACGATATCAAGGATCATCTTAGGATGTTCCTATACACCAGCTCCCTACGCCTCTGTCGTCCAGTACACATGGCTACTCACCTATCAGCTCTTCAGGCCTCGGCTTAGGCTTCTCGAGGCAGTTCAATTTGCGGGTGTGGTACGACCATGATCTTCAGCACTCAAAGGATCCATCATAAGGGACCGCCAACGCCTCTGCAGTTCAATACATGTATTGACTCACCTATCAGCTCTTCAGGACTTCGGCTTGGGTTTCTCGGGGCGGTCGAAGTCGCGGCTGTGGTACGACCATGATCCCTGACACCAGCTCACTACGCCTCTAGCTAGTATCCAGTACACATGGCTACTCACCTATCAGCTCTTCAGGCTTCAGCTTGGGCTTCTTGAGGCGGTAGAACTCGCGGCTCTGGTAAGACATTGATCTTTCAGGATCGGTGCGGTTTAGGAGAGGTAGGGGGTTGCCGATTTCTCTTTCGCTTTCCATCAGCCGTAGGGAAGCCATGATGTCGTGCAAAAAAAAAGTGGAGGCGTCCAGTACACATGTCGACCCACCTATCAGCTCTTCAGGCTTCGGCTTGGGCTTCTCGAGGCAGTTCAACTTGCGGGTGTGGTACAACCATGATCTTCAGCACTCAAAGGATCCACCACCAACGTCTCTGCAGTCCAGTACATATAGTGACTCACCTATCAGCTCTTCAGGCTTCGGCTTGGGCTTCTCGGGGCGGTCGAACTTGCGGGTGTGGTACGACCATGATCTTCAGCACTCAAAGGATCCACCACCAACGTCTCTGCAGTCCAGTACATATAGTGACTCACCTATCAGCTCTTCAGGCTTCGGCTTGGGCTTCTCGGGGCGGTCGAATTCTCGGCTGTGGTACGACAGGCCGTGTCGGTACAGCTGCAGGTGCAGGCCGGCTATGAACCGCGATAGAGGCCGGTGGATCGACACCGGCTCGGAGGACACGTCGTAGGGGATCACGGAGGCGCTCTGGTTGCCTAGTTCTGAGGAATTAAAATGTTTTTTTTTTATATTCGGCTCGATGGCTCATTTGGTAGTGACCTCTGCTTACTGAACCAAGGGTCGTGGGTTCGATTGTGGCTAGAAATCGGCGTAACTATAAAGGGGATCAGTGTACATTTTGTTTCTGAACCAAGATACAAGACAATAGCGTTGGCTTACTAGTTTAGGGGATTAGTAAACATTTTGTTCATTAATCCCTTCTGAACCAAGATACTAGACAATAGCGTTGGCTTTACTAGACAATAGCGTTTGCTAATTCCACTAATCCTCGTTTACAATCCCCGTCAACGGGGATTAGTGAACTTTTTCTTCAATAATCTCTGTTAGAGAGTAAGAGAGGTAGGGCATAGCGAATCTTCGCTCGAATTGAGCTGCCCGTCCGGGGAAGGACCTCCAATACCGCAGTCAAATGACCTCTGGGTCGTGTTTCTGCCGGTGAGTAGGGTTTCCGCAGCTCGTGGGAGGTTAGGGTTGGGCCGGCATGGCGGTGGCAACTGACAGGTAACTGACCAGTTACTTGCCCGTTGTCACAGCGAATTGGGCTTCACGTTCGCTTTCCATCAGGCGTAGGGAAGCCATTATGCCGAGCCAATATAAAAAAAAGCTACAAAATCGGCGTAACTATAACGGGGATTAATGACCAAAAAGTTCACTAATCCCCGTTGATGGGGATAAGTGGAATAAGCCGGGAGCGTCCGGGTGGTTACCTCGCACGACCCTGGGCGGCGGCGTGTACGTGTCGGAGTGGCGGCGCAGCGCCATGCGGTAGGCGGAGGTGGCCAGCGCTCGCTCGGCCGAGCACCACTCCAGGGAGAGCGTGATGCTGTGCGCCAACTTCACGTGCAGATTGAACGCCGACTCCCATTCGGGCTCGTACTCCATGTGTTGGCCGACCTGTCAACGAGATAGATAGATACTCTTTATTATACCACTATAGAATACCGCAGCCAAATGACCTTCGGGACGTGTTTCTGCCGGTGAACAGGGTGTCTGGAGCTCGTGGGAGGTCAGGGTTGGGCGGTCATGGCGGTGGCAACTGACAGGTAATTGACCAAACACTTGCCCGTTGTCATCAGGTGTAGGGAAGCCATTATGTCGTGCTAATATAAAGAAAAAATCAAAAAAAAAAGTACTTGGAATAATCTCAAGCTTATAAAAGGGTGAGGGCGACAGGCGCAATGGGTCTTTTCTATTATGCCTGTCGGCATAACTCTTGGACCTCACGACCGCTTACCATCAAGTTGCACGCGCTTGAAACCCATCGAGATGTGGTTGCGATCGAACTCGAGGAAGAGTGATCGTGGTCGTCGCGGATCAAGTCCTTCGTTTACATTGATCCGGCTCGAAGGACCAATGATCAATTACCTAATTCTAACAGCGGTTACTCAAGCTGACAACGACAAAGAGCATGTCGTGATTCACTTATGCCCACGCCTAGAGTGCAAGATATACATTGATCAGACTCGAAGGACCAATGTTCAGTCACCTTGTTGTTGCAGCACAATTACCCTCGCTGATGACGAAGTCGCAGACGAACAAAAACATTCACTGTTACATTGATCCGGCTCGAAGGACCAATGTGCAGTCGCTTTATTATTGCAGCGCTGATTACACTCGCTGATGACGAAGTCGCAGACGACCGAAACAATCATTGATACGTTGATCCCGCTCGAAGGACCAACGTCCAGGTTGACCTAAGTAAGTTTATCAATCCAGGGGCAGGGGTATTTGCCCTCCCCGGACCAGGAGTGCCGGCCGCTTATCATCTGCGGCTGGCCAGCGCAGGCAGGGATATGGCCATATGCTTCGGCGCTACCCGTGTCCCTGCAACTTGCTGCCCACTGGCGACACAGGGGGGTTTAGTGGGTATGCCCTCCCTTTTGGGAGGTGTGAGTCCCACACACCATGCCACCTCCCCCCGGAGACGGCATGAAGGTGCCTAATGCATTCCCCTCTTAAAAAAAAAAAAAAGTAAGTTTATCAGTTATCTAGTACCCATAGCAAGAGCGTCGGCTTAGTTTTTGTACTAGATGCCACTGTGAAGCCTCACCTGCCTGACGACGGAGTCCATCCCCTGCATCATGACGAGCAGGTTGAGCATCAGCGACAGCCCGTGCAGGAAGCCCTTGCGCAGGTCGTCGTCGAACGCGCACGGCACCGAGCTGAGCAGGTACTTCACGTCGTACAGTATGAACTGCGCGCGCTTGAAGCCCATCGAGATGTGGTTGCGGTCGAACTCGAGGCGACCCTGGAGAAAGGACGAGTGGAAATGTCATGGCGACTGTCAAAACATATATTTTGTAAGGCTTTACAAACACGTGACGTCACAAATTTTGCTCCACCAGATGCAACCACATAGGCAGCAGGTGCAACTATTGGTTAATTATGATATGTCACTAACGTTTTCATAGGAACTGATCAATCACGATTTCTTTGTTCAGAAAACCCTCATAGACTAAATAGAATCGGATTTTACGAAATTAAAAATGTAAATTGACGGTATATAGGCAACTAAAGTGTCTCGACATTATACGATATTCTCTTTTACTAGAATGGAATTTGCAATATAGCGTCTAGTGGCCACAATATATCTACCGCGCCTATTACATATGTAGTCTATTAGACCTATAATCATTAATAATTAACTCATTATTACGTTGATCCGGCTCGAAGGACCAAGTCCACTTACCTTACCTTCTTGTTGCAGTAACGGTTACATTCACTGACTACGACGAAGCACGTGTTATCATAACTATAAAGAGTCGTTTCTTACATAGATCTGCCTCGAAGGACCAAACTTAATGTTGCAGCGGCGGTTGCACTCGCTGACGACGACGAAGAGCGCATCCTAAAGTCGTTTCTTAAATTGATCCGGCTCGAAGGACCAACCTCATTGTTGCTGCGGCGGTCACACTCTGATGACTACAAAGAGTGTGTCGTGATTCACTTAACACACATAGAGAGTCAATATTACATAGATCCGTCACGAAGGACCAACCTTATTGTTGCAGCGGCGGTTGCACTCGCTGACGAACGTGTTGACGACGACGAAGAGCGCGTCGTGCTTCGCGATGAGGTGGTGCGCCAGCGTCGGCGTCGTGTACAGCTGCACCGACAGCGACGATATCGAGAACGAGTGGTCGTGATCGTCGCGGATGAAGTCCTTCAGGACTGACGCTGGAACAGGGAAACATTACACACAGATAGGTAGATACATAGATATTCTTTATTGGTAGAAAAATGTACCTAAATCTTTTTGTTTATGACAGCGAGGGCAAACAGGATTTAAGGTCACCTGATGGCGAATGATCACTTTAGCACCCTAAAATACACCAGTTACTGGCAGTCAGAAGTACGTTGCCGGCCCTTAAGAAATTTGTAGGTTGGTAGGTAGGTTGATGTGACCTTCGACTCGATCGCCGTCCCGGCCGGGGCCTTTACTTCGCACAGCTTATTTTACAGTACTTGGTAAAATTATGAGTCACATCAGACAGACTACAGTCATTTTGAGGTGAAAAGGAGTCAAATATATTTTTTTTTTAACACACAAATCGTCAAAGTTACAAGTTACCAGCTCGGAAAGTAGCATTCTACCGAGAAGACACCGGCAAGAAATTAGTGTAGTTACTCTTTTCAACATCGTGTTTACATAATATCATCACATTTATACTTTAACGTTTTTTTTATGTCGAAAGTGTAGGTAGACCACAAAAGCAACTCACCATAATTCCTAGTGAACAGTATCGCCATGGCTCTCTTGGTGGAGTAGTCCATGAGCGTGGTGGCGATGAGCAGCCGATGCCAGGCGGTGCGCGCCGCCTTCCACATCCGGAAGTCGTTCTGCATGACCGCGCCCGCCACGCCGCCGCCGCCGCACAGCGCCGCCGCCGTCGAGCCTGCGCCCCACGACTCCGAGCCGAGCGCTACTTGGCTGACGGCCAGGCGGAGCGACGGCTCTTGGGCGACGAAGTTTTGGAGCCTGGCGACATATCATGATGATACTCTCCGTGCGAATTAAAGTCACAACGGCTAATCTCCAAAAAGACTAGCCAAGTACACTGGACATATTAAAGTATACAAGTGTGTACGCAAACACAGCGCCGCCGCCGTCGAGCCCGCGCCCCACGACTCCGAGCCGAGCGCCAGGCCAGGCGGAGCGACGGCTCTTGGGCGACGAAATTTTGTAGCCTGGCGACATACATACATAACGTCACGTCTTTCTCCCAGAGAGGTAGGCAGACACCACGTCCTTCCATTTGCTACGAACCTGGCACATAACTTTTGCTTCATCCCCCTTCATCAATCTCTTCATACATGCTCGTCGTTTTAGGGTACTTAGTTTATGGGTGAGAGCCTTCCACTCCCCCAACAGTTCGGTGATGATGACAAGGCCGGTCTGGCCATCATCGTAGTCATTTAGAAAAAAAAGGGTACTTTGTATTTTACGTTCTTTTAGGACACTTTCTATTTGGTCATGGAATGTTCTTCTAGGTCTTCCCCTTCCAACAGATCCAACGCTCTCGCTCTATATTTTCTTGGTTAATCTACTTTCATCCATCCTGTCTACATGACCAAACCATCCGTTTCCATTTCGAATCCGTTGCGTCGCATCTATAATATATCGGGCGGCTAGGGCGGTCGCCCATACCCTAACGCCCGCTAAGACACACGAAAGCGTATCAGCCAAGTTCTTCTGAAGTTAAACTCTCAGAGTCATATTTAACTTAAAAATGTAGAAATAACTCACCAATTGAGCAGCTTCATGGCGTACATCTGGTGCGCGATGACGTGCGCGTGCATCACCAGCACCTTCAGGCTGGGCCCGTGCCGCGACGTGAACCTTTCGAACATCGCCGTGCAGCTGAGTAACACCGGCACGTCACCACTCACCCGCACACCGCACACCGGGCCAAAGCCGCCGCCACACATTGGATATATTTGCACCAACGTAACGTTTTGCGCCCAATGCACCAATGTGTGTATCGCCGCTTTGACACAATGATGACATTGAGCGCCTTAGTATTGGGCATTGGACAGTGATTGGACGCAAAATTGAATCCAATGTGTGGCCGCGGCACAACACAAGCGAAGCCGAAACACAACCGAAGCGAGATTGTTCTCAGCTTATTTCCGAAACTTCGCGGTCTGTTCTACATTTTATGAAATCGGCGTCGTTTCTACACTTTATAACATCGGGGTCATTTCTACGCTTTGTAATCGAGGTAATTTCTAAACGTTATAACATTGTGATCGTTTCTATACTTTAAATATGGGGGTCATTTCTACACTTTATAATATCGAGGTCATTTCTACACTTTATAAGAACGGGGTCATTTCTATACTTTAGATATCGAGGTCATTTCTACAATTTATAAAATCGAGGTCTTTTCTCCACTTTATCAAATCGAGGTCATTTCTACACTTTATAAAATCGAGATAATTTCTCCATTTTATCAAATTGAGGTCATGACAATAAACTTTTTAAAATCGCGGTCATTTCAACACTTTGTAATAATAATAAAGGTCACTTCTACACTTGACATCGAGGTCAATTCTACGTTTTATAAAATCGAATTCTTTTTCTACACTTTATATGTTTGCACCTCGATTGTATGGTAGGTACGGAGCGTTTTTGGTTCAACTCGTATGTGATTTTGGATTTGTAATATCTCAAGAAGGGACTAAAAAGAATTGATCAATTGTGTTTCGGCTTAAAGTAAAGTAAGTGAAGAAAACGAATTTTGAAGGTTCCAACACAAACTATAAGAGACTGATTTTTTTTTGTTTATATTCTTAGAATTTTATTGTGTCTTATTTTGTCTCTGCCCATATTTTATTTAAAAAAGCTTTTATAAATAGTTCTATACTATACCATACAGTTCTCCAAAATAATAATTTAAAATCAATTGGAATATTCCTACCACCATCAAAATTCGTTATAAAGAAAAATAGACATGCTTTATTAGTTTTGCTAAAATGAAAACCACAAACAAATAACTAACTTTAAATACCTATTGATTTCAGTAGGTATAATGTTAGAGAATCAGTGAAAGTGATGAAAAAAAAAACATAATTTATTAGCAAAGCGGCAGGAAAAGTTAGTAAAAGTATTTCAAAACTTTAGCAAAACAAAACCTAATTCAAATTATATACAATTGTGGAGCCTAAAACCGGCATAATGTAAAAAATATCACCCGAATCCTTAATTAATTTAATATCTAAAATTATGTAGGTTAGATAACTTTATATCTATACCTATCTAACAGCAATTAGATGTGATCAAACCCCAGATAATTTAGAAAAGTTCGTTTCCTAAACTGGCCCCTTTCCGAACGGGAATGGAACCCAAAGCATTCGGTTCGTCCATTAAAACAAGCTTTAGACTCCCTTGACTGTTTTTGACGTAATAGCATAGTAAAAAGGCATTCCTAAGTATAATTTGACTTTAATTTATTGCATTAAAATCTAAATACATACTTTCTTGTAAATAATTGATAATGCCCAACTTTACGATGCTCTTAGTCAAAGACAATAATGCAAAAAAAAAACAAATCAGTGTCCACTATAAAGAACTCGATTGATTCTTTTAAGTGAACACACATACACACGATAAAACTTAACAACTAGTATTTTTTAGCCCCAAATTTTAATAATAGTAAAGTTGTGATTATAAATGGTTGGAATATTTGAATAAATGGTTGAGTAGAATAACCCTTCTGATAGACCCAAATGTGTGTGTGTGTATGTATGTGTATGGGTGTGTGTGCTCGTGTATATGTTACCGTAAAAGTTCGAATTACGGTAAATCCTAAGATTTTCGAGTAAAACCTAAGATTTGCTAACTGACTAATGTTAAAAGCCCGAAAAAAACGTCATCTTATTGTTGTAAATCCTTAAAACCCATGTCGCTAAATTCTAAGACTTACCGACATATTAGAATTTGCCGTAGTTCGAACGTTTTCAGTAACATATACATAAAAATAAAGTTGTATAAACATCTTTCACACAGTAACTCGTAGGTATGTACAGTCAGACTCGGGTGTGTGACACATGGTGATGTGTGGGCGTGTGTAGGTAAGTGTAGGTACCCTTGTTGTGCTTAGGGTTGCCAACTTTCTTTACAAGAAATAAAGTATATTCAAGTCTATGAAGATAATTAAGCAGTATTTTAGAAAAACGAACAGTATTATAAATTTGTGAGCGTCTAAGTGTAACACATAATGATGTGTCAGCATGTTGATGCTGAAGACAGTATTTTGTATACTTTATTTTTGTTCAACAGTAAAAAGTATAATTTAGTGAAAAACAGTATAATACTGTTTAAAACAGTATAGTTGGCAACCCTAGACTTGTGCTGTGCATCGTTTTTATGTATTGCTTGACTGTATCGTGTATTGTGTTGCCAGTAAACGTTTTTTCTTTCTTTCTTTCTTAACCACTAGGCACTTACATCTCAATGTCGCTCTTGAGCTTGTCGCAGACCTGGAAGCTGTTGCACTTGACGAGCGCGCGGCCCTCGCGGTCGATCAGCGTCACCAGCTCCACCGAGTCCCGGTGGTTGCACTTCATCACCCGCGTCAAAGTCGTGATCACCTGCGCGGTCACCCATCATTATGGAACAATCCGCCGTCTGATCCAAGAGTCGTGGGTTCATTCATGTGATGAACATTTGTGTTTGTTCCGTGTCTGGGTATGTTTGTATGTGTTTGTGGTACCTTCGTTTTTCTGATACCCATAACACAAGTGCTTAAGCTACTTACTTTGGAACGGAGCAATGTATGTGATGTTGTATATGATTATGGAACACCATCATCATCAGCCTATTACAGTCCACTGCTAGACATAGGCCTCTCCAGTTGATTGCCACTTAGGGCAAACGTCTAGAGTCTAGAGGATATACCCATAATCGCCACGCTGGGAAGGCGGGTTGGCGATCCCAGGCCGTAGCTTCTCGCGCCGGTGACGCTGCTGCCCGTCATCGGTCTGTCCGAACAGCTACGACTTGGGAACCTTCAAGAAACGTACTCCTATTTAAAAGGCCGGCAGCGACCCCAGAACTCGATTTGAGTTGCGGGTGACAATGGGCGGTGTCGACTGTTTAAGTGCTTACCGTCCATCACATTTGCTCGTCTGCCATCTCTTGCATAAAAAGGGCAGGCACAGTGCGATAGGCTGATGATGGCAAAATTTTGTACATATTCTCAACATCGGCATTATACTAGGTAACCTACTGTTTAACCCCCGGTTAAGGCCTCTACGAGTGTATACTAAATAAAAGCCAGTTTCGCTTAGCACACGACAGTTTTATTGGATAGCTCAATTCTTTTTAGGGCACAGCGCCATCTACCGGTCGACGGAAGAACTTAAAATTACAATGATCAATAGATCGCTTACACCTACTATACCCACTGACCTGTTCAAAAGTGTGCGTTTCATCGTTGTAAAGCACTGTGCAGTATCTGTCGGGCAAATCCAATATTTGCAGGAGATCCCTTTCTGCATCTTTTAACCTGAAATTTACACATGTTTTAGTCAATCACATTATAAATAAATTAATAACCCAAGACATGCTGGGCCACACAGCGCCACCTAGCCCCAAACTAAGCCGAAACTTGTATTATGGGTACTTGACAACTGATAAACTTACTTAGATACATTTTTTTTTGTAAATAAATAGAAACATATAAAACATAGAAAACACCCAGGCCAATACAAACAGACATGTTCATGCACACAAATGTTTGTAATGTGTGGGGATCGAACCCACGACCCTTGGCTCAGAAGGCAGAGGTCACTACCAATTGAGCCACCGAGTCAGTCGATTATTAGTATAGGTAAGGGGCAGCGCAGACGACAGACTATCCGTGACGCACTTTTTTGCAATTATATGCAGTAGCACACACCACGCGCAAAAATGTGTCGCGGATATTTCACAGACTCAATGCACACGACGCACATCTTCGATCATTCTGTCGGCAGACCTAGACGCTCTTTTTAAATGTCTCGGACGCAGACTCTATCGCACAAAAAGTGTGCCTTCTGCGCTGCACCTAATATATATGACATGTGTACGCAACTGACAGCTAAGCGTATTCCCGTAAGAGTGCTTTTCCACCAGCTATGATATTATGCTGGGTTAGACACCCATCATTATTTATTTAAGGTTAAACAAGTCAGTCACATGAGCATGTTTCTAACATTTTACATTCAAGGACCAGACGGTAACCTAGCTAAATGTGACTCAATTGGTAGTGACCCCTGCCTTCTGATCCAAGAGTCGTGGATTCGATTCCCACTCGCGACAAACATTCGTGTGATGAACATGTTTGTTCCGTGTATAGGTGTTATGTATATTTGTGGTACCTTCGTTGTTCTGATACCCATAACACAAGTGCTTACGCTACTTACTTTGGGATCGGAGCAATGTATGTGATATTGTGTGATATTTATTTATATCACTAAAACCTATTAAGAGAGGTAGGGCATAGCGTATCTTCGCTCGAAATGAGCCGCCCGTCCGGGGAAAGACCTCCACCCTATAGAATACCACAGTCAAATGACCTCTGGGTCCTGTTTCTGCCGGTGAGTAGGGTTTCCGGAGCTCGTGGGGGTTAGGGCTGGGCCGGCATGGCGGTGGCAACTGACAGATAACTGACCAGTTACTTGCCCGTTGTCACAGCGATTTGGGCTTATCTTTCGCTTTCCATCACTATAAAAAAAACGCAAAAAAAAAAAATCAAATAAAGCGGAAACTTAATTATTATTATACCCTGGTGTTTTAGGCGTTAGCGGTTTACACGCCGCTTAACATCGAGCGGGCTTATAGTATAAATAAATTAAAGAAAAAGAAGACCGGTCGTGTACGAACCTCAGGTCGTTGGGCAGGCTGGGCGCGTGGTCGTGCGTGAGCAGCCGCAGGCAGTACGACAGACAGACGGACGCGACGATCTTCATGCGCTCCACCACGTCCGGGCTGATGCTGGACTGGGCCTGGTCCTCCTCTGTTGGCGCCTGATGAAGATACAACATTGCCTATATTAGTAACTTCAACTTTTCTGGACGACTCACGGTGGGGGGGGCCTGGGGACTAGAACTTCACTTTCTGTGAACTAGAAAACTCATTTTATTTGTGTTTAATTACCTAACTTATTTAAAATATTGCTTAAGGGGATTTCTGGACAAAAAAAAGTCCACAAATCTCCTTAGCCCAATACGAAGGGGATTTTTGGACTTTTTGTCCAGAAATCCCCTGTGCAGGGGATCATCTAAGGGGATTTCTGGAATAAGCCGCCTGGGGCCTTTAACTATTCTCAACCTAAGCCTGTAATTTAATAATTTTAACCTGACATCTCATGTACTCTGTTTGTTGTGAAATAGAATGTCTGGAAGAGATCGCTTATAGAGATAAGACCGCCCAAAATGATGAACAAATTTCTATTATAACTCAAGTCTTAGGTCAATTATTTATTATTGTATTATGTGCCATAAAGAATATCTATCTATTTATCTATCTACAGTTACGGACTTTTTGAAACTGACCAAAGACAGACAGATTTGACAGGACAACGACTTTGACGGCGAGCCCTAGAACTGCGACGAAATCATAAATATATATTATCTTTGTACGTAACAGTAGGACTACATTTCTTTTTAAAGAATAACATTTATTTTGTCATAGCATACGTCTACAAACTAGTTGCAGTCAGGATCCATCGTGCGACGCGGGAGAGAGCTCTTTACGCCTTCATCTATATAGTCAGTCATCATCAGACCTCGGTGTGGCAGCAGTCGCAGCAGCCGCTGGACTGGCCCATCTCGTGTCTGTCGCCCACAGCCCACAGGTGGGACTCACCGCGTGCAGCTCGCAGAAGGGGTCCCGCTTCCAGGCCTCGGTGTCGCCGCAGTCGCAGCAGCCGCCGCCGCCGGACTGGCCCATCTTGTACTTGTGGTGTCTATGCGCGGAGACCTTGAAGCACTCCACGCAAAGGACGCATGTGTTGTCCATGCCTGGGAACGGAAGAGGTTATAATAATAATAAATAACCCAAGACATGCCACGCTGGGCCACACAGCGCCACCTAGCCCCAAACTAAGCCGAAGCTTGTACTATGGGTACTAGACAACTGATAAACTTACTTAGATACATTTTTTTTTGTAAATAAATACATATTATACATAGAAAACACCCAGACCAATATAAACAGACATGTTCATGAACACAAATGTTTGTACTGTGCGGGAATCGAAACCACGACCCTTGGCTCAGAGGGCAGAGGTCACTACCAAATGAGCCACCGAGCCTGTCGTTATGTTCTGAGTGCATCTGCCGTGTGAAGTGAGAAACATGGCGCGAAATGTTTTTTTTCTAAATGACTACAATGATGGCCAGGGATTGTCATCATCACCGGACTGTTGGGGGAGCGGAAGGCTCTCACCCCTAGGTATACTAAGCAACACAGCTAAGGGCGCCCCCTAGTGGGACTCGGGCCTCGGCTTAAGGCGTTGCTGGGAGGGTCCCTACGGACGACGTTTTGAGGAGAGGGGCGACCGGTTGCGGGCGGGTTTCGCGAGCGGGACGCGGAAACTAAGGGACGACGCGGGGCAGGACCCCGCCGGCGGGGACGGAACGACGGGCGTGAAGTGTTGTTCTGTGTCGCGAGCTGTTCGGCGGCGGCCAGCATGGCGAAGGTAATGGGATCGTCATCGTCCAGGAGGACGAGACGGGGACGACGTTTCCTACTATGGGAGGCATGGCGCGAAATGTGAAGAGAGCGCTCCTTTATCATGGATCGATGGTTAGAGCACTAAGCACAGACATACCTACATATTATAACCGAGGATAGGGTTGAATATAGGGGCGGGCAGGCAATGAATATCCTAGATTATACTGTTTTAATTGGGTTGTCATTGTCACTAAAAAGAAGTAAGAAAAGATTTAGCCCAAACAAACTGTTCTTTCGTCTTTAATCTAAGAATAAGAAGTGTTGCAAGCTATGGGAGGGAGGCACTTGTGTTACCGCGAATGGAGATAGGACACTACACCTCCCAAAGTTCGCGGTAGCGGCGAGGGAGACCGTTTCCACAGAATAGGGATGTTCCCAGGGTCAAAATAATTACATTTTATTTAGTCCGTATTTTAGTTTAGATTATAAAAATAGATTAACTCGTATTTTTCCTATTTTCATTTAAACAAGAAATAACAAAGATACAAGGCATCAAAATGTAGGAGTGGGGGTCTTTGACACGTCACTCAGTGGCGAAATAACTCCCACTCTTTGACGTCACGCGTAATTTTAACGGGCTATATCTTTGTCATTTTGGTCTAATTTACAAATAAAAAAATACGTGTATTTTATTTTTGAACAATCTTAAAGACGGATTAATTACATTTTTACGGCAACAGGCCTATTGTGAAATGTGGGCTTCTCTTTCGCTTTCCATCAAGCGAAGGGGAAGCTGTGAATATAAAAAAAATGCTACTTAGATAATTCAGCTTGTCTTGCCACACCGGCAAGCAACACTTACCGCATTCCCTACAGCTGTAAGCGGGCTCGCCCTGCTTGAACACGCGGCCGCAGAGCGTGGACCGGCGCGGCGGAGGCTGCGACCCCTCCGAGGAGCCCCACACGAACTGCTCCAACGGCAGGATCAGCAGCTTCGCCGCCAACTCCTCGTCGAACGACCAGTCTGATGGTAAGATAAGATATAAGATAATAATAATAAGGGGCTGCACAGACGATTTTTGTGCGATAGAGTCTGCATCTGAGACATTTAAAAAGAGCATCGAGGTCCCTACAGCTTTGCCGACAGAATGATCGAAGATGTGAGTTGAGTCTGTTAAATATCCGCGACAGATTTTTGCGCGTCGTGTGCGTTACTGCATATAATTACATCACAGACTAAAAAGTGCGTCACGGATATTCTGTCGTCTGCGCTGCTCTTAAATTTAGTAAATGAAAATAAACTTATTTATTTTTCTCATCATAAGTCACATTTTACAGGCTGTTATAAAACTCGTGACATTTTTTTTTTATAGTAGCTCGGCATAATGGCTTCCCTACGCCTGATGGAAAGCGAAAGACAAGCCGAAATCGGTGTGACAACGGGCAAGTAACTGGTCAGTTGCCACCGCCATACCGACCCAACCCTAACCCCCGGCTCCGGAAACCCTACTCACTGTCAGCAACACGACCTGTAGGTCATTTGGCTGCGGTATTCTATAGGGTGGAGGTCCTTCCCCGGACGGGCGGCTCAATTCGAGCGAAGATTCGCTATGCTCTACCTCTTTCAACATTGTGTGATGAGGCTGATGTCTGAGCTAGGCAATTGAATGCCTGTATTTCAGGTCATCGGGCTCAAACCGTCTCAATGCATTGATATAATTAAGATTGATTTACTTGAGATTTGATATTACGAGTAGAGCGATGGAAGCAAAGTTGAAACAAACGATTTAGGGAGCTTCACTCCAAGTTGCAAAATGACCAACTTTCATCTTAACATGAGAAGAACAGTTGGAGAGGCCTATGTCCAGCAGTGGACTGAGAAAGGGCGATGTTAAAGATGATAATGATAAAAAGTGAACCAACCAACATACATACTAGGAAGTCAAACATCAACTTCAAAAGCATAATTATGATAAAATTTCGTTACTAATTTCATTCTAGATTTATTAAGATATTGTATAGAAAAAACTAACAAATAGAAATTCAGAATCAATAGTTAAGCGCTAAGCAATTTCTTTGAACCGTGGTTTTGCGAGGGTCAATCCTGTTCCGATAACACAATTGATTATGTCCAATTAGGCCACTGAGCCAATGTGTGATACACAATGATCTGATGACATTTAACGATATCATTTCATTGATTAATAAATGCTATTTTAATATATTTAGACTTACAAATAGACATTATGTAATATCATGTTAACTGCCATAGGGATCATCGTAAACTATCAAACATTACTTTCTCTATAGGGAACGTGCACATAGATGGTGCTGCCAACTGGTGTCATAAATTTGAATGTTTTACCCTAGTTTACACTAGTAATTTTTATGCGTAGTGCTGCCACCTTATAGTTTGTGCACGGTCCCTATAGTATCTCCAAGTAAGTCCAGCCAAATGCGCTTATAATATTAAAATACATAAGTGTTTGCGCAAGCACATGAGCTCGGCATAGGATGATAGCAACGACCACTATCTATCTACATAAGAATATCTATAGAATATTATATAAGAATACTTATCTATCTATGCAAGGAGATCAAAACGTCTTTAGTTACAATGGGGAATACTCCGAAGAGTTATTCCAACTCATCCCAACCTCTTCCTTTCACTCCCGAACGACACGTGCTGGATAGCGTTGCCATCCACATACCATTCAGACGATAGTGGCGCGCACCAAGAGGTTTAGTTCCTCGTTCCTATCCCGTGCCGTCAAGTAATGGAATGCCCTTCCAGCTCACTTGTTTCTTTCCTCTTACAATCCTGGGTTCTTTAGGTCTCAGTGGGCCTTCATGGGGAAGGGGACAAGAGCGATGGGTTTGTTTTATCTGTCGACCTTAGTTTTGGACCTCATGACCACCTTTAGGTGAAGAAAGGTCAACCTGAATGCTCTATTTATAAAAATAAAAAAAAAAACAAAGTGTATTAATCATGATCATAATTATTACGCTAAAGTTAATATAAGCGTGAAGGAAAGAACGATTTCCTAGCACATTCTCATAAAAGGTCAACTCAACAAACGATTCATTGGACTGATAAATACTTAACTAGCAGACAATTACAACTATTTGTACCGCATTGAACACAGTGACACAATATTACATGTGACCTAGATATCACATCTGTCTAATTTAGCATTAGAGTCTAAACAAAGCAACGATGGTAATACGAATAAGTCTTTTTGTAAATCACAGTGCAATTCTATATGCATAATTTATACCTTCGTCTTGAATCCCTCTATCTATTAGTATAGAATGGAAAATGTTTTATTTGGTATGTTATACAAAACATATAGATTGAAAAATACAGATGTGACCGCCATGCCGGCTTAACCCTAACCCCCCACGAGCTCCGGAAACTCTATTCGCCGGCAGAAACACGACCCGGAGGTCATTTAGCTGCGGTATTCTATAGGGTGGAGGTCCTTCCCCGGACGGGCAGCTCAATTCGAGCGAAGATTCGCTATGCCATACCTCTCTTAAAATTCTCTTCTTTCTAATACCAAAAAACGAAGTATAGTTCAAGTCTAAGTACTGCTAAAGATTTTTGACAAAGTCTGTTTAGTGTGTGTAGGTAGCAGCGTCACCGAGACTAGAAGCTACGCCTTGCTATTGCCAAGCCGCCTACCCAGCGCGGCGATTACGGGTAAATCCTCCACGTGTTCAAGCAACTGGAGAGGCCAATGTACAGCGGTGGACTGGGATAGGGTGATGATGATATGTTAAAAAAAACCCTAATGCCGATGAAATAACGCCGCTTTTAGTATGCTTTTGAGATTTCGTTCACCCATACATTGTTTGGCGCATTTATTCATTCAATGATGTATTTATTTGGTACTGTTTGGCAGCTAGCAACCGTTCTTCGGCAGTAGCTAGGTGTAAGAGACATTGGCGCTATGACATCGCGTGTTGGCATCCATCAATGATTTCGTTGTATAATTTATATTTCATTGAATAGGAAGAGACGGTCGTATATCATTTGATCAATGGTTATTTTATGTTTTACTTCATCACATGAATGGAATAAATAAGTGCACAGAATATTATTCCCTCTAATGAACATAATATCGTCAGTGAGAGATGGATGTGTGGAGTGACCAGACTGGATAAAATAAGGAATGAGTACATTAGGGGAAGTATGAAAGTGGCACCAGTGACGGAGAAGTTGAAAGGGAACCGTCTGTCTTGGTATGGCCACGTAATGAGGAGAGATGAGAGACATGTGACCAAGACCGTGATGAAGATGAATGTGAATGGGTGGAAAGGGCGAGGCCGCCCGAAGAAAAGATGGATGGACTGTGTGAATGATGACATGGCTGAGAAAGGAGTGAATGGGACGATGACGGCTGATAGGGATGAATGGAAGAAGAAAACATATTGCGCCGACCCCAGATAATGGGAACAGGGCAGGCAAATGAGGAACATAATATCGTCAGTATCGTCCCGGATTTAGACAGGGACCACCCTATCTCATTCCGTGGGTGTCATGAAAGACGACTAATGGATTATAAGGAAACGGGCGGCAGCGTGAATAAGTGAAAGTCCAAGGTCCAAGGGCAGTGGACAGACCAAATCTGTTGATTGATTGGTAAATGCTGCCGTCAGTTTCCTGATATTCCCTTAGTAGTCTTGTGCGACACCTACGGGATGAAATGGACTGGTCTATTCTATACCACACGAACAGCATATTCATACATCAGTCTACTGCTGAACATAGGCCTCTCCAAACGTTCGCCACAAGTCCATATAAATAATACTTACCGCTCGAGGTGAATGGGTGCTGATCGAGTGCATAGTGCATAATAAGCAAGTATTTCTTACTTTGACAGGCTCGGTGGCTCAATTGGTAGTGACCTCTGCCTTCTGAGCCAAGGGTCGTGGGTTCGATCCCCGCACATTACAAACATTTGTGTGCATGAACATGTCTGTTTGTATTGGTCTGGGTGTTTTCTTTGTATAATATGTATTTATTTACAAAAAAAAAAGTATCTAAGTAAGTTTATCAGTTGTCTAGTACCCATAGTACAAGTTTCGGCTTAGTTTGGGGCTAGATGGCTCTGTGTGGCCCAGCGTGGCATGTCTTGGGTTATTATTAAACATTAATCCCAACTCACCCAGACACGTCCGGTTCGGCTGCGGCGAGTATATCCGGGGCACGGTGACGCGCCAGTGGTCCTGGAAGTGAGTGGGGGACAGCACACCCTCGGCCATCTTGGAGCGCCACTGCTCCACCACGGCGTCTGCCCTCGCTGGCAATGTGAACCTGAAAATGACGAATGGTTCATATCTGAGTTGCCATCACATTGTTTTTTTTATAGTGGCTCGACATAATGGCTTCCCTACGCCTGATGGAAAGCGAAAGAGAAGCCCAAGTCGCTGTGACAACGGGCGAGTAACTGGTCAGTTACCTGTCAGTTGCCACCGCCATGCCGGCCCAACCCTAACCCCCCACAAGCTCCGGAAACCCTACTCACCGGCAGATACACGACCCAGAGGTCATTTGACAGTTTGACTGCGGTATTCTATAGGGTGGAGGTCCTTCCCCGGACGGGCGGCTCAATTCGAGCGAAGATTCGCTATGCCCTACCTCTCTAAAATTTTTTAATAATCTGCCGCCTCTTGCATAAAAAAACCTTATACTAGTTTTACCTTAGACTATGTACTAGCCGATGTCTGAGGACGTTTCCTAAAACAACCAGAACCGAAAAAACTAAGAAAAATTTTTTTTCAAAATTGACCCACCCGGGATTTCAACCCGGTACCCTCCGATCGTCAGGGCATTCTAAACATTGCGTCACCGAGGCCGTCACCTACTGACAGCTTGATGTATCGTCAGTGTTGCATCAACCGTGGTTATTATCAGAATTAACGTAAAAAAAATCTAATACTACGAGTGTATTACTTACATCTACACTAATATTATAAAGAGGAAAACTTTGTTTGTTTGGTTGTAATGAATAGGCTCAAAAACTACTGGACCGTTTTTAAAAATTCTTTCACCATTCGAAAGCTACATTATCCACGAGTAACATAGGCACAATTTTATTTTGGAAAAAAAAACTTTACGCGGACGAAGTCGCGGGCGGAAAGTTAGTCCCCAATAAATATACTTGGTCGGATTCGAACCCACGGCAATGGAAAACTAGACACCATCACTACCAACAGATTGCCAGACGGTCTGCCAAACGAGTTAAAAGATAATTAATTATGTATATGATGAATCACTTTTGTTATTTAAAATATTTATAATGAAATCAGATATGCGCATTTATAAAGCAATACTTATTAAATCAGTATTTCTATTTTGTAATCACGGTTTAAAATGGCACGTTCAAGTAGAAATAATTTATCTATCGACGTTCGTCGATAGTTCCGCAACGTAAAGTTTTACGGCTTTAATCACCGACTATTATTTCCTAATTTCAATTCAGCAGGACTCCAGCGTTGTGAGCCTCGGTTCGACAGACCATCCGTGACGCAATTTTTAGTCTGTGATGCAATTATATGCAGTAGTAACGCACAAGACGCGCAAAAATCTGTCGCGGATATTTCACAGACTCCACGCACATTTTCGATCATTCTGTCGGCAGAGCTGTAGGGACCTAGATGCTCTTTTTAAATGTATCAGACGCAGACTCTATCGCACAAAAAGTCTGTCATCTGCGCAGCCCCTAAATAACAAATCGCCCGAGTCGCGTGATGTACCGCGGTCCCGCTCCCGCTCCCGCGTCCGTCCAGTTTGCGGCCTTAGCCTCGACATCAGTAAAACCTTCGATAGGGCAGACCCTATCAAAGTCTTCATTAATTCATTCAAGATGCATTAACGGGCCTCTATCCTCTGGCATAAAACTGCCCTCCTATGCCATCCTCGCGAGATTCTGCTAATGAATAGCCCGCCTTCTGAACGGTGTGAATATACAATAAATGATATTGGCCGACAATGTAACATTGAATAAATTGTTAGTTATAAATTACCTACAAATAACAATGCTCCAATTAAGTTCGCATTTTGTACCATTTTGTGCAATGAAGTTTAAATCAATAAACACAGGTTAGTTCACTTCCTTAGGTTTATTCCCACACACAAGCGGGGCTGCGTGAAGCTGTGGGAAGCTAACAAATTGACCAATGATACTGTACAAATCACACATGTCATCTCCGCTTAGGCTTGCCAGGTGTCCGGCTCATGTTTGGCTTTTTGCGGTCGCGTCCGGCCAAATATGTACGTGTTTGGCCTGTACGGCTTTTATCAGGCTTTTTGTCAGAGTGGCGATTCGTCCGTCCGAGCGGACAAGAGCAAATTGGAGGTACTACACACTCCATCTTCGATCTCATTCTAACTTTACATCACGTACTTATAAATACTTTTTTCAACAGCTCACAGCCCAGCTGTAACAACATTATGTTTGGCAATAATAAAAAAAAATGTCCGGCTTTTAGGGCAAAATGTCAAGCCTTACCTATATATATAGTGCGCAGTCCGGCCTTTGCATTTTATGGCCTGGCAACCCTATCTCCGCTCTACTTCAGTGAAACAATATCATTGGTCAATTTTTGCTAGCTTCGCACAGCTTCACGCACCCACTCTATATAGAAACACACCCTTATGTATGATCAAACTAATCGCATTTTAACTGATAACATTTAGTACGTAAACAAAATAAAGATATGGATCAGTGCCATCGATTTTCAATAAAAATTGATAAATGCATGCAATCTTCAACACTCATCTCAAACATAATGTTATATGCTGATCGTTACCGATATCAAAGACACCTTTTCATGTCCGGTACCCCTTTTTTCAATCACAGTTAATTCTTCATATACATATGTATATTTTTTTTATTTACACATCACATATACACAACGGTAAACAATATACTGATCGTGCATTTGGCACAAAGCCACAACGAAGATACGAATCTATTAATAAAAAAAAATATACTAGATCTTGACTGATAGGAATTTAGATTCTATGGTGCAGGTGATAAAGGTAGATATCATTATTGGCAATACTGTCACCCCTATTAGGAAAAATTCAAAGGTTGGGCATTTGAAGGTCTGACGCTTATAAGCAGTAAGGTATTTTTCCTGCTTTTGTTTTTATGGGCAGGGCAGGTATTTAATCACGATGCGATAAAGTGGTCACTTCGGGTGAACGACCGGAATTTAGAAATAAACTTAGTATTAAGAGACATGCGTAACGGACGTGTGACTAGCTAGACTTATGTCGCGTCTTCGTCTAGCATCTGTGCGGTACAGAAAAATTTAGAAGGACCCGACAACCGCAATAAATAAGATGATCTTCAAACGGTTGAACATACTTTATTATACACTAACGACCCGCCCCGGCTTCGCACGGGTGCTATCTATATGCATGTATTGTATGTATGTACATATAAACCCTTTATTATTAAAAAAACCGCACCGAAATCCGTTGCGTAGTCTTAAAGATCGTGTAAAAGAAATAGAACACTCTTAGTTAAGGCTGCGTTTTCACTGACGAGGAGCGAAGCAGAGCGAAGACGAGCAGTGCCGCGATTCACCAATCATCATCATCACCAGCATATTGCAGTCCTCTGCTGGTCATACGCCTCTCCAGTTGTTCGCCACTTAGGGCAAACATCTGGAGGATATACCCATAATCGCCACGCTGGGCTTGGCGGGTTGGCAATCGCGTAGCATCCCGCTCCGGTGTCGCCATCTGTCTGTGGTATTTAGCTACGCTTTCAATTGCTGCTGTAAATGGCTTTAAATCCAAGATGTGGATTAAGTAGAACCGCAGCCTAAGTCTCGTTTCAAACAAAACACGACCAAATTCGATGGTTATCGCAATATTTCCTTTATCTGTGCTTCATGACGTTGCTTTGCATCAAATTTCAAGCTCCCATAATGATTAGACTATACAGGTAAACGCTTGATTGAATGACTATATATTCTACTAATAACGATATACTATTTGATTGTTAATGACGCAGCTACTCATGGATTCATTAGTCTCATTACAGTGGATTTAATCGTTATTAATTATGTAGATATGGGAACCTTTACGTGAAGAATGAAAAGCGTTTTCTTATCATACTCGTAGTGACATAGCAAGGAGAGTATAACTAGTACGTTAAAAGAAATTGTTGCGTTAGGAATTCACCGACTAAGTCTTTAATTCACCTCATTTCAGTTCATCATCATCATCATTTTCCTCCGCTCTTCACAGTCCACTGCTGGATATGCATCTTCAATAGCCGCTTTGATTTTTCTTGGTCTTCTCGCATCCAGCAGGGCCCGCCCCGGGTGTCACCCGTTTAGGGGTGACACCCGAGCCCGACTATGGCCATCAGGAATAGTTCTTTCTACCTATAAATAATCGTAAATCTGTGGCAGAGAGCATAACCGCAACCGTCACTAATAAAATTATCTGGGTAACTATAATATCGTACTACAAGCATAAATTAAATTGATATTTAGAAAAAGAAATAATTCGCCCGGGTGCCCCCTATGCTAGCTACGCCACTGCTTGACTCCTGACACTACGTTTGCCGAGACGCGATATCCACTCCAGAACTAGTTTACCCCAACGACGAATAAGTTAAAATTCAAAATAAACTTATCCTATAAACTTATTGAATACAATTAGACTCGATTTTGGTTGTCGTATAAGGGTGTATGTAGTACTCTTCCTAGTTGGTCCCATTATCACCATATTAAGAGAGGTAGGGCCTCCCCCCTATAGAATACCGCAGCCAAATGACCTCAGGGTCGTGTTCCTGCCGGTGAGTAGGTTTTTTAACGGGGCGTTCAAAAATCTTTCGTGCGAATGAGGCCTGTGTATTTCTTCCAAAGTTTTAATAAAACGATTAATAATATTGACGGCGCACTAGGTTAAATAGGTATTATTTATTGCACGCCTTAATTCTTTATCTCGGTACACGATAAGCGATCTTATTGCTAAACAAGATAATAAAGCGTTTGAGTACATAAAATACCAATTAAAAAAAACTAGCAATACCTATTTTGGCTAACCACCGTTGAATTTGGATAATTAATTTGGCTACCAAGTGGCAGCCCGTAATGCCGCGGCCACACATTGGAGGTATTTGCACCAACGTAACGTTTTGCGCCTAATGCACATTGGTGCATCGGTACTTTGACACAATGAAGACATTGAGCGCGTTGGTATTGGGCATTGGACAGTGATTGGACGCAAAGTTGAAGCCAATGTGTGGCCGCGGCATAAGCCTAGGATCGAACAAAGTGGTCAACAATTGGAGTATGTCCAGCAGTGGACTGCAAAATGCTGATGATGATGATGAGTTTTAAAAGCATTTGACCAAGACGTCGCCATGTTAAGTGGGCTGAAACCTTGTATGAGTCGATGCTAAGACTTTGTTGAACATCAGGGAAAACGGAGAATTCACCCACGCATACTTTAAAAAAAACATTACCCTCCTTTCTTTGGCGGTCGGGTAAAAAACCTAATAAATCCTGATATACCACGTACTACAACGAGCGACACATTTGACCGGAATAACTCTACAAAATTATCAGTCAGTTCTCCATTACACGGGTCGATCTGAATACTATTTTTAAATATGTAGTCAGGCTAAAATAATACTCTCTAACCGAATTTCGGAAAGAAATGCCAATCTGCGAAGAGACTGAGCGAAGACTAACCGAAGAGAGCCGAGTTCGTAGGAGACATTACGGTGTACAAATGTTTGTGGCAGGTGTGTTCTCTGTTCTTCCTCATAATCCAATGGTGCGATTAGTTCAACACTACCGGAAAGAGTTGTCTGTGTGGTCTTCGGATTTACAATAAAACCACCACATCTCTTCCCAGGAGTGTCGTGGACGATGCCTAAGGGTATATCGGTAAAAGGGCAGCCGCGTATACCTGGGTAGTAGGTAAGTTGTACTACTAACTGTACGCAGTAGGTTTTATTTGTACAAGTAGCTGTGCCCGCGGCTTCGCCGGCGTTCCCACCCGGCATGGTGTGTGGGACTAACATCTCCCAAAATGGGAGGGCATACCCACTAAACCCCTCTGTGTCGCCAGTGGGCAGCAAGCTGCAGGAACACGGATAGCGCCGAAGCATACGGCCACATCCCTCCTGACCTGGCCAGCCGCAGATGACAAGCGGCCGGCTCTCCTGGTCCGGGGAGGGCAAATACCCCTAACCCCGGCTCCGGGGAGCAATAGAGTGCTACCCGGGCGGACCTAGTGCGATCTCTAACCTAGGTGACACATGCGACCCAACTGAAATATAACCAAATAAGAGATTCAATATAAAACTAGTTTTACGAAGCATAAAATAAGTCACAAATCACAATGAGAATGCGCCCGACCTACTAACGATCGCTTTGTTTTGACAAGTCGGCTGTGAATCATTGAAACATTCACGAGACGCTTAATTACGCGACTTCTAAAACAAGTTAGTGGCTCGTTATCCCACATTAAATTATGTTGTGGATGTACAAACGGCGACACGACAAGAGACCTAATCAAATCTATCAAAATATGTAGATCGAATATAATTTTATGGCTTTGCACTGTGACCGTGTACTTGAGCCAGTGTCGAGTAATCTTAATCTAAATAATAATTTTAAAGCTTTAAACTAGTACAATAGAAAAGATGTTAAAAAAAATTGAGAACCGCCTCCTTTTTGCAATGTCGGTTAAAAATAAAGACTTATTGCCGTAAAAAATTTAATTAGTCCGTCTTTTAGATTATTTAAAAATAAGAGACACGTATTTTTTAATTTCTAAATTAGGCAAAAAAATACAAAAACATAACCCGCTAAAGGCAAAAAAATACAAAGACATAACCCGCTAAAGTTAAGTGTGACGTCACTCCTGGTGGCATTTTTTCGCAAGGTGTGACGTGAAAGACTCCCACTCCTAAATTTTGATGCCTTGTATCTTGAATTATTTTTTGTTAAATCGAAAAAGAAAAACTACGTGTCCAATATTTTTTTATATCTAATCTAAAATACGGACTAAAATAATGCAAATATTTTTTACCTGGAAATAACCCTATTCAATAAATCCGAACAAACAGGACTCTCTTCCCATAAAATATCTATCCACATCCACAGTACTCTACTACTAATGGTTTTCTATGTTACACGTAAGATTGTTTGCCCCAAATACTGACGGCAATATAGAACGCCACGGGACTTCTCTCACATCGACGGCTCGTCAGTCAACGCCGGTCACCGGCTACGGCGTCCCTTCAGCCATCGCCGTCGCTGGCTCAAAGCCAACATCCGCCATACCGGCGGTTGTCAAGATTTCAAGTGCATTTCTTCAACGTGATAATAAAGAATTGTCAAATGCGCCAGACCAGGGCCGTCTCTACCAGGGGGTGCAAGGCGCCCAAGGGCTGCCGGGGCGGCGCAGGTCCCAGGACACCCCCCCCCCCCCCCTCTACGAGGGCGCAGGTTGAGTCCGGATACTTAAGACGGCCCAGCGCCAGACAGTTCATATGTACCATGTGGTCTCAAACTGGGGTTCTACCATGATGACGTCATCATCATCAGCCTATCGCCACTGCTGGACATAGGCCTCTCCAGTTTTCCGCTACTTTGGACAAACACCTGGAGAATTTATAGGTTCGCAATCGCAGGGCGTAGCATCTCGCTCCAGTGACGCTGCCGCCCGTCATCGGCCTGTGATATTTTGATTAAGTATATAATCATCACGTTTGAAGGTGTAGAATCATGATGGTTATAATATCACAATGCCTCGGATACGGAAACTCACGAAGTTCATTAAGATTTTCTATTAACGACAAAAACGAAACTCTACACTCTCTTTCAATTGCGTAGCCAGTTCCACTACAACGATTTTTCATCCCATAAGTTCAAAATAATAGTCTTCAACTCCATTTGTTACAATTACCTTTCTGAAACTTATTTATCTTGTAATTAAAACTGTGTTAACATCCCCATTATCTGTAGCGGAACACATCATTAAATAAATACCTAAGAGACAGAATAATTAATACTTTACGTGAACGATAAAATATTGATAAAAATGAACGTGAGAGACGCGACATAAAAATAATATTATGTGATTGTCAGTGTCATCGGGTATACGTGGTTTAATGAACCTATAGCTTTTAGGGTTCCTCTAATAGTGTCAAAATCACTTGTCACAATAAAGGTAAATACAAAGACCAAACAAACATGACTATAGTAAACAGCTGATTTAGAAATGTCATCATGACGTTAAGGATAAAGCCGTACACACGACCGCTCGAGCAGTCGCGACTGCTCTTAGCCCGGCCGTACACGGACTGCTTCAAGCAGTTGAGAACCGACTGCTTTAAGCCGCGACCGCGCGGTGAACTATAGAAGCGGTCGCGGCTGCTCGAGCGGTCGTGTGTACGGCAGCCAATGAATGACTACAGTTCAACACGCGGTCGCGGCTTGAAGCAGTCGGTTATCAACTGCTTGAAGCGGTCCGTGTACGGCTGCTCTTATAGTTCACCGCGCTCTGTCGCGGCTTGAAGCAGTCAGTTCTCAACTGCTTGAATCAGTCTGTGTAGTGTAAGGCCACTCTAAGACTGCCTTGTTAACAGGCCCCTCTTCCCTACTGGGCACTATGAGCACGTGCCCAGGGCTCCGCAATCGAATGGGGCCCCCTAGTTCCTGCCAGATTACCAAATGATAACCGATATTTAGGTCATACGGGCCCCATGATCCTCATGTGCCCAGGGCCTCAAATAGTTTAAAGACGGCCTTGCTTGTTAATTGCACTTACTACCCATCGATTTAACAACAACTTGCACCATGAAAACACCATCGCACCCCCGTTCAGAATTCAGATAATATGAATCATCGTATCATATGAAGAAAAGTCGATTAGTTCATCAAAAACAATAACACAATAAAAAATTGTTTGTCAGCAAGTGTACATTTTACGCAATAATTTTCAAATAAGTTTTCAAGAAATGGACCCTATATCGATAACGTCACGCCTTTCTCCCAGAGGGGTGAGGCAGACAACACGTCCTTCCAAACTTGATACGAGTAGGTATTGCTGTGTGTACGGAACCATCCTACGACCTAAATTTAACTCTGCACTCTCTCGCCCGGTTAAACTAGTATAAACAACAGATAGACACTTATATAAACAAAAACAACGAATGAAATCGATTTCATGTACGAAGGTGCCTATTTTGGAGAGTCATTTTAGAGCCTGAGAAGTGTGGATTTAAGATTTTCTCCCTACTGAATGTCCAGACATCCAAGCGTTTTTAATGAGCACACTGCCTGGAGATTCTTTAGCCTAGGGGTGAAAGCCTTCCGCTCCCCCAACAGTCCAGTGATGATGACAAGGCCAGCGTAGTAAGCAATTAGAAAAAAAAAATCACTAAAAACCGCCAGTCTGGCCGGATAAGGGGAGACTGTAAGAGCGTCCCAAAGACCTCGCGTCATGGTGTTAGGGAATCCTACTAATATTAAATACTAGCTGTGCCCGCGACTTCGTCCGCGTGGAATAGAGTTTCATCCCCTATTTTATCCCCTTAGGGGTAGAATTGATCAAAATCCTTTCTTAGCGGATGCCTACGTTATAACATCTGCCTGCACGCCAAATTTCAGCCCAATCTGTCCCGTGGTTTGGGCTGTGCGTTGATAGATCTCTATGTCAGTCAGTCAGTCAGTCACCTTTGAATTATATATATTTAGATTAGATTAGATGATAATATTTTTAGTATAATTCCGAAAGTTTGAATGGATGGATGTCTGTTACTCTCTCGCTCAAAACAGATATTAATGAATCTTTACAGTAGTATACCTCAAACATCTGATTAAAATATAGACTATGATTGTAATATTCACACGAGCAGAGACGCAGACTACTTCACGTAAAAACAAATAATAATTATAAGGCTTAAATGAAAGTTGTTGTATGTCTTAGGAGAAAACTTAAATAGAACTAGTCAAAGGGTATAAATGACCTGGAGCGAAGTGAAGCGCGAAGCTCAAGACCGTTCGGGATGGCGACGTACTGTGGACGCCCTCTGCCCCATCCAGGGGACATAGGACAATAACTCAATTAAGTCAAAGGGTATGTATGGTAAAAATGTATGTAAAACAGGCACCTCAAATACATAAAAATAGAACTTACTTCATCAATTCATATTCAAAATGAGCTTTTACTGGATCTATATATTCCAATTGCTTCTCACGACGACAACACAACACACGCAAAATATCTTTCATATCTAACATTTTAATTATTAATATTATCCATTTTTATAAAAACTTGCAACAGATCGTTGTTTTTTTATCATTTATAAACACACTATTTATTTAAAAACCAGTTAAATAAACATGTAATTCACTAATTTTTTAATATTTTGTAATACAACACTGTTTACACTAGCACAGAATCTGCTAAAATAACAAAATTGTAAAGAACTAAGCATATGTTTATCAATTATCTCTTTATCAGATTAGTAACACTTTGTTTTTGAGCATCAATAATTTGTTATCAATTTTAAAATTCTAATCTTTATCTAGCTTTACCACACATGACTTTTTATGCATATAGGGTGCTTAAAACAGTATAAATCTACAGCAAGAGTAATTATTATTACTAATTGGATGATAGTTTACAACATACATTGTGGTCAAGTGAAAATACCTCGTCAAGAAAAAGAAAACATGAGATATTTACTCTTCATCAAATGCAAGAGTACTGTGCATAAAACTATAATAAACTAAGTGAATTGCTTGTGTAATATAAGAGAAAACTCATTTGAACTATATTTTAAGTGATTTGTGATAAACAATAATAAGTTACGATAATAAAATTATCAAGTGCTGGTGACTGTGAATAGTTTACATGCAAATTACCCAGCAAACTCGCTCGACTTTAACGTATATTTTGCTAGAAACAACTAAGCCTATTTTTCGTCGCTACTTGTATACAGACATTGGTACAGTGGTTAAGCACGGAGACTACCTGTTACGAAGGTGTGGGTTCGGATCCAGCAAAAATTTTTGACTTTTTATTTTTATATAAGTTGTTCCGATTATCTACGAACATTTTAAGTTGAAAAATACATTACAAATATGGCAAAAAATTATATTTCAAGTAAAAATATTCAAACAAAATCGGCGCTAGAGATCCTAAATCCAGTTGTGTGTTATAGATGCAAGAACAAAGTTAGCATCAGGGACACATTACGATGTTCTGAATGTGATCATGTTTATGAATTCGACTGTGCCGGATTTTCTGAAAAACTTTACCAACTGATGAAACCTGATTCGAAAAAGAAATGGAGATGTAAAGCATGTATACATAAGCCAAAACAGTTACACTCACCTTCTAATATTACTTTGCGAAAGAAATCAATCAAAATAACTACAACAACTTCCAGCCAAATAAATAGATCTCCTAAGATGGCAACATCTGAAGAGTCATTTGCTTCTCCGGAGGAGGTGACACTGTGCACACCTACCGCAACAGACGATGAGGGACAGTGTGACGAATCGCACTACGACATGCTTTCAAGAAGCATCACTGATTTAACTTGTAATAACAGCACTAGGGAGATTCAAAAATTAAAACTTAAAATTGATGACTTAACGTCTCTGCTTTCCAGCACTCAAGAAGAACTAGAAAATCAAATCTTAGAAAATATTACATTGCAAAAGGAAGTAACAAAACTCACTGACAAAATTGAACTTTTAGAAACTATCTGCCGTGAACCCCCTTCGAGGAAACTTAAAAATAGGCGATCATCTATAGCAGCGTACGACTTATGTACTACGCCCGTACAATTGCAGTTCCCTAATAATAATAAGGTACAAACAAATTTAAATTTAAATGGACCTCATACCGATAGAAAAATATGTGATCCTACCTATCTACAAAATAAAATAATAAATTTAAAAGAAGAGTTAGCAAAGGCATGCGAGGAAATAGTCAGCTTAAATGATCGAATTTCTGAACTAACGTATAAATTGAAAAGTGACATAGAAAGCCCTTTTTTTCATAAGAACCAAGAAATAAGAAAAGAAAACAATGGTCCTGTTCATGCTAGCGTAACAAAACAAGGTAAAAAGCTCTGCATTATATCAAGCAGTAGAAGATATAAGATTCTCCAAAATATTACAAGCACTAAGATGTTTAGTGACTATCGGTTCTGTCATTACATCACAGCAAATGTCGGTATTGAGATTCTATTAAGAGACATAAATATCAAGTTAAAAGAATATTCAAGAGAGGATTTCTGTGTTGTTATTATTGGTGAGAGAGACTTCAATGTATCACAGGACTATAAAACAATAGTTTCTTCCATTAAAAAGATATTGCAAGAAATTACAAATACGAACATTATCATGGTTACCCCTACATATATATGTGGGAAACCATTATATAATTATAGAGTGGAAATTTTCAATAAGCTTTTGAATCAAGACATGATAACAAATAAATATGGTTATATCATCGATTCAAATCGAAACCTAACAGTTGATATGTTTTCCTTACTCTCGGGAAAAATATTAAACAATGGAATAAAAATGATATTGCAAGATGTTTCAGAATTGATAGCAGAAATAGGAACACGTAATAAATTTACTAACGATGACATGCATCTTGAGAACGCTTTAACAGCGAACATTTCAAAAGAGGAGCAGTTTTTTCTTTAGTTACAATCATTTGAATATATTACATCATAATATCTCAGGACTGATAAGCAAGAGTGATGAATTGTCGATACATCTAGAGGAATTTAGAAGACAACAAAAGGCAATTGATATTATTTGTATAACCGAACATAATATGACACCTGAAATTGAGGACTACTTAACGTTAGCAAATTTTGCATTGGCAACAAGTTACTCGAGAAACAAAAAAAGGGGTGGGGCGTGTATTTTAGTTAGAAAAGGCCTAAAATTTAAAATATTAGATTATATTAAAAAATGTACTGTTAATTGTGTAACTGAATGTTGTGGTATTGAGCTGATAGATCATAAAATGTTTGTAGTGTGTGTATATAGAGTTCCTTCTAATGATAAATCAAGTTTAGACAGTTTCCACCATACTCTTGAGAGCATTCTGAATTTAGTGTGTAAAATTAAAAATAGGAAGGTTGTTATTTGTGGTGATTTTAATATCGATATCCTCAAAGATACAGCAAAGAGTAATGATTTTCAATATCATTTACTAAGCCATAACTTAAAACTAGAAATTAAGCAGCCAACAAGAATAATGAGTGGAACTTGTATCGACAACTTTGCACATAACATAAGGGCATCCAAAGGTGAAGTAGTTGAGACTGGATTGTCAGATCACACGGCACAAATCTTAACATGTCCAGTTAAAAAGACGTGTAATTTAAAGTCATGGTACATTAAACGTAGAGATTTCAGCATTGAGAATTTAGAGAAATTTAAAAATTATATTGAAAGCCTATCTTTTCATGATACTTTAATATCTGATAACCCTAACATAGCATATGATACTTTTATAGACATCTTTAAGTGCCTATATGAACTGTGTTTTCCCTATAGAATGATAAAAAAATATGTGCAAAATAAACGACAAAAATGGATGTCGCGTGGAATGAGAGTTTGTTGTAAAAAAAAGAGGAAGTTTCTTTGGCTCAGTAGATTGAAAAACAATAAAGAAAGTAAAATAATTTTGAAGCAATATTCCGTACGACTTAAAAAGATTATAAAACTTACTCAACAGTCACAAAATGCACATTATATTAATATGTCAAAAAGTAAATCAAAAGCAACCTGGTCTGTGATTAACAGTGTCAAATGCCAAATGCCAAAGGAACCCATATTTAGAATAAAAGCAAATGATAAAAACGTAACTAAACCTGAAGATATCGCCAATTCCTTTAACAACTTTTTTATTGATATTTCTAAAAATTCTACAAACAATTGTAATGATAATAATAATTCAAATATAAAACAAAATTCAAAATCACTTTTTTTGGGTCCCACTACGCCTCTTGACATTATACATACAATCAAGTCTTTACGTAATACTGATAGTGTTGGCTATGACGACATATGTACACGGGTAATAAAGTACGTAGGTGAGGTGATTGCTCTGCCTCTTAGTCACATTGTTAATTTGAGTTTTACTACAGGACTATATCCAGATAAATTAAAACTTACAATTGTAAAACCTTTATTTAAAAAAGGCGATAGGGAAGACATTAAAAATTACAGACCTATAGCTTTGCTACCTGTTTTCTCGAAAATCTTTGAAAAAATTATACAAAAAAATCTTTACGATTTCCTAGAAAAAAATAATATCCTCAATAAAGAACAAAAGGGTTTTCGTAAGAATACTTCGATAAATGCAGCAATCTATGACTTAGTAGAAAAAATTATCCTCAGTTTAGACAGAAGAATACCCTCATGTGCGATATTCATGGACATGACAAAAGCATTCGATCACGTAGATCATGACCGATTGTTATTGAAGTTAGAGAGATATGGTATTCGTGGTAACGCTTATAACCTTATTAGATCTTATCTTCAGAATAGAGAACAATACGTTGAGCTATCTCAAATTTGTATGTCCACTAGGTTAGAAGAAAAATATGCTTCGCACCGTAGGGTAGTTGAGTGTGGGGTACCACAGGGTAGTGTCTTGGGTCCGCTTTTATTTATAATCTACATAAATGACATTATTAAATCAAATAGACATCCAATGATACTCTTTGCTGATGATAGTACTATATTTATTAAATCTGACGACATTGAAAACTATGAACATGACATTAATTTAGCGCTTAATAATATAATTAAATGGTTGACATCAAATAATTTAAAAGTTAATTTAGAAAAAACTCTTTTCATGCAATTTACCCAAAGAAGGACCAATCCAATTGTATCAGTAACCTATGAGAATAATAAAATATGCGAGACAAATGTTACCAAATTTCTAGGTATTCAGGTGAATAATGACATGAGCTGGAAGTCACATTCAAAAGATGTCTGTAAAAAATTGTATAAGTTTTCTTATGCACTGTATAAACTTGCTAGGATAGCTCCTCGTAATACAGTTGTAACAGCATATCATGGATTTGTATCGTCCACCCTGAGATACGGTATCATATTCTGGGGCAATTCCACATATAGGGAAATACTATTCCGTGCTCAGAAACAATGTATAAGAGCCATGTGTGGCCTTAAACCAATAGATAGCTGCAAACCCTATTTTAAAAGCTTAAAATTACTATCTCTGCCCTGTCTTTACATACTGGAATGTTGTATTTTTGTAAAGTGTAATCCTCATCTGTTTAAACTAAAAGTAGCGCCTGATAGAAACCTTCGCCCGAGAAAACCTGCAGTTAGTACTAATTTATGTAAAACTGCATTGATGAAAAAAAGTGTAATTGAGATGGCACCAAGATTGTTTAATAAATTACCAGAATCATTAACAGGCCATACCTTACAAAAATTTAAAGCTAAATTGTCGACACTTCTCATAAATAAATGTTATTATAATATTAATGAATACATCATGGACACAGACATTTGATAAATTTAATTTAACTGACATTATTTCTTATGATTGACATTAATTCATTGCTTTATTTTTATTTTATGTTATTAATTTATTAATTATTACTGTATACCAAATTGATTATGAACCAAAATGTGGAAATGCATGCAAATAATGGGACTATTAATTATTATTAATATTGTAACCTTATCTATATACTAAAATTTCGTATGTCTTTTAAGATACATCATGGAGCACTTTATAAACCTGTACCAACCTAATTACGAAACCTATGATGACGAATAAATTAATTTTGAATTTGAATTTTGAATTTGAATTTAAAATAGAAGTCTTAAATAAAAATCACAATTAGGAAATACATACACTTTGCATCCTTTTTTTATAGCTGGTATTTTAAAATACTACCTTTTTTATAATAAAGAAAATTCCTACGTTAAGTTGCCAATTGCTGTCGAAAATTGTATTGCAAAGATCTGGTGATTTTTCGATTATAATTATTTACCCATTAGTGCATTTCATTTCGTACAGTCCTTACATTCTGTCGTTTCACAAAACTACTATGCAATTAAAATAATTGACAAGTTAAAGCTTACACAGTAGTTCTATAAATAACATTCTAAATGGGTAAAAAAATTGTAATTTTTTATTTTAGGAATTTTATCATAAAAAGAACATTTCCGCAAGCTGTTAAGAAGGCGAAAACATTGACAATTCGATCGAATATTTGAATGAACGAAACCAACTCGCTTCAGAAAAGAATCTTCCATTCGCTGGTTTCCTTCTGAATGTGGATGTTATGGACACCCTGTATATACTAAAATATGTATATCCAATAATCCAATCTAATGTTTATTTCATTTTAATCAATAGATCAAAATCGTTCAGTGAATTTCTGATGGCACATTTTCTTTATCTGTCTGAATAAACAGCCTTTAAGTACATAAGTTGTTTTTGTAAGAGCTTGTACACAAAACACCGATGCGACATGTCTTAATGTAAGAAATACGAGGAATCACAAGAACTCTTTTTTGGCCCTGCTGCATGAAATCGCATCACAGTGGTTCAAATTGCAATTCTCTTATTTTAAGGTGACTACAGGTGCACTGTTAATCACACAGGTAACACTCATGCTAGGTTGGCGCAGTGAACCAAACTTAGACAAGGCCTATGATAGTACGAGCTTCCATCTAGGACTGGTCTGCGCAACATCCTACCAATCATCTGCCCAGAACTAACGCGAGTCCTTTGCGACTTTATCCGCCGCGCGGTTACTCACAATGGGCCAGCTCTGTGAGAGTCTCTTTAATTTAAAGATAGATAGATAGATAAAAAAATTTTTTTGACATTGCGACACACATACACATACAAAAGATAAGTACATACAACAAACGGCTACACAATTTGATCAGAATCAGGTGGGGTATGTGTGCTGCATTTCTATTCTTCTTCTTCTCAGCATTTTCTTTACCACATGCATTGGCCATATTATGCTTTCCACCAAAAATTTCAGCATCAAAGTTGTTAAAAAAAAATACCTGTCTGCCGGCAGCATCTCTGGAGCATCCTCCTCCATGGACTCATCACCGACCTCCACCTCCAGCTGCACTGGCGGTGGTGAACTCATCTCGCCCGATCACCAGACCTATAAATAAATCATCATCATCATCATCAGCCCACATCAGTCCACTGCTGGACATAGGCCTCTCCGAAGGTTCGCCACTGTGCTCGATTTGGGGCATCTCGGATACGAGATGCCCCGATGAGATGCGGCTGATGTGGCCAGCTCACTGCCACTTCAGCTTGCTGATCCAGTGAGCTATATATGTCTGTATGATACAATATTTCTGCATTAAAGTCTTAAGGTCTTAAGTTTGTATTGTATTGTGTTTGGATATTTGTTAGTATGTAAGCAATTTCTGTGTATTATTTTGTAGGCCAATAAATTTTTCTTTCTTTCTTTCTTTCTTTCTTTCTTAAGGCCGAATGTCTTTTTAAAATCCTAATCTATTGTTAAAACTGTTGTGTCCGGAAATCTTGGTCTTACGAGGTTATAGAAAATTATCAATAAATAAGAGAAAACTTGGAGGTCATCGCTACCCTAGTACCTTTAATTGTACAATGTGTGAATTTAGCCTGAAAATAACTAATATTTTTTACTACTAGCAAAAATCAAATTACTATCTGCAAATGTGAAATGAGGATATGATATACAAAGAATGCACCAGTTTTTCACTTGTACTATGAGGACCAGTTGGCAGCTGAGGATGTCTCCCAGAACATCCACACCTGAGACAATTTAGAAAGGATATTTACTAAATTTCCAGTTTGTTCACACTTTAGGCACATAAGGCTTTGTTTTGATATGTGGATGCAGGTATGTTTGTTACTCTTTCACATGAAAGGTACTGAACGGATTTCAAAGAAACTTTACAGTAATATAGTTTATACATCACATTGTCACAAAGGCAAATTATTTATAAGAAAATGATCATTCATGGGGGCACAACCGCAGGCTGCAGCTAGTAGTATATTTAATTAAACATAACACAAATTTGAAACTTGTATTTACAATATTTTTCAGAGTTGCACATAACATCTTTCATACAACAGAAGAAACTACCAAGATATTCAGCATTTCAGCCTTTATCAATCAATTAAAAACGTTAAAATTTCACTTATCTATGGAAATATATGTGGTGCAATAAATTCGTTTGTATAGTACAAATGTAAACAAAGAACACTGCATATTCAGCCTTTTGGAAATAAGTCCATATGTAAATTAATGATTAACTATTAAATTATTAATAAACAGCACACAATTGTACATAATTATCCTCAAGTGATTTGTGTTTGATTGTGCAGAAAATGTACCTATATAGCCTAATTGGAATACCTAAAAACATGGTCAGAGTGTAGAAACATTTATAAAGCAAAACTAATATATTCTTATCTTGTAATTCATTAAAATCTAATTGATTACTGATAAGCTGTACAACAATAGGGTCTCTAACAGTTCAATTTATAAACAAAACAGGTAGTCTAAAAATAAACCTGCATGTTCTAATAAAATAAGAACTTAAGGACCAAACTATTTCTTTTATGTTGTAGGTAATGAATACACACTTTTATTGTTCATTGAAACAGGTCTCAAACTGAACTGATATTGGTTATCGCGATAGGAATCTTGTAAAATCTGGTTCAACATTGACAGAAGGAAAAATTCTACTAAGATCTGCGTAGGTGCGGAAACTCGGGTCATAAAATTAAGAAACAAAAGTGAAATCGTCAAACTGCATTCTGATACGAAAAAACGTACCAGCTCTATCTGCGATTACACGCGCACTCGTAAATACCTAACACAACAAAAGAAAACGCGTCTCACCTTCACTTTCTCGAAAATGTTAAATCATCCAATGGAAATGTTCACAAAGGAGCCTAATACACAACTGCTCGCTGCCAGTTTACGAAACACCAACAACTCCGTGATTTTCATCAGCTTCCAACAAGTCTATCACAGCAGAAATCAAATTTTCACGATTATTGGCACTTCTCCACGGTTGAACACGGAAATTTTGACATTTCATGAGGAAACAGCGTGATAATTCTATTGAATGAATTTTGAAAAAATAATGACATGGGACTTGGTATTTATATTTTTCATCCAAATTTTGCACTTAAAATGACCTGCATAAATAAAATATTAAAAATCTACGGTTTTTTAATTAAAATCTAGATGTAAATAAAAATTGTCGCACTTTTCAGGAGGTGATCGAGTACATTTTAAAAACCGGTTCTAATCGAATAAAAAAAGCGCTGATTTAAAAAACAATATGTAAACTGATAACATGAACTATTATTTCATATCCAAAAGAAAGTATAGTACATATTTTTTTCATTTTATTATATGAATTATAACATTTTGATATTTTATTTACGACTAAAACCAGTAAAACAAGTACAAGTGATTTTTCAACACTATGTCTGTGTATTCTGTGGAAATACTTTATAAGTTACGTTAAGGCAAAGACAGCTGTACTTATAATTCCAACATACCAGTAAAGATTGCGCTGAAAAGATTAATGCGTATGAATTATTTTATAACAATTTAAATGAAATATTATGTACCTACCTAAATAAGTTTCAGGCATTACATCTACACTACCTTAGTAGGTGAAAATAAAGCAAATTGTCATATGAACTATTTTGTGTACTTAAGTAAATTAAATACCTCCTGACAATATTGTTGCATTTCAGTTTTTTGATTTGAACCGTGTATTTATTATTATAATGCACACTCCGCACCTGCCTTGTGACATCATATTCGAGTCCACAGAGTATTTTGTAGTATCGAGTCATCATCAGCCTATCGTTGTCCACTGCTGGACGTGGGCCCCTCTCCAGGTATTCGCCACATGGGGCATTCGTCGTATTCTTAAGATTAAGGTGAAAACATACACATTTAACAAAAGTTCATTTAATATAATCTAATAAATTAAAATAACAGTAAGAGTATTATTTATTTTTCTGACTTAGGTACTGAGAACCCAAGAGGTGGATGTTTTTCAAGTATAGTCCCCATTGTAGAAGGATAGAAAGCCATGAATTTAAATCTTTCTCCCATTTTCTTTGGATCAACAAGCATTTCATATGCGCTTTTTATTTTTTCTTTTTCTTCTTCTGATTTTGCATTTTCCATTAAGACCTGTTCATAAAAAATAATACAACTTGTGTAAAAATACAACATATACTTAAAAATGATAGTCCAGACATATGGTGTACCCTCACATAAAAAATGTAGACCAACCTGTAGTCTCATTTGAGCTTGAGATCTTTCCAAAAAATCTTTCTGCTGTACTGGTCCCAGTACTATCGCATAGTTCTCCTCCCCCGGAGTCATGGAAGCTGCTATCCTTAGCTGCGCAAAGTCAACATCAGCAGTCAGATCACTTTCCCCTGGCTTTTCTAGGGGGTCCACTACTTGATGCTTTTGGAAAGCCTATAACAGAAAGCAGTAAAATATAATTCTTGTGACTGTTACTTGCAGCTCTAATTGTTATATTAAATTATGATAAAAATAACAAGTAAACATAACCTACCCTAAAAGTATCTCCTTTTTCGCCCTCATGTCCATAATCGGCAATAAGAGCAATTCCTCCAAATTGATCAACTCTCTGCGCCAACTGCCTCGCTATGCCCAGACTCCTTGCACTGACTTCCACCTCTGTCCTATCGCCGGAATCAAGGGGTGGTCTCAGAAGAACCTTCACTGATTGTGTCTCCTTGGCTGATATCCGGTACTGAAGTTTGCCTGTCTCATCTATGTCTATTAGTATTTCTTTCCACCCATCTTCAGTTTTCTGTAAGGAGAGATAAAAAACAATTTAATGTTGTACCTTTAACAATATACCATTTCATAAATAGATCCTTATGGAGTAGGATAAGTTATCTGTACCTGAAACTTGTGTATTGGTAGAACATCAAAAAATTCATGTGCAATGTACCATGAGAATGCCTGTGGTACTTTCTTCAAATCATTATACCAATAAACTTTGATGCCACCTAGTGTTTCCCCCTAAAACAGTCATAAAATGCATGTACAATACCTAATAACAGTATACCACAACAAAAGTATTGTAGAATAGAATAGAAAAACTTGTCTTATTAGTCACATAAAAATTACACAAATAAAGAGAGAAACAATACGAAAATAATTTTAACCATAACTGACAATGAATAATTATAACAGATAAAGTATTTGTATACTACTCACTTCATAATTATATGGTAAGTCAATATCGGTTGCTCTGTGTGATGCACAGAGCCGGTTGGCCTGGACATTCTGCATTGTTGACGAGATCTCCACCAAGTGCAAACTGAAGTCTTTTGATTCATAACCCAGGCGATTTAATACCTAGATAAAAAAAGATATAAAGTCACAATATTATAAAATGTTAAAGAATGAACGAATAGCAAATTATAAACATAAATAAGTAGAAAGTTATAAAAGAATATAATAACATTAAATTTCCCAGTGACGACAAAGGTCACAACAGGTGAAAGTTTGATAATATTCTTACCCTTAATATATCTACAAGAAGTGTTCCCTTTCCTGGTCCTAGTTCCACAATATTAAGTGGCTTCCCGGACCCCATTTTTTTCGTCTCCGCATAAAACCAAATGCCAAGCATTTCGCCAAACAGCTGACTTATCTCCGGCGAGGTTATAAAGTCTCCCGCCTCACCTATAACTTCTTTCTTCATGTAATATCCCTCTGTAGGGTTTGTAGCCACAATGTGCATGTATTCAGCCACTGTGATAGGCCCATTCAGGCGTATTTTCTCTTTTATTATATCCATTAGACTAGGTGCAGATCCTGGGGCGGGCATCTTCAAAGTTTTAGGGTCAGGACGTTTTATAATTTTGTAACTGGAAGCTCGCGATTTTATTGTCGGCAATATGAGCTTATTACACATTCTGAATATGTTTTTAACATTCATTTTTATTTATATTCTCTAAATATGGGAAATATAAACTTATTTTTAGTTTGAAGTATCAATCACCATGGACATGGACTTAAAATTTGACAATCAGCTGATTGGTGTATTGACACTTTGACATTTACGTGTTCAGAAATGGGAGCTTTTTCAAGAAAATTCAGTCAATATTTGAAAACTCCATTGTTTACAAGTTTATAAATTTAAAATATAGTAGTAGATAGTAACGTCATTTTGACGATCTATACGTATTTGTAATGAATTTGCGATAAGTACTTAATATAAGATTTGTGTGAGTGACCGAGTGAAACATAAATTTTTCGGTATTTTACGGTTTTAGCAGCCTTTTTAAAAAAATCAATATGTCAAAAGGATGACATTGGTTTTTTAAAAATGGTATTGTCAAATTGACAGTTGAAGTCAAAGTTTAGGTTATGTTTTGATTGTGTAGTGTCCGCATGTGAATTGAATATTGTTCTTGCAAAAATATGACGCAAAATCAAAATGATGAGGTTGAGGCCTCTTCGAATACAAAATTCAAAGACGGCGTTAATAGAAACGCTCGTCTTATTGTGAGAAATATATCTTTTAAGGCCACCGAGGATGATTTGCGGAAGCATTTCTCCAAGTATGGCACTGTTGAGGAGGCGAAGCTGCTTCGAAAACCTGATGGGAGGCTGGTTGGATGCGGTTTTGTGCACTACACGCATGTGCCGATGGCCAACAAGGCTCTTACGGCTACTCACAGGAAACCATTTTTAGGTAACTTTAAAAATGACACCACTAACTTTTAACTAACCCAGAACATACTTAACATCTGATTGGGGGATCAATACATACACAAGCACACTTGGAGCTGTTACGCACTGTCGACTGATCGCCAGCGCCTCGTTTCTGTGGCCTGAACATAAACCGATAGGGCAAAGAGATAGAGTGACCCAGTCCACTATGTGTAATCTTAAGTACTTAAATAATATAACATGTTTTTATTCCCAGATCGACCAATAAATGTGGCATGGGCAGTTCCCAGACATAAGTATGGAGAAGGTGAACAGATTGCACCTAAAAATAAATCAGACACTTCCTTATTTGATGATGATGATGACGTTGAAATTAAAGGTAAGTTACTCAAATACATTTTTACTTATATAATATATATCTTTTCAGTGGTATAAAGTAGAATATTATAACCTAGGTATCTCATGAGATTGTAAATTGTGGAAAGATTGTTTTTTTTTATGGTAAGTGATCATCACTTTAGAGAGGCTATAGTCTTTTTCAGATAGGATGGGTACGCTGACACATCAGTGACACTTGTCAACGAATCCTTTTTACGCAATTTCTATGACAGAATGATAAATAATCATCAAAATAAAAAGTGTTTTCACTTTGTTTATAACTCATGATAACAGAGATTAACTTTAATTTGTATTTGAAACCATAAATAACATTATAATGTACATAACTAAAGAAATCTAATACATTGAATATTTTTTATCAGTAATGCTTGATGCGTAAATTGAAACGTATTTTCATAGGGATTGAAACATTGAAATCGTTATAATACCGATTTAATCGTGAAATCGCTTCACGATTTTTCAACTATTGTATAAATTTTATTAAATATTTAAATTTCTTAATAAAGGATAAGCAGTTATTGGTGTAAAATCGAAAATCATGTATAAAACTACTGAGATATTACATTTAAATGGGTAGTTTAATCGTAATTCAAATAATTATCTATGTAAAATGAAGAATGGAGAAATTCTTCAAACTCAGATTGATCTAATGATTAGTTTTACATAATTTTGGATGATAAATAAATATTTTTTTTATTAAATCATGCAATTTTTAATTATCTCGAAATCGATTCTCTCTCCATACAAAATGAAATCGATAAATCATAAAATCGATTTTTTTACCTTCGATTTTCATTTTACCACATGACTATAAACTTCAAATCCCAAGTGTCAGCGTACCCATCCTATCTGAAAAAGACTATAATATTGATTGATCACTTTACCCCATCGCAACACCAAGGGAGTCACAGGTGTGTTGCCAGCCTTGTGAACTGTAAAATAATGCTTACAATTATTATTTTTCGGTTGATTGTGACCAATTATAGTGGACCTGTTGACAATTTAATGTGCAACAGATTTTATTTTAAGAATTTCACTTCGATGATAGGTTCGTATCTATAATATAAAAATGAATCGCAAAATGTGTTGGTAAGCGCATAACTCAACAACGCCTGGACCAATTTGGCCAATTCATTTTTTAAAATGTTCATTGAAGTCCAAGGATGGTTCTTACGGCGGAAAAATTTGAATAAATGAATGAGGAACCGCCGCGAGTAACACCGAGTAACACCGCTGGGCGTAGCTAGTTATTGAATAAAGATAATTTAGTTAGTTTAACCAAAGTGATGGTCATAAGTAGTTAAAACCAATATTCATAATTCATCGTCATTATTTTTCAGAGGAACCTGTGGACGGAAAACCCTCAAAGAATCAAAAGGACAAAGTACGCGTCAACCGCAATGCTCGCCTCGTTATACGCAACGTGTCATTCAAGGCCACCGAGGAATCTCTCAAAGAGCATTTTCAACCTTACGGAGATATACTAGAAGTGAAATTGTTGAAAAAGCCCGATGGGAAGTTAGTAGGTTGTGCTTTTGTGCACTTCAAGAATGTGCCAATGGCTAAAAAAGCTCTGCTAAGCACCAATATGAAGCCATTTTTGGGTAAGTTCAAATGTATTTTATGTTTGATTACATTTATGTTTGGTCAATCACCAGATGCCACCACATAGTCAGCAGGTCCAACTATAACATAATTGGTTAATTTTGACACAGCACTGACATTTACATAGCATCTGACCAATCACATGATAGCTGAACTGCAGGCCTATCTTTAAATCCATCTATCAGATATTTAATTTTGAAGCACCCTCATTAACACAATCATTAGCAGCCTAATGATAATTAGTCTGGCTTGATGGCTCAATTGGTTCGTGGGTTCGAACCCACACAGTAGGTACAAACATTTGTGTTCATGTACCCGTCTGTGTGGCCCAGCGTGGGTTATTTCATGACTGTCTACTGACTTTCTCTTATCACAACCGTTGTGTCACATCAGGCCGTCCAATATCCGTGGATTGGGCAGTAGCCAAGGACAAGTACATGCAGCACATCGTCAGCAAGCAGCTGGAGCTGCAGGACGACGTGAAGAAGGAGGACTCGGACAGCGACGACGACCGGCCCCCGCTGAACATATCCAACGACGACTTGAAACAGGAGGTCAAGAGTGAGTATATTGGAACATGTATATATTCACGGTGTATACCATGACTTATCATCATCATCAGCCTATTGCAGTCCACTGCTGGACATAGGCCTCTCCAGTTGTTCGCCACCTAGGGTAAACTTCTGGAGGATATACCCATAATCGCCACGCTGGGCAGGCGGTTTGGCGATCGCAGGGCGTAGCTTCTAGCTCCGGTGACGCTGCTGCCGTTAATCGGCCTATGGTATTTAGCTACGCCTTCTATCGTGATGGTTTTACCGCCACCAGTCGGTTTGCTAGCGCCTCGTTTGTTATTCGACAGGATGCACCACGGGCAGGTGTGGATGGCTTGGAGCGAAAAGGTGATAGGTCGCTCCCTTACATCCCACCTTGACTTATAATACGGGAATATGTAGCTACAAACTATGGAACTCTTTGCCAGGCTCCTTGTTCATCGAGACGTACAATCTTCTGATGTTCAAGGCGAGAGTGAACCGGTTTTTGATGGGATAGTGCGCTCCATCGTAGACTGTGATATTGCTTACCATCAGGTGATTTGCAGTCAAGCGCAAACCCATATTGTATAAAAAAAAACAAGGCCATAAAAAGCTAATATAAAGCGGACTGTGTCTATAGGAGTTGGTGGTGTATTTCGCCTTTCGACTTGAGCATAGATTAGCTTTGTAGCTGCTGACGTTGGTGTCTCGATGCGAATAAATCCGACCACCTCCGAAGTCCGTAGTCGCGCGATGTTTCCGAACAGCTACACTTTGCATTTCCGTAAAAAAACACTACCTTAATTTTTGCAACAATGAAATTACTTTGTCAAGACTTCAGAAAAGGAAGAGGTTCTCAATTCGTCTGTACACAATCAGGTGGAAGGTCGCCGACTGCGCAGCATTGTAACCCTCCCTACCCTTTTTTCGCAAGTGCGGCATACATACATATTATGGAAGATTTTGAATCATGTCTAGAAAATAACTAGAAAAATGTATTTCTTTTTAATTTTTGTTAACATTTTATATGTAAACAGGATAATAGGTTGGTTACTTTATGAGCTCTTACAAGAATTCCCACGATTTACCCTTAAATTTACGATCTAAGTGATTATGGTATATGATAGACAGTTCCCATGTAGGGCAAATACTGTGGGGACCACAAGTGTTTCCAGAGAAACTCTAAAATTATTAATTATTCATTTTCATAGGTGAATCAGATGATGACGATGATGATGATTCTGTAAAAGAAGAAAGTGATTCAGAAGATGATGACAAGAAGGTTAAAGGCGAAGACGCTTCAGACAGTGATGAGGACGATGATGGTGATGATGATGATGATGATGAAGATGAAGAGTCTGATGACGTCGATGAAGATGACGATGACCGCAGCCAGACTAGCACTCAGCCAGAATGGAAACGGTGAGATACTGAGAATCCTTAGTTCTTTTGCAAACACTCCTCATTACATACTTAATATGATATGTTTATTTAGATAGATAGATATTCTTTATTGCGCACCAAACAAATGACTTAATAACTAGGTATAAAGGACTCTTGTTGCACAATTTAGGCGGCCTTATCGCTTTAAGCGATCTCTTCCAGACAACCTTAGGGTATGTTTGTCCCGGGTGGGCATCGAACTCACAACCCTAGGTTCAGTAAGAAGTAACTACCAATTAAGCCACCAAGTCAGTCATGTGCTCATAGTACAAGCTTAAGCAGGCTCGGTGGCTCATTTGGTAGTGACCTCTGCCCTCTGAGCCAAGGGTCGTGGGTTCGATTCCCGCACATTACAAACATTTGTGTTCATGAACATGTCTGTTTGTATTAGTCTGGGTGTTTACTATGTTTAAATGTATTTATTTACAAAAAAAAAGTATATAAGTAAGTCTATCAGTTGTCTAGTTCCCATAGTACAAGCTTAGGCTTAGTTTGGGGCTAGGTGGCGATGTGTGGCCCAGCGTGGCATGTCTTGGGTTATTTATTGTTGCAGCACAAAGCTGAACGACGCCGAGGACGGCTGCACGGTGTTCGTGACAAACATCCCGTTCAGTATAGACAGCGAGCTGCTGCGGCAGTTCGCCGAGCAGACCGCGCCCGTGCAGTACGCGCTGGTCTGCGTCGACAAGATGACCGAGCACTCCAAGGGATCCGGCTTCATTAAGTTCACTGTGAGCCTTTTGTTTTCTACTTTAAATTGCTTCATGGTCAGCCTATTGCAGTCCACTGCTGGTCATAGGCCTCTCCAGTTGTTCACCACCTAGGGAAAACATTTGAAGGATATACCCATAATGGCCACGCTGGGCAGGCGGGTTGGCGATTGCAGGCCGTAGCTTCTCGCTCCGGTGACGCTGCTGCCCGTCATCGGTCTGTGGTACTTAGTTACGCCTTTATTCGTGATGGTTATACCGCAACCAGTCGGTTGCCAGCGCCTCGTTTGTTATTCGGCAGGATGCACCACGGGCCGGTGAGGTTGGCTTGGAGAGAAACACAACACACATAGTATATACTATACCTACAATTTACATTTTTAATTAATTAACTGATTTTCAGTCAACTGGCTAGCAAATTTCGTGACGTCATGTCTTTGTAAAGCCTTACAAAATATAATAAGTAGTCATGTTTTGACAGCTACTAATAACGAACAAGGATTATCCATTTCATGCAGTCGTTTCAAAGTTATAGGCGTACATACATTTCAAAGAGCCATTTTTATTTAAATAGATATCGATGCAAGCTTTGTTAATAGCCACACAGAGCCGTGGGTTCCCACTGCGAAGCGCCCTGCGCCTTCCCCCAGCATATGAGTATATAGGTTATCATATCATTTGTTACATATTAAGAGAGGTAGGGCATAGCGAATCTTCGCTTGAATTGAGCTGCCCGTCCGGGGAAGGACCTCCACCCTATAGAATACCGCAGTCAAATGACCTCTGGGTCGTATTTCTGCTGGTGAGTTGGGCCTCCGGAGCTCGTAAGGGGGTTAGGGTTGGGCCGGCATGGCAGTGGCAACTGACAGGTAACTAACCAGTTACTTGCCAGTTGTCACAGCGACTAGGGCTTCTCTTTCGCTTACCATCAGGCGAAGGGAAGCCATTATGTCGAGCTACTATAAAAAAAATACCTACCACACAAAAAGTGAGAGTTCAGTAAATTAAGAAAAACTGTCATAATATAGAACCCCGAAGACGCCGAGAAGTTCCTCGCGTTGCCGGCGGAGCAGCTGCGGCTGGAGGGGCAGGTGGTGGTGCCCAAGCCGGCCCTGCGGCGCGAGAGCCTGCAGCGCGGCGGCGCCAAGCAGCCCAAGGACAACAGGAACCTCTACCTGGTCAAGGAGGGAGGTGAGCAGGGTTCTGTATAATGTACTACATTGAAACCAGAGGTTCCTAAACTTTTTGTTTCATAGATCATTTTAAAATTTTGCTGGATTTGGTGGTGGACTTACCTTATCTTTAATTTCTACCAATCTCGAAAGTTTGAAGGTTATATCTGTGGAAACTTCATCATCATCATCATCAGCCCACATCAGTCCACTGCTGGACATAGGCCTCTCCCAATGCTCGCCACTTCGTTTTTTTTTTATAGTGGCTCGACATAATGGCTTCCCTACGCCTGATGGAAAGCGAAAGAGAAGCCCAAGTCGCTGTGACAACGGGCAAGTAACTGGTCAGTCACTTCGATCGGTCCCGGGCCTCTCGCATCTTTGGAAACTTACGTTATGGCTATTGGCTGCGCTATGACAAATTAAGAGTATTCGAAAGAAAAATAATGTTACATGGAATATGCGAGGCGATTCTGCATGATGGCTTCGACGAAGTTCTTCGTGCACAATCATCATCATCAGCCTATTGCAGTCCACTCCTGGCCATAGGCCTCTCCAGTTGTTCGCCACTAGGGCAAACATCTGGAGGTCGCCACGCTGGGCAGGCCCGTTGGCGATCGCAGGCCGTAGCTTCTCGCTCCGGTGTCGCTGCTGCCCGTCATCGGTCTGTCGTATTTAGCTACGCCTTCAATTGTGAAGGTTATACCGCCACCAGTCGGTTGCCAGAGCCCTGTATGTTCAGCAGGATGTACCACGGGCAGATGAGGGTGGCTTGGAGTGAAAAGATGATAGGTCGCTCCTTTACATCCCAGGCTCTATCTACCTATTTATCTATGACAGGCTCGGTGGCTCATTTGGTAGACAGTGACCTCTGCCCTCTGAGCCAAGGGTCGTGGGTTCGATTCCCGCACAGTACAAACATTTTAGTTCATGAGCATGTCTGTTTGTATTGGTCTGGGTGTTTTCTATGTATAATATGTATTTATTTACAAAAAAAAAATGTATCTAGTAAGTTTATCAGTTGTCTAGTACCCATAGTACAAGCTTCGGCTTAGTTTGGGGCTAGGTGGCGCTGTGTGGCCCAGCGTGGCATGTCTTGGGTTATTTATTTATTTATTGTAAATAAAGTGTGTGATGTGTTTGTCAGTGGTGGTGGCTGGTACGAAGGCCGCGGTGGGCGTGTCGGCGTCGGACATGGCCAAGAGGTTGGCCCTCGAGCGCAGCAAGACGCAGATGCTCAAGAACTTGAACAGGTAAACGCCTTGGCCTATTTTTTTGTTAGGAATGCCTTTACGCAAATACCTAGGCCCTGGGTACGGGACATATGGATTATGTGGGGGCACTCCTATCTAGCCTAAGAATATCTACTAAGCCAGAAGGTGGTACGGAGACGAAAAAAAAATCGGTGCTCCGGGTTGCCCGGAGGGACTGGACGCAAACCCCTGTAGGAACAGACTTGTCCCTACGAAAAGTGGAAGTACTTCCGCCGAGCTAGGTGATCGTGCTCGGGGACCGCGGTCCGATGGACCATCTTGGTTTTTCGTATATATAGCGAGTCGTGATGAAAACTTCGTATGCGCATTGTAGGTCTTCCATACAAGTTGTATGCAGCGATTTCAGTGTCTATAGCCGTGGATTTTACATCGCCATCTGTTGTTAGCTGGCGGAACTAGTGACTACATATTGTAGCGACGTGTAGATAGTTGTAGTGATGTGGAGATAGGTGTCGCTACGTGTCGCTACACTCCTAACGCGCATGCGCGCGTTAGGGGTCACATTTCTTCTTTTGTCTCACTTCTGATTTTACCAAAAAATGTCATCACACAAACGTCGTTTTATTGTTACAGAAACTGTTTTTCGCAGAACCTTTGTGAAAGCCCAAAGGATTTCTAAAGCCTGCCCGTCCCTATATTCCATCCAGGCTACGTCCATCCAAATGTCATAGCTAAATATCATAGGCGGATGACGGGTAGCTACGCCCTGCGATCGCTAACCCGCCTGCCCAGCGTGGCGATTATGGGTATATCCTCCAGATGTTTGCCCTGTGGTGAACAACTGGAGAGGCCTGTGTCCAGCAGTGGACTGCAATAGGTTGATGATGATGATGACACATATACACTGTTTCCAGGTTCGTCTCCCGCTACCGGCTGGTGGTGTCCAACCTGCCGCCGTCGTGTAACGACGCGCGGTTGCGGCGCGTGTGCGGTACTGCCGTTGGCCGCTCGGCAGAGATCACCGAGGCGCGCGTCATGCGCGACCTGCGCGCGCCCGTGGGGCAGGACGGGCAGCATCCGTGAGTACACACATAAATCATCATTGGCAGCAGCGGCAGGGGTCGTCCCTGCCGGTCATCATCATCAGTTCGCTGCTGGACTGATGATGATGATGATTAGATTTTAGTCTGTTTATGACCAGCAGGATCAGTAATCTGAAGTGGTAGTGAGCTGGTCACATTAGCCGCAGAACCGATAGCCGTTGGAGTAAACGAGTTCTAGGCCCTCAGGCCCAGGGACTGAATAACCGAAAAATTACGGTACCTTTATATTTCGGTATGACGTCATACCGAAATATAACGGTTACCGGAATATTTCGATATCTAAATTTATACCGGTACCGAAATTTTCAGGTACCGTAAAAAAAAGGTAATTTCGGTATGAAAGAGACGGGGAGAGGAGACAAACTATTCTGAGAATGACTGGCTCGGTGGCGCAATTGGTAGTGTTGTAAGTGGTAGTGGACTCTTGCCTTCTGAACCATGGGTCGTAGGTTCGATCCCCACCCGAGACAAACATTCATGTGAACATTTGTGATTCTTCCGTGTCAAATTATATTTGTAATTAAGTATGTATTTGTGGTACCCTCGTTGTTCTGATACCAATAAGAGCCCGTTCCTACTTGATGGGTGTCGGGTCCGGATTTTAATCGGATGTCGGCGCCTCTGTTCACACTTATCAAGTGTCGGGTCCGTTTTTTATCAGTTGTCGTAGGTATTCTTTATTGCTCAAAGAAAGTACAAATGGCGGGCTTAATGCCGTGTGGCATTCTCTACCAGTCAACCATTGGGCGAGCCAGAACACTATAACATCGTCATCATCATCATCATCATGTACAAATGTCGGACTTAATGCCGTGTGGCATTCTATACCAGTCAACCATTGGGCGAGTCAGAAAACTATACAATCATCATTATCATCTCATGATGATCATCATTGATGAAAGTACAAATGGCGGACTTAATGTCGTGTGGCATTCTTTACCAGTCAACCATTGGGCAAGCCAGAACACTATAACATCATCATCATCATGATGATGATTAAAGTACAAAGTGCGGACTTAATGCCGTGTGGCATTCTACGAGTATACCAGTCAACCATTGGGCGAGTCAGAAAACTATACAATCATCATCATCATCTCATGATGATCATCATTGATGAAAGTACAAATGGCGGACTTAATGCCGTGTGGCATTCTATACCAGTCAACCATTGGGCGAGTCAGAAAACTATACAATCATCATCATCATCATCATCATGATGATGAAAGTACAAATGGCGGACTTAATGCCATTTGGCATTCTCTACCAGTCAACCATTGGGCGAGCCAGAACACCATAACATCGTCATCATCATCATCATGATGATGATTAAAGTACAAATGGCGGACTTAATGCCGTGTGGCATTCTATACCAGTCAACCATTGGGCGAGTCAGAAAACTATATAATCATCATCATCATTGATGAAAGTACAAATGGCGGACTTAATGCCGTGTGGCATTCTATACCAGTCAACCATTGGGCGAGTCAGAAAACTATACTATCATCATCATCATCATCATCATGATGATTAAAGTACAAATGGCGGACTTAATGCCGTGTGGCACTCTCAACCAGTCAACCATTGGGCGAGCCAGAACACTATAACATCGTCATCATCATCATCATCATCATGATGAAAGTACAAATGGCGGACTTAATGCCGTGTGGCATTCTCAACCAGTCAACCATTGGGCGAGCCAGAAAACTATACAATCATCATCATCATCATGATGATGAAAGTACAAATGACGGACTTAATGCCGTGTGGCACTCTCAACCAGTCAACCATTGGGCGAGCCAGAACACTATAACATCGTCATCATCATGATGATGATTAAAGTACAAATGGCGGACTTAATGCCGTGTGGCACTCTCAACCAGTCAACCATTGGGCGAGCCAGAACACTATAACATCGTCATCATCATCATGATGATGATTAAAGTACAAATGGCGGACTTAATGCCGTTTGGCATTCTATACCAGTCAACCATTGGGCGAGTCAGAAAACTATACTATCATCATCATCATCATCATCATGATGATTAAAGTACATAATAAAGTTACTACTACAAACAAAATAACTACTTAAAATTGTGATGGGTATACATATAAATAGTATCTAAACATAATAAACAAAATTATTTAAAAAAAAAATTTAAATATCAGACAACATCAAAAAATATTATTTGTATTGAAAAGTGAGACGACATTCATTCTATCACTGACCAGAATTTTCGCGTGTGCCATGCACAGGCAGTCTTTCGCGTGCTATGCACGGACAGATAAGAAATGTCAGGAAGAATATTTTGCCGGTGTCGATCGATACGCTCCGCGCAACGCACGCGACGTTGCCAACAATCCGCAGCCGTTTGGCAACGTCGCGGCTTTTCGGTACCGATATTTTATACCGGTTGAATAACGGTATACCCTTACCTTTATTTTATTAAGGTACACTTATTTTATACCGGTACCGTAACCGTATACCGTAACCGCTTTCAGTCCCTGCTCAGGCCAGGTGGAGTGACGATTTGCGCCGGAAGTTTGGCAAGTGCTGGACGCGAGAGGCCCAAATCGATCAAGGTTGCGAACATTAGGAGAGACTTATGTCCAGCAGTGGACTGACACGGGCTGATGATGATGATGATGAAGTAGCTTACTTGACCACATACATTTAATGTTGTCATTATAAGTCATTTACTTTTTTTATAGTAGCTCGACATAATGGCTTTCCTTCGCCTGATGGAAAGCGAAAGAGAAGCCCAAGTCGCTGTGATAACTGGCAAGTGACTGTTCAGTTACCTGTCAGTTGCCACCGCCATGCCGGCCCAACCCTAACCCCCCACGAGCTCAGGAAACCCTACTCACCGGCAGAAACACGACCCGGAGGTCATTTGGCTGCGGTATTCTATTGGGTGGAGGTCCTTCCCCGGACGGGCAGCTCAATTCGAGCGAAGATACGCTATGCCCTACCTCTCTCCACGTTTGGCAAGTGCTGGATCAGGAGTGCTGCGAAAGGCCCAAAATCGATCAAGGTGGCGAACATTAGGAGACTTATGTCCAGCAGTGGACTGATGTAGGCTGATGATGATGTTGATTTTATGTTGACCTGTTTTTGGGCTTATACACAAAACGTCATTATAAGTCATTCACTTGTGAGGGTAGTTCATTGACCTCCGTCCCCTACAGGTCGAAGGGCTACGGCTTCGTGATGTTCACGCGGCACGAGGACGCGCTGGCATGTCTCAGGAAACTGAACAACAACCCGGACATATTCGACAAGAACAACGTAAGTCGCGTTTAGCTAATAGTATTCGTATTAAACTTTAGTTACTTATGCTAGGCGCACACTGGTGACTTTTTGTCACCGTGACAGATATCTCTCTTCTCATTTTAAAAGTGCAAAAGAGATGAAACGACTGTGACAAAAAGTCCAGTATCGGGCCTAGCCTTACTGTGCGCTCGCTCGCTCAGCGACCCAAATTATGTCGACTACATTCGAAACAATAGTGAAAGAAAAGTTTCAGTATCGAAGACCTCTTCTTCGATTCGAAGAAGTTTTACAAACTTTTCACTATTTAAACTTAACTTTTAGACTCCGTAGCCAAATGGCAAAAACGGAACCCTTACAGATTCGTCATGGTCGGTCTGTCTGTCCGTACGTCACAGCCACTTTTCTCCGAAACTATAATATCATCATACATCTACTTAGCGAGGGAACTTGTAAGGGAGCGACCTATCACCTTTTCGCTCCAAGCCATCCTCACCTGCCCGTGGTGCATCCTGCCGAACAACAAACGAGGCTCTGGCAAACCGACTGGTGGCGGTAAAACCATCACGATAGAAGGCGTAGCTAAATACCACAGGCCGATGACGGGCAGCAGCGTCATAGGAGCAAGAAGCTACGCCCTGCGATCGCCAACCCGCCTGCCCAGCGTGGCGATTATGGGTATATCCTCCAGATGTTTGCCCTAGGTGGCGAACAACTGGAGAGGCCTATGTCCAGCAGTGGACTGCAATAGGCTGATGATGATCTACTTAGCAAGTTTCAACAGTATAATACTTAATACATTCATACTGTTGAAACTTGGTAAGTTTAATATTGGTGGAACGTTTAGGGAAGTTTCCGAATCCGAACGGAAATATGCATCATGATTTGTTTTGTTGTGCATGTTGACTTGCCATACAGAATTCTAAATTAGGATTTGGTGTGGTTATTTTTTACCTTCGAAAACGATGACGCTTTCGAACCTGTAATTAATGATAATTACATTACACACCACTGTTATAATATAAAAAAATACAATTAATCTCTTACAGAGGCCTATAGTCTCCTTCTCAATAGAAGACAGAACAGCTCTCAACGCCAGAAAGAAGCGTCTCGAGAAATCAATAGCAAACAACCCGCAAGGCAAGAACTTCACACCAAATGACCACTTTAACAACAGAAAGAACTTTAATGGGCAAGGAAGAGGTAAATTTAACAACACAGAGGGTAAAAATAACGCAAATAATGAAGCATTTAAGAATAGGAAACGGAAAAGTCAAGCGGCGCCCGACGAAAGTCATGTAAAGAGGGGACGGTTTGAGAGGAAAGGGCAGGAGAGTGAGAATAGTGCGGGGAAGTTTGTTAGGAGACCGAGGGAGGATGACTTCGGTGAATATACAGGGTTGACGGCTAAGGAGGGAGCGCAGCATAAGATGAGGAGTAACCATAAACTAAGGGCGCAGGCGGACGTCCATAGACAACAGGTGAAGATGGAGAAGAAGAAGGGACAGAGAGCGAAGCGGTTGAAGATGGCGGCCAGGGAGAGGGTGAAGCAGCCGAAACAGAAGATAAATAAGGCTCCGGGGAAGAATAAGAGGAAAAAGTTTAAGTCTAATGATATTAGGGATATATTGAAGTGATTTGTTGACAATATATGTTATTTAAGCAAGATGCTTCTGTTTATTTATGTTGGAATGAGACTTGGAGTGGCATATGTCCAGTAGTGGACAATAAGGATGTTTCCAGGGTCAAAACAATTACATTATATTTAGTCCATATTTTAGATTATAAAAATATATTGGACACGTATTTTTCCTTTTTTCATTTAAACAAAAAATAACTAAGATACAAGGCATCAAAATGTAGGAGTGGGGGTCTTTGACGTCACTCAGTGGCGAAATACCTTCCACTCTCTGATGACACGCGTAATTTTAACGGGCTATATCTTTGTAATTTTGGGTCTAATTTACAAATGAAATGATACGTGTCTTTTATTTTTTAACGGCCTAACAGGCCTATTGTTATACTTCAAATGACAGAAGTGAACCTAAATGATAAAATAATTTGCTTGTAAAGCATATTGATCCAACCAAGTTATCAGGAATATATCTTAAACTTATAAAAAACAATCACAAATTAACAAATAAGTACACTTTTATTTACAAAATTATGTGCTGACGATGTCCAAAACAAGAAACCACTCCTGAACTGTATTTACATGGTTTTGTTCTATGGAATATTACAGGACTTACAAAAAATACTCTGGTAACTGTAGAATTTGAATTTTGGTCGAACTGAATCTGTGGATCTGGCTAATGTCATAGCGACTCTCGGGTTCTTATTATTTGTACCCGGGTAATGGGTAGTAGATGAAAATTGCTCTCTTACCTGTGCTATAATAAAAAAAAACAAACAGAATTACCCTGATAAGGTAACTTAGCCTACTCGTACACTTTGATGTTCCAGTCAGTCTCAAAGTAAAAAAGCTTACTAACTCTTCTAACTCATTCATGCCTGAACTGTGTGTAAGCGTAATATTCGGTCGGAGTTTGTACATACAGGGTTATTTGAAAAACATAAACAACATTCCTAGATACTTATTGTATATGGTATGGGTACTTTGGTAAGTTCGTCTCGCCGATTGAGGAAACCAGCGGGGCTATTCATTTACAAATCTATTCGGAATGATCTCTCTCTAAAACTTCTTCAACTTTCATTCAAATTTGACATAAGTCTAGTACATATAATGTCAAAATTGAATTAGGTTCATTCAAAGTTTCCGAATCCGAGCGGAAACAGAACAGCACTGTAAATAGCCCCTCAGCAGGGGTTCGGAAACTTTGAATAAACGCGTTTGTGATTAGCCCCGTTTTACTCGTGTAAAAAAAATATTACACGAACACAAACTGTAAAAAACATTCACAACATCCTTCTTCCAAGTCGATTCCAATACCAAAGTCATCTTCCTCATTCCCGCACCGCCCATCACCTGAGCCTCGCCTGCAGCTTCTCCGGGCGATGCAGCAGGCCGCAGGAGGCGAGGTGGGAGGACAGCAGCTGGAGGTACTCCTGTGTATGTTTGTTGTAGTGCAGCACGTGCGGTGACCGGTCCCAGCAGTGCCATGTGCACTGTCAATATGAAAGGAAGTCCTTTAAACCAGTCTCAAAGTGGGATTCGTGAACCCTTAGGGATTCGCCTTTAAACGGTAGTTCGGGAAAGATCTACGTAAGCTGGTCGAAATCGTGCGGTTTGCGGGAGGAGTGGAACTTCCTCTTTGGAAGCATCTTGCGGGCCAGCAAGGCAGTGGTGACCGACAGGAAACCGAGGTTTATGCGAAAGACCAATCATAGTCCGTCACTTAGCTCGGAGTACTTCCACTTTCCGTAGGGACAAGTTTGTTCCTCCGGGATATATCTAATGGAGCGATCTATCTATCCAAGCCACCTTGCCCGTGGTGCATCCTGCTGAATAACAAACGAGACGCTGGCAACAGACTGGTGGCGGTATAACCAGCACGACTGAAGGCGTAACTAAACACCTCAGGCCGATGACGGGCAGCAACAGCCTTATCGGAGCGAGGGGCTACGCCCTTCGATCGCCAACCCGCCTTCCCAGCGTGGCGATTGTGGGTAGCTATGCCTAAAGTGACGAACAACTGGAGAGGCCTATGTCAAGCAGTGGACTGTTCTACAGTCTGATGATCATCATCACCCTAGCCTTTTTCCCGATTGTCTCAGGGTCGGCTTCCCAAACTGAGAGATTTGGCGAGGGCTAAGCTTTTACACAGAGCGACTGCCATCAGACCTCCGCAACACTTACGGTAAGCTATATACCCACTCCCAGTTAGGCGTCAGAGTTATCATCATCTCTGAAATGATGTGACGACTGCTATCTGAGTTGGTAAAGATAGCACCCGGGACAAACAGCTTAACGTGCCTTCCGAAGCACGGAGGAAATCGGTGTCAAATTTTGGTCACCCATCATCGGATTGACCGCGCCAATGGTTGCACAACGTTGCGATCATTGTTAGGCGTACAAGACCGCGGCGCCACCGAGCTCTGACTGACCTCTTCATCATCAGACTGCTCTACAGTCTGATGATGATGATGAAGTCTATTCCTACATGCTGATTTCTTACTCGTACCTTCATTCCCATCTTGACCCAGCAGTCGTGCACGCTCCGGTTGCTGCCCTCGGACCCCACGGGGTCGGTCTTGGACAGCAGGAACAGCGCGGGCGCCTTGCAGGGACTCCAGTGGAACAGGTCGGACGCGCGCAGGTAGTGCGTCGTCGCTACGTCGTGGAACTTCTTCAAGTGGTATCTGAAAGTTAGAATTACAATCATCGCTCTAATTTTTCCCTTTAGGCCGGCCGGTAGGGTTTTGGTACTGGCTGGGCGACCAGTGTGTCCGTTGTCTAGGTGGTTTTCGAATTTAGAAATAGGAAAGACTACGGAAATATCAGGAAATGCGAGGCTACAAATTTCTTGAGGGCCGGCCGCATTTGTGAATTTTTTTTATAGGTAGTACCTAATGTCAAAACAACGGGCAAGTATCTGGTCAGTCGCCACCGGCAACCTAAAACCCCCACGAGCTCCGTCATGAATTAGGTGTACCTAGTCTTGTAACGTTTCATAATTGCATTTATCTAATGTTACCGTGCTTACTTACTTGGTGTAACTTCTCAAAGCGTTCTGTAGGAACATATTCTTAGGGAATACGGCGGATGGAAATCCCACTGGAATCTCCGGGATATCGGCAGCGGAGTCCCACACTTGTGCCACCACTCTGTCCAGCACTGGTTGGTACCTTTCACAAGAAACACCAATTAATATTTAATGTTTGTACATGTTAGTTAAGTTTAGGGTTAGCTTTTAATTTTTATTTATTATATGTAAATTATTATCTATATGTACCTAACTTTTGTGTCAGTAAATTACTTTCCCATCAGTTAATAAGTAGTTAAACCAGTAAGCAAGATCAAAATCTGTCTACAGTTTACAATCTCGCGAGACAAGACAAAAATCTAACGGTATTTACAATTTTACGGTTATTTCACGGAGAATCTGACATAGTAGTGGGATGTAAGGGAGCTACCTATTATCTTTTCGCTTTAACTAAGCCAACCTCACCTGCCCGTGGTGCATCCTGCCGAATAACAAACGAGGCGCTGGCAACCGACTGGTGGCGGTATAGCCATCACAATTGAAGGCGTAGCTAAATACCACAGACTGATGACAGGCAGCAGTGTCACCGGAGCGAGAAGCTACGCCCTGCGATCGCCAACCTGCCTGCCCAGCGTGGCGATTATGGATATATCCTCCAGATGTTTGCCCTAAGTGGCGAACACCCGGAGAGGCCTATGTCCAGCAGTGGACTGCAATAGGCAGATAATGATGACTGACATAGTCATTCACTCACTTCTCCTTGTCGTTCATCGCGTAGACCAGCCCTTCGGCCCAGACGTAGGCGCCCACCGAGAACCCGTGCAACACCATAGGCTTGTGGCCATTCTCCAACATGAACTTCATCAAGTTCGCTCCTACTATCTGAAATGTTTGAAATATTGTAATGTTCATGTATTGTTGGGGATCAAGAGGTGACCAAGAACCTAGAACCTCTTCAGCTACGTAGAGTTGCCAGTCTCAGTGTTCTCTATCGTCTTTACAATGGGGAATGCTCCGAAGAGTTATTACAACTCGTTCCATCCTCTCCCTTCCACTCCCGAACAACACGTGCTTGACAGCGTTGTCATCCGCATACCATTCAGGCGATGGTGGCGCGCACCAAGAGGTTTAGTTCCTCGTTCTTGCCCTGTGCCATTAAGTCAGGGAATGCCCTTCCAGCTCATGTGTTTCCTTCCTCTTACAATCCTGGGTTCTTTAGGCGGGGCGTGAAACGGCATCTCGGTGGGCCTTCAGGGTGAGGGCGACAGGCGCAATGGGTTTGTTCTATTGTGCCTGTCAACCTAACTTTTGGACCTGGTTTGGATCAGGTTTTTTATCGTTAGGTTTCGAAAGCGATTAGGTACTAATAAAGTTTATTAAATGACGGCTAGGTCGCAAATACCAACTTGAGATCCCTTGACGGGCCACATGAGCTGCCAGGGCGTGCAGGACACGGAGACCACGTCGAAGCCCTGCTCCAGGTACAGCGAGGCGTACTTCATCACGTGTTGGGGCTTCGCCAGCATCCAGTTCATGATAATGCAGAGAGGCCTTTCCATTCGCTGGTCCAACCTTCAATGGGAATTATTTATCGTTTAAACAAGTACGTGATGATGATGATGATTTCTTCGGACTGCTTTTGCGCGACCTATGCATGCATGCAGCATGGCGACCACTTTGTCTCCTAATCAAGTCTGCGCTAATGCGCACGATGTATGTAAACAAGTAGGTAGGTACCTACAGTTTGTAGTTTAGTACAATTTTGTGCGATAACATCAATGTAATTATTGTTGTAAGTGTAGCGACACGCAATAACGTGGACCTTTTGTTATTAATATTCAGGGCCACAAAAAACAGTTAGGTACCTCATCATCATCATTAGCCTATCGCAGTCCACTGCTGGACATAGCCTTTCCAGTTGTTCGCTACTTTGAGCAAACACATAAAAGATTTACCCATAATCGCCACACTGGGCAGACGGGTTGGCGATCGCAGCTGCTCGCTCCGGTGATGCCGCTGCCCGTCATCGGCCTGTGGGTTTTTGCTACGCCTTCAATCGTGATGGTTATACCGCCACCAGTCGGTAGCCAGAGCCTCGTCTATTATTTAGCAGGATGCACCACGGGCAAGTTAGGGTGGCTTGGAGCGAAAGGTTGATGTAGGTATAGCTCCGTTGCACCGCCCATAGGTTACAGTGCATAAAAGTTACTTCTCCGTAATGTAAGGATCGTGCATTGTTTTTAATGAAAAAGATATATTATGATAATAGACTATGCAGGAAATAGATGCGTCGACTTCATTGTCAAGGCAGTGTAATGTGTGGGGATCGAACCCACGACCCTCAGAAGGCAGAGGTCACTACCAATTGAGCCACCGAGCCAGTCCAATTTTTATTCTACCAATATGGGTCTGAACCCGAAATAAATGAATTTTATTTTATTTTTTATTTATTTACTAGCTGTGCCAGCGGCGTCGCTCGCGTGGATATCGGGTTTCAAAAATAACGGACTTCCATATAATACCCATCTATACCTTGTGCCTAAGTTTTAAGTTAGACCTCTAGCAATACATTGGTGAAAACCGCATTCAATTCTATGCAGTAGTTTTCGCGTAATGCGCGTTCAAACAAACAGGTTTAAATTTCTCGCGTTTTCCCAACACTTCCCGTCACTGCTCCGCTCCTATTGATTGTAGCGTGATGAAAAGTATCCTATAACCTGCCCAGGAGTATGAAGAATAATTGTACCAAGTTTCGTCAAAATCTGTTCAGTAGTTTTTTTTTCTATAACGAACATACAGACAGACAGACAGACAGACAGACAGACAGACAGACAGACAGACAGACAAAAATTTTACTGATTGCATTTTTGGTATCAGTATCGATCACTTATCACCCCCTGATAGTTATTTTGAAAAAATATTTTATGTACAGAATTGACCTCTCTACAGATTTATTATAAGTATAGATTAGTCTATTAGTAAAATCAAACATGTATTTACTCACTTCATAGTCTCCGGATTGGCTTTAAGCGTGATCTTGTCATTGGTTATGTACTGCAGGTTGTCGCTGAGGGCCTGTGAGTGAACCCCGCGGCTTTGCGCCTGCGCATCTCTTGCTGGAGCCAGCACAGCACTGGGTTTGATTAGCTGGAATAAAATGTTATTATTTGTACAACCTATCCGTCGAAATAGTTACGAGTAGTGATGGTGAACTCCATTTGATAATGATACATTAAATACTAATTCTGTTAAAAATTGTTTGTGAAGTCACAGAAGTTAGGTTGACGTGAAATATTTTTACATGTTTTTGTTTTTTTTTTATATTACTAAGGTCTAAGGTGGCAAACAAGCCTATGGCCAGCCTAAGCGGTTACCGCAGCCTATGGACGCCTGCAACACCAGGGGTATCACACGCGCGTTGTCCTCTCAAGTTGTGAGTGCTGTCCGGCAGCCGGGAGTTGAGACTCTCACTCACACAATGAGCTCCGAGTTAAGGGTCAGTGCAGACGACAGACTATCCGTGACGCACTTTTTTACAATTATATGCAGTAACGCACACGACGCGCAAAAATCTGTCGCGGATATTTCACAGACTCAACGCACACGACGCACATCTTGGATCATTCTGTCGGCAGACCTAGACACTCTTTTTAAATGTCTCAGACGCAGACTCTATCGCACAAAAAGTCTGTCGTCTGTGCAGCCCCTTAAGTAAGATCTATTGACGACCTCGTTGTCTTCGACATGTCGCTAATTGGTGGAACTTGTATTAAATTAACTCGCTTACCGCAAATCCTTTCGTTAAGCCGTTGAACAGCGGCCGGAGTGCAGCCATTTTAATCAACACTCTTTGCTATGAAATTCTGAAATGTCAAAAACATTTCAAATAAAGCTTTGCCGGCCAAAAAACTAGACGCAATCACGCAATAGAAAAACTTTTGTTCGCCGGTCACCGATGCCTATGGTGCTCAACGTACGGAATAACACGTTTTAAAATTACATTCAATGCACACTTATAAATATTTTCACAGTCGAGTGAAAAATAAAAATCAAATTACGAGAATTACAGAAAGATACTTTCATCCTCTTGCGAAAATAAAAGAGGTATCTCGGTCTGGTTTATTGATTGCAATTGAATAGTTCATTAGTTCGATCGACGAGACGACATACCTACCTTCTTTTACATTACTTCACCACTCCGGCTTCTTCTCTCAATCTTTTACTGTGCAAGCCATTCGGCTGTGGAATGCCTTGCCTTGCAAAATTAGGTCCTCACAGAATAAGGAATTGTTTAAAAAGAGGGTACGTGAACACCTTTTAAATTATTCGTCGTAATTCATAAATTGCTCGTCAAGATTATCTGTTATATATGTCATTCATATATTTATATATGTGTATATATATTATTGTACTAGCTGTGCCAGCGGCGTCGCACGCGTGGATATCGGGTTTCAAAACTAACGGACTTCCATAAAATGATGCCCAAATCTTAAGTTAGACCTCTAGCAATACATTGGTGAAAACCACATTCAATTCCATGCAGTACTTTTTGCGTGATGCTCAATCAAACATTCAGATAAAAAATTCTCCCGTTTTCCCAACACTTCCCTTCACTGCTCTGCTCCTATTGATTGTAGCGTGATGAAACGTATCATATAACCTGCACAGGAGTATGATGAATAATTGTACCAAGTTTCGTTAAAACCCGTTGAGTAGGTAATTTTGTTTCTATAACGAACATACAGACAGACAGAAAGACAGACGGACAGACAGACAGTCAGATAAAAATTTTACTGATTGCATTTTTGGCATCAGTATCGATCACTAATCACCCCCTGATACTTTTTTTGTAAATATATTTTTGAAGCTGAAACGCCTGTGCAAAACTATCTACCTATACCTACTTCACTTAAAAATAAATACTTATAACTACTTTAATTAATAAAAGTACCTACGCTTAATAATTTTTAATTTGAACGAATATTTTACAATATAACAACAAAAGAAATTCAAATAAACTATTTAAAAACTAAAAGTCGCGCTGGCACGGTTTCTCAATATCAATTATTGTCTGTCAATAAGGTCGATCGCTCTGAACGCATCAACAGCCAAATATTGAATGAAGCTAGCTCTCGGACCTCCCGCCTTTTTATACCCTACCGCCGCCGCGACCCGTGTCGAGCGCGGCAACCGTTACACAAAAATAATCCTTATAGCATGATTCAGTATTCACGTGCGACGGCGCGATGGCTTATTTCATGTATAAGTTTGGTGTTTCTATACCGATTTCTATGATTCTTTTTTTATTGAATAGGTAATAATGATAACTTTTTTAAATTAGGGATGAATGAGAGTATTATAAACGTAAGAGTAAACAAATATAATCAGAATGCTCCGAACTGCTAAGCTATCAGGAGTTACACGTGTTATTGTGAGTCAACCATAAAAGATAGACATATGCTGTTGCGGGATATTTTTTAGTCAATTTTATGTAAAATATTTCTGTCATACATAATTTCTATGTAACTTTAACCATTAAGGCTGCACACGCGACGGAAGCTTAAAAAATGGAGTAACTTCTCCCGTTTTCCCAACATTTCCCTTCACTACTCTGCTCCTATTGATAGTAGCGTGATGAAAAGTACCCTATAACCTGCCCAGGAGTATGAAGAATAATTGTACCAAGTTTCGTTAAAATCCGTCCAGTAGTTTTTGTTTCTATAAGGAACATACAGACAGACAGACAGACAGACAGACAGACAGACAGACAGACAGACAGACAAAAATTTTACTGATTGCATTTTTGGCATCAGTATCGATCACTAATCACCCCCTGATAGTTATTTTGAAAATATATTTCATGTACAGAATTGACCTCTCTACAGATTTATTATAAGTATAGATATACTTATTTTATATGTATTATTATATTAATTGCTTATATGTGTATATATATCCATGTATGTATACGTATTTATAGCACATTTTAATAAGTAGTATATTTAGCATATTAGTTTATTGATTATAAATTAGGTATTATATTTTACAGTGTTTCTTTTTACACTCACCGCACACACATTTGCTCTCTGCATGATCCAAAGGTTAACTGGTAGAGAATGCTCCTAGCATTAAGTTCGCCTTTTGTACCATTTTGTGCAATAAAGTTTTAAATAAATAAATAAATAATACCTATTTGAAGAAACAATTTGTTACTTATTAGCCAGGAACAGAAATAGTCTCTGCAATATTGGGTAGGTAGTTGGTAGGCACATCTCAGGCCTATGAACGAACAATATGCTAGCGCAAGTACCTACTTAATTATTCTCATCTCGATTTTCATTACTAGTCAAGTAGGTAGACACTTGTTTCTACTGCCAAAGTCACATTTCTACTATTGGATTCAAGGTTTCTAACAATATTTTTTGCCATTTCAAATACCAAGAGGTAACCCTACCTGACTTTACGTTTAAACAAAAAACAAATACCTACCTACCTAATTTGCTACGCATGCCAATCAACTGATCTTAATAAGTACCTAACTAAGTCTTTTCTTGTAATCTTGTAACAAGCCAACCTAGTTTGTAGGTATTTCTTATTAATTATATCAAACGTGCAACAGTTAGTTCATACGGTTTATACTGAACCGACCGGGAAACGAACCCGGGACATTAGTAAACACTATGTTGAAAAGAGCAACTAGGTAGGTACCTAGGTACACTAGTTTATTGCTGGTGTCTCGGTAGAATGCTGCTTTCCGAACCGGTGGAAGCTTGTGGCTTTGACGATTTGTAAGTCTTTTTTTTAAACCTATACGAATAAAGATTATTTTGACTTTCATAGGTATGGCTAGGCACGACGCATTATTTTTAAAACAAATGAAATGCGCCATACTGTTTACACCATCAGGTTCAGGAGGAGTTCATTGAGGCGTCTCTTAGAACACCCAGACCCCAGCCAAATTAGAAATGCGACCGGGAATCGAACCTGGAAATCATCCGCGCGACGTTCAACATAGGTACCTATTCTGAAACCGTGAAAATTCTTAAAAAATAAATCATATGAGCTTCAAAAGGATGAACAAATGTATAGCTTTTCGGTTTAAAAGAATGTTCCAATACTTACCAATTGGGTAAATATTCGCTAGTAATACCTAGGTCACTTATTACTATTTAGACATACCCAGTAGGTATAGATACCTACTAAAATGGAAATGGTGACCAATATGTCAGGTATAATGCCGGCTCTGTAATCCGAGACCAACCAGTGGCTTTTATAGAAAGTTCCCCTAACTTTTAGTTCCCGGCCGGGTAGCAGGCATTGACGAGAAGCCCTAGCAAAGTAAAGAAGTACTTAGGTATTCCTATGGTGACAAAGTTCACATCAATTTCGATTCACACAAAAATACTTACACGAACCACGTCTCGATAATGAACACAGCATTTCAAACATCAAACATTATAATCAGTCCGAGCCGTATGCAAATTCGTTGAATTTATATTTATGTTAATATATTCACTTTGCCGTTTTGCTTTTAAAAGTCTTCCTGTTTGCGGATTGGCAGTAAAATGTCTATTTGAGCAGAAATAGTTTGCGAAAGACGGAATAAATGTAAAATAATTGACGTAGAGGCGTGCGTTTACTTCGCGGGCCGAAAATAAACTGATTGTATTAAGTACACCTAGTTATGTTGACTTCAGACGTATTCGCCTCCAGCGCAAGCTAGCGATGTGCGCGGCGGACAGGCGAGGGGTCGCGGGCGTTGACCCCTGGCGAGTCTGACGCACGGGATCGATATGAGTGCACATACGAATATTGAATGCATTATAAGTGCATCGCCAAAAATAGAGCTTACAAAAATGTAAGCGCATCTTGTCTGAAATAAACAATGGGTATGTTTTGGGGGTCAAAATGATTAAATTATTTAGTACCTTACCTATTTTAGATCATAAAAATGTATTGGACACGCATTCTTCCTTTTTTCATTCAAATAAAAAATAGCAAAGATACAAGGCAGGAAAGACTGATGCCCATTTTCATCATCAGCCCCCTTGGTGTAGGATTCCTTATATCCATTTACCTACGTGTCACTTTCCTTAGAAAAGAAAAGAACCAAAGTGAAGTGCGAAGCTCAAGAACGCTCGGGGTGGCGACGTACTGCGGACGCCTTCTGCCTCATCCAGGATACCAAATAGGTACATATGCCAATATAAACATAGCTAGAATATATCTTTAACTCTGCTCTCAGTGGAAGCACAGGCTAACACCGGCCGGCGGCCGCGCGGATTGAGGTCATATTGGCTTGAATTGAAGGAAGGAATTTGCACTCTCAATTTTTTTGATCTAATTCTGGACTTATTGTGTTAGGAGTGCCCTCTGATCGTTAATTTCAAGTTTACAGTAAGTTTAAAGTCCAACTACACGTGCTGGACAGCGTTGTCATCTGCATACCATCCAGACGATGGTGGCGCGCACCAAGAGCTTTAGTTCCTCGTTCCTGCCCCGTGCCATTAAGTCATGGAATGCCCTTCCAGCTCATATGTTTCCTTCCTCTTACAGTCCTGGGTTCTTTATGGGTATATCCTCCAGACGTTCGCCCTAAGTGGCGTACAACTGGAGAGGCCTATGTTCAGCAGGGGACTGCAATAGGCTGATGATGATGATGATGGTGAAACGCTGCTACCCGTTTCCTGATATTCCCTTAGTCGTCTCCTACGACACCCATGAGATGAGATGTCCACCACATCTCGTGCTCGCGACTTCGTCAGCCTGGAATAGTTATTTTTTCCCGTTTTTTTTACATTTTCCATTATTTCTTCGCTCCTTATAGTTGCAACGTGATGTTATATAGCCTAAAGCCTTCCTCGATAAATGGTCTATTCAACACAAAAATAATTTTTCAATTCGGACCAGTAGTTCCTGAGATTAGCGCGTTCAAACAAACAAAATCTTCAGCTTTATAATATTAAGTTAAGATACGGAACCACACGGACAAGAATAGTTAGTCACCTCAAACCACTCCATTCAAGTTGTTAATTAAAAACACAGATTTCCATTTTACGAAAGTTTATTTAAACTTTTACTATACTATAGTGCGTACTTTAAATATGTATAAAAGGTTCTTATAAATAATTAAAAACAGCTAAAATATTCCCTATCGCCAAATAGTTTGCATATACAATACTTTTTCACTTTGTAGTAGAAATATAGTCAATACATATTTCAATGTTAAGGCCAAGATAAGAATTTTTATAAAGCATTTCTTGTTTTAATTGACTTACAATTCGGATGGTACTAAAATAACGTCATTGCATCTTAAATTACTATTTTAGTCACGGATACAAGATAACAAATTCGTCCTGATATCATTAATGCGACATTTACAGTTAATATTTTATAATCAACCTCATAACTAAATATGAAGTAAAAGTTATCTTTTATGATAGGTAGTTATTATAAAGATGCGCCCAGCGTTGCGTCCGGCAGATGGTATCAACTATGTATAATTAAGACATAAAGCATTTTATAGTATCAGTTTTTGTTATTTTAACACTTTGAACGCCAGTGATGTTTGTATTAATTATGTCTCATTTCTCGGTGGTCATAGTATTAAGCACTTTTACGGACGAGACCTTTTTTTTGAGCAACGTCCTTCTTTCGTTCACGCTTTACGCAGCTAGATGGCGCTATTGATAGGCATAAACGAATAGTTTTTAACTTACAACTGTCATGCACAGTTCCAGACCGGCAGTGTTATTCATAATGCCAAATTCGACCCTCAGAATGGCAAAACAGCATTCAAATATGACATAACATGTACAACACATGTCAAATTTGAATGAACGATTCCAATCCGAGCCGTCGCTTTCTCGTACATACATTCAATGTTTCCGTATGGTTCGTTGACCATCATCATCATCAGTCCTTATCAGTCCACTGCTGGATATAGACCTCTCCCAATTTTCGCCACTTTGATCGATCCTGGGCTTCTCGCATCCACCACTTGCCAGCCGTCCTGCGCAAATCGTCACTCCACCTGGCCTTAGGGCTTGTAACACAACGTTTCTGACCATACCTAATGGTTTATACATATTGGTATTGTAGTCGTCATGGACAGAAGGTACGCTTGCAATCATTAGTTGAGCGATTTGATCGTTTCCTTCTATAAACATAACAACATTATTTTCATTTGACAAAAAACCAGAACGCACTTTTAAAGTAAAAAATAAAATTTCACTTTTCTTTCTTTCAATACTAATGTAGTTAGCAATAACTTAACCTTTCATTTTGATATTGTTCTTTAATCTATCTCCAATACACGCTTGACATTCCTTATTACTTACTTATTTCAATTAATTCACCTAATCAATTCTTATTGCACTATTTAATTCCTTACAAAAACACACACGGCCTGTGATTGCTTAATAACAAAATTAGAATAACAATGTGCATTGTTATATCGAAACTACAGAAACGAATTAAATTTTCTAGTGTGTTATTTAATGTGTTCTGATAATAATTTAGGAACTAATTTACTCATTCATGACAAAACATCTTTGCGTTAAAATCTCGTTGAAATAAAAAAAAAATTGTTACTATTATCACTTTTAGGCGCAATATCGACCAAAGAATCAACTTGCAAACATTTCAGTCATTTGAAAAATAATTGCAACCTAAGTGTCAGAAAATTTCAAGTGTCACTTGAGAGGACTTTGAACGAATGATTTCGTTTGACATCATTTTCGTAATATTTAACTGAGCGTTATGTGGATAATGTCATTTGAAATATACACAATTGACATTATTTACGTAACACTCACTCACATGAAACTTCTACATAAAAGTTAGAATTTTTTCCTAATCGTTTACTTAAGAGCATTTTAAAAATTTGATCACAATTACATTTTGAAAACGATCGTGGCAGATGTTGAATATACAGAGCCTGTAACCAGTTGTGGTTAAAAAATTATACAACAGTATAATCACTTTGTGTTTATAAACATACTTGAATTCGTAGTAAAAATTACTGAACTATTTAATGAACATTTCCTTAAAGTCGAAATTTTGAAATTTAAAACAACGAACTAGGAAAACGAAACAATTCGTTTGATTGAAGAGTTATGAGTAATATTATAAAAGGCAAATAATACCATAACAGGTGTAGTATAGTTTCATAGACGACATGCCGATATTGTAATTTGGTCCACATGCACAGGTCACCTAGTGCGGAGGAAGTACTTCCACTTTTTGTAGAGTCATGATTGTTACAAGCTATAAATTGTACATTTTAAAATCTATAATAATATGGTTTTAGTCAAAGAGATCGAACATTATTTTAGAGATAAAGCAAACAGAAAACTTGTAGTTTTTTAATAATATTTTTAGACCAGACCTGTATGTGCACCTGTGAGTTGTCTGAACATAATTTTAGCCACGACCTGTACCTAGGCTTGCAGGTACACATGTGAGATAATTAAACATAATTTTGTGATTATGATCCGTGAGTTGACAATAGAAACTTTTAATCGTGACCTGTCTTTTATCTCGTGTACATATTGTACAAGTACATGTAAGTTAACTGAGCAGTATTTTTTAGCTTGGACCTGCATCCAAAACCTGTTAGTTGACCTGAAAATTTTAGTCGTTAGTTTTACTCAGTACATTTATCTGTGACCTGTATCTATACCTGTGAGTTTGCTGTACTCTAGAAAATACCTGTTCGTGGACTCAATGCATTTATTAGCGACCTGTATCTATACCTGTGAGTTTAATGTATTTTAGAAAAGACCTGTACGTGGAGTTAATGCATTTATCTGCGACCTGTATCTATACCTGTGAGTTTGCTGTACTTTATAAAACACCTGTTCGTGGACTCAATACATTTATTAGCGACCTGTGAGTTTAATGTACTTTAGAAAAGACGTGGACTCAATACATTTATTAGAGACCTGTATCTATACCTGTGAGTTTACTGTATTCTAGAAAAGACCTGTACGTCGGCTCAATAAATTCACCTGCGCCCTGTATCTACGCGAGTTGCCTGTACATTTTAGCCACGACCTGCGTCCGCAGCGCCCTATAACCTCCTGCGCATCTTCTCGGGCTGCGCCAGCACTCCGTTGGCGAGCAGGTGCTCGTACAGAGCCGCGATGTACTCTTTCTGGTGGTAAGTGTAGTGCTGCACGTGGGGGGAGCGGTCCCAGCACTTCCATGTGCACTGGAACAAGACGGATCATAATGTGAATAAACTAGTGGTTTCGCACGGGTGCAATACTAAATGCATATATTATACTAGCAGCCCGCTCCTCGCTTCGCTTCGGATAAATCAATTATTTCAGCTAAACATTTCATACATTGTTGGTGTTTTAGAAAGGACCTCTTATATTTTCTATCAACTAATATAACCTATACACACGCTTACAATGCTAAAATTAATGGATGCTAGAAACAAAATGAAGATATATTCGATTCGAAGGCTGAGAAATCTGAATATGGTTTGACACAAATAACAAACGCAATACGTGATGCAGTTAACGTAAACGCAATACGTTTGTTTATTATGCACAAAATGGTACAAAAGGCGAAATTCAATGCTAGGAGCATTCTCTACCCGTTAACCCTTGGGTCATATAGATGTACATCATGTTGGCCTCTGGTTGGATTTGAAGCCATGCCCTTTGTTCAGGAACAGGTGGCTCTTAGCTAAGGTTCTATAACTGTTGGTTCAGATGAATAATATAATATCTAGCGACGTCTTTTAAACACTGATGATTTTAAGAGAGGTAGGGCATAGCGAATCTTCGCTCAAATTGAGCTGCCCGTCCGGGGATCCTTCCCTGGAGGTCCTCCTCAACCGTATAGAATACGGCAGCCAAATGACCTCCGGTTCGTGTTTCTGCCGGTGAGTAGGGTTTCCGGAGCTCGCTCGTCCCGCTCCCGCCGGCAGAGGTGGGCCGCTTGGCGGCACCAGCGCTAAGCGCTGGGTTGTTCGGCGAGGGTCGCAGAGGAAGAGGAGTGTCCTTCGGGGGATCTCTCCCTATCCTCTGCGACCCAACGGCCTTAGGGCCGTGTGTGAATGTAGGGCTGTGGCCCTGTGTAGTGGTGGCCGTGGGGCCAGGTAGGTAGGTGGCCGCGCCGGGCTCCGCGTGTCCCTCTAACTTAGGGCAGGCAGTAGAGGGCATAGTGCGAGAACGGCCGTGGCCGTAGAAGGCAGCGGCGGAATGAACATCTTTTTCCGCCGCTGGGACCTGGGCATCGGGCACGGGGTCGTCCGGCGCCCGGCATGGGTTCCGCTGGGAGGGGGCGTGCTTCGTGACCGAGCATGCTCCCGGTGCGCGCTCACGCGCACAGAGGGCGAGCCGTTGTACGGCACACCGCCTTACCGAGGGAGCCGCGGTAGAGTCGCTTACTGAGGATCCAGACTCCCCTGGGCTTGGCGGCGATGGTGGGTCACCGTGAGGTTTAGCGGGATAACTTGGCACTGCACACTGGTGTCTGCATCCCCGTTGCAGACACCGAAGGTCCGAAGGGATTCCCCAGGTAAAAAAAAAGCATGGCAGTGGCAACTGACAGGTAACTGACCAGTTACTTGCCGTATACTCAAAACCTAGGGCATTTTTCATCTTAATACCTACATGAAATTACCTTGAAAATGATTTAGCGATAATGATGCCGACCAAAAAGCAATACCTACTTTAATAGCGCTATTTTCTTCCGACATGCGTAATTCATCATCATCAGCCTATTATAGTCCACTACTGGACATAGATCTCTATAATCGAAGAATAATGAAAGGCCGATCCCTCACATCGAACCGTGGGTCGAACACAAATTCACATCCCCTACCCCATGCGTAATTAAAACTATTTTATTAGGCTAAAATACATACATACTATTACATAGTATAGGGTACAGAAATTATAACATTGGATTAGAAAAGAAAAATATTTATTATGCATGCACAGATCGGAGTTTTCATTATGTGAGCCTTCCTAAACCTTAAAAGAATGCATTCATATTTTTTGGGTTCTTAGAGCTTCATGACACTATGATTCAGGATGCCTTGTTCACGGATTATGCTAGATCTCTTCGACTGTGCACTATTCCTAAATGTTGTCCCGATTTGTTGCTAAATGAGGAGCCTCCAAGCTGATAGCAGCATTGATGCAGGAAACACCGGTGTTGGTGTGTTTTCAAGTTGGTCGTATTTTTAGCTATAGCAATTTGCTTATAGTATTTTCTGAAGAATTTTATCCTGAAAGTAAGCCGACGGTTCACAAATATTTATATCACTGTTTGTTGTGAATTTCCGATAATTCCGTATTTACTTCGATGTCAGTACCTGTCATGTGACAATTTCTTTGACAAATTCAAGAAATGACAGTATCTATGTTCATTTCAAAAAGTATGTAACATATTTTGCCGAAATTGTAAATTCAAAAATGTATGATACCCTTGTAATCTATAGCCTGTGTGTAAATCTGATGCATAAATAACATTCCTGTAAAGTTTCATCAAAATCCTTTCAGTAGTTTTTACGTGAAAGTATGATTTCATATTAGAATTTATTTATTTAGATGTCATAACAGTTTCGGTTGCTATGGGAACGTTGTCATGAGACGTCAGTATGTAAGATCTTTTCTTTTTTTGTAGATTAAAATCTTTTTGGTAAATTTGGGTTACATTATTGGAGTTTTAGCACGGATCCCTAACTTTTTTAAAAATATAATATAGCCTATGTTCAGCGCAGATACTGTAGCTATCCGACGGTGAAAGAATTATTCAAATCGGTCCAGTAGTTTCGGAGCCTATTCGTATCAAACAAACAAACAAACAAACAATCAAATCTTTCCTCTTTATAATATTAGTTTAGATAAATGCATATAAACGTTCCTCATGATGAATCCCTTTATCTGTTGAAAAAAAGAGAGTAGATTTAAAGATATAAGCATACATAGGGACGGACAAAAAACAAAACCGTATTTGTTTTATAGAAATTTGATACTTTCATAGCTCCAAGCATGATGATGATGACTGTCCAGTCATCATCATCATTCGCCTATCACAGTCCACTGCTGGACATAGGCCTCTCCAGTTGTTCTCCAGGCTGCTCTCCTCGACAGGTGGGTTGCTGCCCTTCATTGGCCTGTGGTACTTACCTTCAATCGTGATGGCGGTATCGCCATCATTCCAAGAGGCAGTAGACCTGAGTATTTGATATATCATGGCAGACAGACGGACTACAACGTCCAGAACCATCCGTTTTCTGCAGTGCAGTTACGTGCAGCTTCGTCAGTCCACCATGATGCTCCGACTGTTGTTCACCGCTCTCTCGGCTTATGCCTGGGTATATGCCCAGGTCGGGCAGCTGTGCAGCTGTGCCGGTTACCTTGATGCCCAGGTTGGCCCAGCTGTCGTGCACGCTGCGGTTGCTGCGCTCGGCGCCGACGGGGTCGCTCTTGGACAGCAGGAACAGGGCAGGAGCGTGACAGAGGTTCGAGTGGAACAGCTGCGATGAGCGGATGTAGTGGGAGGTGGCGGCGTCGTGGAATGTCTTCATGTGGTATCTGTTGTGAGACAGCTCAGTATTAATTAACAGTAATAATAATGGATGGATCTAAGGGAGCGGCCTATCATCATTTCGCTCCAAGCCAATCTCACCTGCTCCTGCCTGAAAAATACGTGTCCATTACATATTTATTTTATGATCTAAAATATGGACTAAAACATTCCTATTCTTTGCAAAGAAAGCTTTCTAGGGCTATTTCGATCACAGAACTCGAACTGTAAGTACTTATGCATCATTGGCTCGTCTTCCAACTCTATCGGATCATGAGCTGCCCATAAGTTGGATGGTTTTGTTTGCTTCAACCAATCACAATTCAGCTCTCTCACGCATTTACACCAATCAGTTACTTTGCGCTTCGGCTCGTGGCCACGCAGGGTAAAATTTAATTCATTCATTACCGAGAATCTCGGCTATAATTGGCCGAGAACCGAGACAAATTTCTCGGTCGGATTTGTAGTCGAGAATGCCGAGACCGAGACCGGGATCTCGGTCGAGTCTTATTAACCGTTATCATACCGCCCTCTGGTGAACACAAAAACGGTAGGCCTCATTGTTCGCTACTTTGCTTTGTGAAAGGTGTATAGTATGTCAATTTAAGTTCAAGTACTTATCATCAAAGACAAACAAACCCTATAGTCTTCGAGTAAAGTTGAAATTCGCTCAATAATAGCAATAGCACGTGAAGCTCCGCGAATATCGTAGTTACATTCACTCTTATATCAAGTGCATAAAGTTCAAAATGTCGAGTGCGTATTCGCAACACGTTTTGTTAAGGGTTAATTGGTCACTTTGCTGGAAACGACTACATCATGTGACATACGATTCTTAGTTCGAGAGCGTTTACAGTAGAGCTATTTATTCGGTTGTACATGTTATGTCTACTATATAATATCTCCCAAGAGGGCTATCCAAGTATGCAGGAGATATTAAAGGGCAGTTTTTTTTTTTATAGTGGCTCGACATAATGGCTCCCCTACGCCTGATGGAAAGCGAAAGAGAAGCCCAAGTCGCTGTGACAACGGGCAAGTAACTGGTCAGTTACCTGTCAGTTGCCACCGCCATGCCGGCCCAACCCCAACCCTACTCACCGACAGAAACACGACTCAGAGGTCATTTGACTGCGGTATTCTATAGGGTGGAGGTCCTTCCCCGGACGGGCGGCTCAATTCGAGCGAAGATTCGCTATGCCCTACCTCTCTTGGCAGTGCCGGTTTTAGAACTACATACCAACTTTGTAACCTCCCGCCCCTATATAATGAGCTAAAGAAGTAAATTAAAGTGGCTAGGCCTTCACAACGAGTGAGGGAATCGGGAAACGTGACGCTAGGGCGCCGTCCCGTCGCCCTTATATATCGGGCGTCCAGGGCGGTTGCAAAACGGCGCCCTAACAACGCCGCTACTGTCAAGGGCACAAGTGTGTGCGTAAACACAGTTGCACTTTCTGTTCTTGAAGTCTCATTAGTAGTCTCTCAAGGGCTTTCCGATGCACTGCCCGTTTCCCGATAACTTTCTAGGGCTTATAGGAAACATTATGTTCAAGCCAAAATCCGCGACAGATTTTTGCGCGTCGCGTTACTGCATATAATTGCAAAAAAGTGCGCCACGGATAGTCGTCTGCGCCGCCCCTTAGTGATAAAATAAATAAACGATACAAAGTAGTCTAAATATAATTTTCAATAATCAATCTGTACCTCTTTTCTACCTCTGTCTGCCTTATTTGTATCTCAATTTATCTTTGTATCTAGTTTTTAAATCATCTGTTTGGTTTGCAATAAAGAATATCTATCTATCAATCAATAATCTAAAAACAACTTTTGACTTCGCAATGTTAAAGCTTCGCTGACTATATCGTAATCATGGCTACTATCATTCAATAATGTAACATAGATACAAATGCAGCACAGACGCAGATAGCAACACGGCGATAACAGGAGTCGTTTGTAGGTCACCTAGTTCGCGCAACGTTGTGCATCTTCGATAAGTCAATGACATTCGTCATCAGCATCCCATCGTCATATTGATAATGGGACCTTGTTTTTGTTTCGCCAGTGGAAGATGCATTTACGCATATCTGCTACTCGGGGGGTGGCAAGGTATGTATATAGATGGAAGAGAGATGGAGAATACCCACAAAAAACCCAGGCCGCTCCGTCATGCGGTTGGTCTGGGTGTTTTCTATGTATAATATGTATTTATTTACAAAAAAAAACACTTACTCCATATACGCTCTGAGCGTCTTCTGCATGATCTTGTTCTTGGGGAAGACGGCGGCCGGCACGCCGATGCAGATCTCGCTGACGTCAGCTGCCGAGTCCCAGATCTGGGCCGCCACTCGGTCCAGCACGGGCTGGTAGCTGGAACAGAAGATGGTGAGTAAGGAGGGGGTGTTGACATGACCATGCACCAAGGGGAAAGGCGGTTAAAAACTCCAGAAAAAACGTGAAAACTGCCACATTATGCGATATTTACACCCGTAATCACAAACAATACTTATCTATAATAATAATAAATTTATTTATTACCAGAGAAGAGTACAAATCTATGAAAACTAACAACAATATGCGAAGTATGGCAACCGGCACTCATGTGTTGTCTATAAATGAATAGGTTTTTGGGCGAACGACCGCGCGACGCGTAGTAACGTATAGTGAATACGGGAGGTAGGCAGATGTACCTACCTTTTCCATCATCCATCACCATCAGTCTTTCGCAGTCTACTGGTGGTTAGACCTCCAACAAACCTACCTATCTAAATATCGCATAAAACATGCACAGTCTACAAGTTTCAAAGTAGCTATGCATTTATTTTATTTAAAACTTACGCAAATATTTTCATTTTTTAAAGATCGAAGTTTGTATTAGCCTGGGTGTTTTCTATGTATAATGTGTATTTATAAAGTGTCTAAGTAAATTTATCAGTTGTCTCGTACCCATATTACAAGCTTCGGTCATTTTTAGACTAAACCGTTTGGGGTTAGATGGCGATGTGTATCCCAGCGTGGCATGTCTTGGGTTACCTACAGGGTGCAAACATATAGCCTTACGGTAGCAGATACTCACAGCTCCTTATTCCTCATGACGTGGACGCACACCTCGCCCATCATATAGCCTCCCACGGAGAACCCGTGGATCACCAGCGGGTGATCGCTCTCGTTCGCCGCCATGAACTTTATCAGGTCTTCAGCCACGAGCTGTCAAACAAAATTACTCATTAAAATCGTTTCTCGGCAGAAAATCTATCAGTAATGATGGAGAACAGGTAGAACTGCTCTCATTTATGGGCTGGAGCACGTCGATACCAGCCGCAGCCTTTCGATGCCGTGCAGAGACGCTATGAAGGTGCATCCCCAGCTCACGAATGGTATTCAACCGCTAAGTCTGAGGAGAGATTTCTCCTCATAATGCGTGTTTTACCGCTGTACTCGTATACTAATAGTTTTTTTTATATTGGCTCGACATAATGGCTTCCCTACGCATGATGGAAAGCGAAAGAGAAGCCCAAGTCGCTGTGACAACTGGCAAGTAACTGGTCAGTTACCTGTCAGTTGCCACCGCCATGCCGGCCCAACCCCAACCCCCCACGAGCTCCGGAAACTAGTGCAGGTGCCAGGGCGTGTAGGACACGAGAGGTCACCTGGAAGCGCTGCGAACATGGAGGCGCACCTCACCACGACAAAGTTGACCCTCACAGTATATGGGTTTGTCATTGATTCACTGACCTGAGAGGTCAGCTGGGGCCACATGAGCTGCCTAGGCGTTCAGGACACACAGACGATGTGGAGTAGACGCCCTGTTACATCACTACAATCCAGTTGACCGTTATGCCTATGGGGTTAAAGGCTATTATGGCTGAAAATTGTAATTAGTCCGTCTTTTAGCTTATCCAAAAATAAAAGACACGTATTTTTCCTTTTTTCATTAAAATAAACAACAGCAAAGATACAAGGCATCACAAGTTAGGAGTGGGAGTCTTTGACGTCACTCGCTCCCGTAAAAATTCCTCACCGAGTGACGTCACGCGTAATTTCAACGGGCTTTAACTTCGTACTTTTTAGTCCAATTTACAAATAAAAAAATACGTGTCTTTTATTTTTGAATAAGCTAAAAGGCGGACTAATTACAATTTTTAGCCATAATAGCCTATTGTCACTGACCTGCGAGCCCTTCTGCGGCCACATGAGCTGCCAGGGCATGCAGGACACGATTGATCACCTGGAAGTCCTGCTAACATCGAGGCGTACCTCACCAGAACATTGTTGACTATGGTAGTACACGGGCATATTGTTAGGGCCTCACTGACCTGCGAGCCCTTCTGCGGCCACATCAGCTGCCAGGGCATGCAGGACACGATAGATCACCTGGAAGTCCTGCTAACATCGAGGCGTACCTCACCAGGACATTGTTGACTATGGTAGTACATGGGCATATTGTTAGGGCCTCACTGACCTGCGAGCCCTTCTGCGGCCACATGAGCTGCCAGGGCGTGCAGGACACGGAGACCACGTCGAAGCCCTGCTCCAGGTACAGCGAGGCGTACTTCATCACGTGCTTCTGCCGCGCCAGCAGCCAGTTGATCATGATGCATACGGGCTTGTTCGGTTGCTTGTCCAGTCTGGTGGCATAAACAATTGGAACATGTTAAGGAGGGTGGAATGCAAGGGAGCAGTCTATGATCTTTTCGCTCCAAGCCACCCTCACCTGCCCGTAGTGCATCCTACCGAATAACAAACGAGGCTCTGGCCATCACAATTGAAGGCGTAGCTAAATACTACTGCAGATGCGGGGCAAAAGCGTCATTGGAGCGAGGAGTTGCGTCCTGAGATTGCCAACCCGCCCAGGGTGGCGATAATCGGTAAAGCCTCCAGATATTTGCCCAAAGTGGCGAACAACTGGAGAGGCCTATATCCAGCAGTGAACTGCGATAGGCTGGTGATGATGATGAATATAACTGGGGTAAACGAGTTCTGGAGTGGAGACCGCGTCTCGGCAAACGTAGTGTAGGACGCCCTCAGGCAAGGTGGAGTGACGATTTGCGCAGGACGGCTGGCAAGTGCTGGATGCGAGAGGCCCGGGACCGATCGAAGTGGCGAGCATTGGGAGAGGCCTATGTCCAGCAGTGGACTGATGTGGGCTGATGATGATGATGATGAATATTGAAGCTGACTCACTTCATAGTGGCGGGGTCGGTGGTGAGCTTGGTCTTCTCGTTGCTGATGTACTGGATGTTCTTGGTGATGTCCTGCGTGTGCGCGCCGCGGTCCAGGCCGACCATCGCCACCGGGGCGCACGTCAGCAACGGCCGGAATGACGACTGGAACAACGGAACATTAGTAATGAATAGGCTTGTTTGGCTAAAAAATTTAATTAGTCCGTCTTTTAGCTTATTCAAAAAAAAAGACACGTATTTTTTTATTTGTAAATTAGAATAAAAATTTGTAATTTTTAGTTATAGCCCGTTGAAATTACGCGTGATGTTTACGTAGCCGAGTGACGTCAAAGACTCGTAACTTTTGATGCCTTGTATCTTTGCTATTTTTATTTAAATGAAAAAAAGGAAAAATACGTATCCAATACTTTTGTATGGTATAAATACCCCCAAAACATCCCTATTAACAATTTTGAAGGTTAAAAATGCATAACTAATACACGCTGTGGAACTATGGAAACATGGGAGCTACGGTAAGGGCTATGCTCGACGTCTCTCTGCGGGATCGGATCCGAAATAATGTGATCTGGCAGAGAACCAATGTTACCGACATATAGTAGGTATTAATTTTGTATGTAATTATGTGCAGAATAGGATTTTAATAACTACTTTCGCGTATGACATGAATTCGGATCTCTATTACATGAGAGCGTATAACTGTCTGCGCGCGAGTTTCTTTTTGTGATTTCTTGGCTTTGTACGGCTTGTACCGAGTTATCATTCCTTTGTGTATTCATTCTGACGCACGGAAGATGAAGGCAAAGTTCTTTTTGGAATGTTTCCAATTTAATTTACTACAATTATACGGAAACAAAGCGCACAAAAACGTGATAAGCGGTTTTGTTTTTAACTAAACACATGTCTAGAGAGGTCGGGTGAGTAAGGTAGCGAAACGAATCCCAAAAGGCAATCTTATCGATTTAAAACCTTATTGCTTTAAGATAAGAGTGCTACCGACGACCCACTTTACTGTTTATACGATTTTGTAATAATCACATAGTACATACAACTTTTTAGTAACTATTGCACGCGATGCGGATCAAATATAATTGTGATAGCAATGTGAAAAACAAGAAATAATACATCATGTACTGTTACCACCTTTCCTTTTGGACAGATTCTGTCGACGCGCACGCGTTTCGCTTCTACCATCATAGTGCGAACAGCTAAACTATGGAACTCTTTGCCGGGCTCCTTGTTCCCCGAAAGACATAATCCTCCGATGTTCAAGGCGAGAGTGAACCGGTTTTTGCTGAGTGAGCGCGTTCCATCGTAGACTACGATATCGCTTACCATCAGGCGAATCGCAGTCAAGCGCAAACTCATTTTGAATTTAAAAAAAATTTCAAGGTTAAATTGATGACTGGCCGTGTGGGTAGTTACCCAAAATCTGTCAAAAGAGTGCATGTATAGTGAACTTGGATCATTGAATGAAAAAAGATAGATAGATATTCTCTCTTTAAACACACCGACCAGTCGCATGAACACTACGCATAATAGATATTTCAATGCCTATCTCCCCTAGGACTTATATATTACAACTATGGCCAAATTTCAACGACTTTAATTCAAAGTTTCCGAATCCGAGCGGAAACAGGTTATGTGAATATCGCTTGCTACCGGTCGGACAGAAATTGTTACTGGCTTCCTCTGTCTATAAATTAGTATTAACTTGAGTTTTTTAATAAATCCAAATACTCTTACTGACTATCCCTGACGATTAATAGATACACTTTCAAAATTAGACCATTCGCAGATGGAATTCATTTCCAGTGCCAAGCTAAAAATACTCTACCCAAAGTTCTAATTCTACGCACGTGAAGTAAAAGATAATTGTCACAACAATTACAGATACCAAATAATTAATTAACCAAATCAGCCGCGTCATTATCAAGCGATGCCCATTAATATACATTAGTTAAATGTATTGATTGATTGACCAAAGGTAGAGTCCACCTGTTGAGTTGACCACGGGTGAAGGATTCCGTGGATTATAAATAACAACTATCTTTTAACTCTGTAAGGGCCGCAGCAAAGACAAATTTCAAGAGATATCATATTAAGCGCGCTAGGTGTCTGTGTTGGTATAATAATGCATAATGTGTCTCTTAGAAACGTCGCGTCAGCTACAAAAGTAAACATATTGCACTCTTTATAAAATAATGACCGAATTAAAAATTTTGGGGAAATGAGTTCATGTAACAAGACGGTTATATTAGTGGTCCTATTAATAGTCGGTGGGGTAGGAAAGTTTTGCAGTGGCTACCACGCACAAGTAAGCGCAGTGAGGGACGCCCTCCGGCTAGGTGGAGTGACGACCTGCGCAGGGCGGCCGGCAGCAACTGGATGAGTGGAGCTGCTAACCGAGCAGAATGGCACATTTTGGGAGAGGCCTACGTCCAGAAGTGGACTCATGGACGGATGGATGATGAGGACTGCTTCCAGACAAAATTTGGGTAGAGGATTAAAACTAAAAAGCTTAAGTATAAAATAAATATCATAACGCGATGGGTAGAATAGTTCGACTCGTCCATACAGAAATCAGACAAAAAACCAACAGCTTAACTTTCAGATGCTTGAAAATTCGGCATATGTACCAACTCCCTGACTCCAGGCCAGAATCGAGCAATTTTTAGTATAAAAACCCAGTTATATTTTTATGTAAATTAATTAGTTAGTAACAAATTATTTATAGACAAAGATAGCAAAGAAAAAGTTGGCTTGTTCTACTCGTAAATAGACACCGGCTGATAGCACATACAAGAAAGACTTGACCGACTTCAATGCCAGCGATGGTCAAGGCCGTGATAGCGCACCCCAAATGTACCATATCTCGTTGTAATAAAGTCTAAAATAGGGTATAAGTGGTAAGTTGTTAGCTGGCCAATTGGTATAGCACGTGTAATATTGGACGCGATAGCGGCAGTCTGTACATTTAGGGTTGCCAGCTCTACCATCTGTGAACCAAGAATTGGAGTTTTCACATCAGTTGAAGTGATGTTCTTGCTATCATTACCAAATACAATGGCGCATGTGCAATGATCTGTAGTTGCAACATTTTAAAACCTAGAGCACAATTAGAACCCCACCTGTAAGTAAGTATACTCTAATCCAGGGTTTACCCTGTTTATACAGTTTACTATTGGGCACAAATTCCGGGAAGACTCGGAAGGATGGCAACCCTATGTGCAATCATGCAGCGTAGCAGATCATGAAACAGAACAGTCGTCTTGTTTTATTGTACCATCACAAAATGACTCCCTGTTTACCTGATCAATATCAAAGGGTAATCAGTAGATTATTCACAATATCAACTTAGACTTGGATTCGGAAACTTTGAATGAACGTGAATAAAATTTGACATTATCAAGTCTTAGACTGCTGTATTAAACTAAATGAAAGAAATAATTACTTCATCATCATCAGCCCACATCAGTCCACTGCTGGACATAGGCCTCTCCCAATGCTCGCCACTTCGATCGGTCGAATAATTACTTGTCAAAGTATATTAGCCGGGTTGTATGGAAGTTCTGTAGAGCTATTGAAATTGATTGGTTATTTAATTAAAATTAACACTATGATTATAGGCTAGAAATCTAATCACACTTTCATTTGCAAATTTGAATGACATTCATTCAAAGTTTCCGAATCTGAGCGGTAATATGCATTATGAATTGAAATGAAGCGGATCTGCGCTGGATGCTCTCTGGGTTGGCCACTTGGCCATATGGAAAGGATTTCTAATTTTGTTATACCAAAAAACTATCTGCTGATTTGTTCAGAACATTCTTCATGATATGGGTAGGAGACCGCAGTAGGTTTTATTTGTACCCAGGTAAACGCTTCTGCCAGTTTCTTGGCATTTCCCAGTTGTCTACTACTTTTTTATGACAGAGGGGCAAACGTGCTTGAAGGTCACCTGATGGTAAGCGATCACTTCAGCCCATAGACACCGCAACACCAGGGGAGTCACAGGTGCGTTGCCGGCCTACTATATTTAAATTCATTTGCATTTCGTAACCAACTGATATGTCGTAATTGCAACCAGACATTCAAATTTAATTTATTAGTATGGATTCTAGATTAAATTACAGATATACAGATTAGCGCTAATAAGCATAGAGATTATAGATTAGAAATACATTGACACATAGAAATTATTATAATGATTAATTGGTGACGAATTTAGACCTTTTGGCAGAAAAGTAAGTAATGTAATTCGAACTCTTTGAATCTTGTACTTTGTCCTCTACTGATTATGTTCATTAGATAACCGCAACCATGTTTACGAATTAAGATATTGATCATGCTGTCCGTATTTATCTTTAAATATAATTGCATGTTATTTAATCCATACCTCCTATTATTATAACAGGTGCGAAAGTTTGTTTGGATGGATGGCAGTATTGGCAGTTGACCACTTTGTGCAATAAAAATTAAATAAATAAATACCATAGGCCGATGACGGGCAGCAACGTCAGCGGAGCTAGGAAGCTAAGCCCAGCGATTACCATCTCGCCTGCACAGCGTGGCGGTTATAGTGAGAGACTTCCGCCTCCCCCAACAGTCCGGTGATGATGACAAGGCCGGCCTGGCCATCATCGTAGTCATTTAGAAAAAAAAAGGATAATGCCTCCATAAATGTTTGACCAAAGTGGCGACCATAAGCCTGGAGAGGCTTATGTCCAGCAGTGGACTGCGATGATGATAAAAAGCTTTCTTTGTTTCCCATTCAATATCGGAAGCGATTCTCAAACGAAAGTAGCTACAGACGCAATGACGAATTCGTCTGCGCGAAGCGAACTTTGCACCTCGAACGATCGTGTAGGACGTGGCGATACTAAGGTATGTATGTAGTATGTGTAGGTATGTACGTATAGCGTGATAAAGTAGCTACGATATGCAGGCGCAAAATAGAACCGCTTACTTTGTATGAGAGCTTCGTGATAATGCACCTTAATGCAAGTGCGATAAGGCTGTATTGTAACTATGTTTATTGTTTATTTATAACAATTCATTGCTATAGTATACTATAATGTATTACCTATTTTATTAGCTTATGCGTTTGCGATGCAAGCCTAGGAATAAGTTTATTTTTTATTGGCATAGGCAACTAAATCACAAAATAAATAAGTACCTACTTGTTACAATGTTATGTCTTCTTGAAATTGTAAATACCGTTAGATTTTAATCTATCTCGCGAGATTGTAAACTATCGACAGACAGATAAACTGTAACATAATGCTTCATCATCATCAGCCTATTACAGTCCACTGCTGGACATAGGCCTCTCCAGTTGTTCGCCACTTAGAGCAAACATCTGGAGGATATACCCATAATCGCCACGCTGGGCAGGCGGGTTAACATAATGCTTACAGCTTAACTATTATTTTTGGGTACCTACATTATGATCGATCAAAGTGGACGTTGTAATTAACGCGCGACAGATTGGAATTTGACAATTTCACTTCGATCAGTTACAACAATCTACCGAAAAATAATTATCTTTTAGGTATTGTCTTTTTATATAAGTTAGTCGACAAAATGTTTTGTTCACGAATAACCCCTTACAACTACGAACGACAAAACGTCCTTTCATGAGTATAGAGAATTTTGTACACACAAAACGAACTCGTTGTTAGGTTTCAGACCTCTTAATTAAAACTTACATCATTAGCATTCAGAATGCCAAATTAGCTATTTTATTTGCAAGCATTATTAATGCATAAATGACCTTGCAAATTTTGACTTTCCTGAAGGTTGTTTGTTGCTTTTGAATAAATAAATAAATAATAAATATGAGACAACATCACATACATTGCTCCGATCCCGAAGTAAGTAGCTTAAGCACTTGTGTTATAGGTATCAGAACCACGAAGGTACCACAAATACATACTTAAATACAAATATAAACACCCAGACACGGAACAAACACAAGTGTTCATCACACGAATGTTTGTCCCGGGTGGGAATCGAACCCACGACCCTTGGTTCAGAAGGCAGGGGTCACTACCAATTGAGCCACCGAGCCAGTCAAATAATTACAAATCAATCATTTGCTTTGACAGAATAATTATAATTATAGAGGTTGTTAGCTGCCTTTTGTCTCATCTCTATTCAGTGGTTCTTAACCTTTTAAGACATAAGGGACCATTTGTCAGAATTTCTGTCTTGTTACGGACCACCTGGTCTAGTCGGTTTATTCGTTTTGAGCCAAAAATATCGCATTTTTTTATCATAGCAAAGCGTAGTGGCTCCTTTCTCGATTGATGTAAAGCGAGAAAAAAAGAAAGAAAAATATGTTATTTTGGTACATGACACAGATAGATGACAGGGTAGATACTACTGGTTATAGAACTATAGTCAGTCAGTAGAGTGATGAGTTTAGAATAGGGTTGCCATCCCCTAAATTGATAGCGCCGGATAACAAGGCAAAAATTCCGGACATTTAAGCGAAACATGGGTATTTCCCCCGACTCTTCAGAATTTTTTCATTCATTTTTATTATTTTGCCGCGTGCCCTCTTGATTGTGGATTTATCGTTTATCTATAAAAAATTGAATTTCGGTTTCAAAAGTGTCCGGATTTTACCCAAACACTTTTAAAAGCCCCGTCCGGACGGACCCCGGACGCCCTTCAAACTAGGACAAATCCGGGGAAACACGGACGGATGGCAACCCTAGTTTAGAATAGAATTTTATCTATTTACCAGACTAGATCATTATAGGCAGGTAATAAACATTACGAAATTAGCTTCCAAAATTTTAATGACATTATTTATCATTCTGTGATCATGATCATGTAATGGAAACGCATCGATGCGTATAATTCCCAAAATTGTACTACACACAATGTTTATGTGAGCCAAGTGTCGTGGGTTCGATTCCCGCACAGCACAAAAATTGTGTTCATAAACATGTCTGTTTGTATTGGTCTGGGTGTTAATATGTATGTATAAAATGTATTTATTTACAAAAAAAAAGTATAGTAAGTTTATCAGTTGTCTAGTACCTACCCATAGAACAAGCTTCGGCTTAGTTTGGGGCTAGATGGCTATGTGTGGCCCAGCGTGGCATGTCTTGAGTTATTTATCTACGTTTAATACGAAACCCGTTATAAATAAAATCATAATTATCTAGACATGGAGACACTTTCGTTTGGACTTTGGCCAGAGAGTTACAAACACTGTTTTGGAAGGTCAAAAGTTGTACGCAGATAAGATGAGATACAAGGTACTTATTGATTAACAAATAATATAATCATATCTATTGCTTCGTGGGCACGTGTGCGTTGTGATAGCCCGTTTACACTCGCGTGCGAGTGACGAGGCGAGGCGCGAGGCGAGCGACGAGGCGAGAGTGTGAACACTCGCTCGCGCCTCGCCTCGCGCCTCGCCTCGTCACTCGCAGCGCTCGCGTCGCGAGCGGTTTTTTGGTCACGAGTCAAAGGGCCTCGTGACGAACGCGAGCGGGGTGTTTACACTCGCGCTCTCGCTTCATTCGCGATTCAGCGTTGTGCCGCGCAGGTCGTTAAAATGGATTAGTCTTATGAGGAAACATTTAGATTTATTGGAGCATTTCAAAGGGAACCAATAGGCTATTATGGCTAAAAATTGTAATTAGTCCGTCTTTTAGATTATTCATAAATAAAAGACACGTATTTTTCCTTTTTTCATTCAAATAAACAATAGCAAAGATACAAGGCATCTAAAGTTAGGAGTGGGAGTCTTTGACGTCACTCGCTCCCGTAAAAATGCCTCACCGAGTGACGTCACGCGTAATTTCAACGGGCTATAACTTTGTAAGATTTAGTCTAATTTACAAATAAAAAAATACGTGTCTTTTATTTTTGAATAAGCTAAAAGACGGACTAATTACAATTTTTAGCCATAATAGCCTATTCTGTGGAACCCAAAATAAATACCATAAAATGAACCAAAAAGTAAACGATGCGTGGAAGAGGTTGTCATTACAAATGAAATGAATAGACCTTTAATTGATTTAAAACATAAGACATTTTACTTTTTTATTTGTATTTAATGTGTGTAGTTCAATAAACCATGACTTGTTGCCGCTAACATTTCGACGTCCTCCATTGTCGCGAGCTCAAAGACAACTGAACTCGTGACGAGAGTGTAAACACCAAGCTCGTTTCGGGGGGCGTGGCGCGAGTCACGAGGCGAGGTACGAGGCGAGTCGCGAGGCGAGAGTGTAAATGGGGTATTACTATGAACGAGGACGCAGGAGCGATTAGGATTTTTGGGCTGCCTACAAACAACCTAAGTCGCCTTTGCCTTGATTATTTCAATGTCGCATCTACATAAGGGTCGGGAATCAGGCGTAGGGCACTCCACGAAGGCAGCACTAGTTCATAATTATGACTTGTCAACGAGCCATCGCTTCACTCTGAAGAACTTGTAACCAACAAGCATATACCAAGCCCAGGGCCCCACAAATTCACGATACGCCCCTGGCTACGCTTGATGTTGAGTACCTGAACCTATGGACACCTGCAACAGCAGAGCGGGCTATCACATGCGCTGTGGTGACCCTTTAAAAACCTCTTCTCAACCCTTTTGAAGGACCACATAGAGTAGTCCCGGGTGAGAGCGTCGCCGAGGGTTCGATCTTCGCACAGTACAAACATTTGAGTGTCTAAACATGCATAGCTGTCTGCTATGAATAACAATATTTATTTATTTACAAAAAAAAAGTGTTAAAAGTTTATTTACCAGATGTCTAGTACCACAGTAGGTACAAGCTTTCGCTTATTTTGGGACTAGATATGGTGTTTTGGGTAATTCAATCTTCGCCATCGAAATACTCGTAGATTCGGGATATCCGTAGAACAATAAGAGAGTTAACCCTTTTTTTCTAGATGGGAATGCATTATGCATCATCATGCCATCGCCGAGGGGAGGTGATATGGTGTGTGGGACTCACACCTCCCGAAATGCGATACCCCCTAAACCCCCTGTGTAGCGAGTGGGCAGCAAGTTGCAGGTACACGGTAACGCCGAAGCATACGGCCGCAACTCTGCCAGCCCTGGCCAGCCGCAGATGACAAGCGGCCGGCACACCTGGTCCGAGGAGGGCAAATACCCTTATCCTCGGCTCTGGGGAGCAATAGGGTGCTCCCCGGGCGAAGAGGGTTCACACTTCCCAAGTAAAGTAACTGTCTCCAAATCTCTATGGATATGCATGAAGTTGTGTAGGTCGCGGTCAACGCATGCGCAGCAATTCTGCGCACGTGAGCGCGCAGCGTGACTCGCCGCTGCGCCCACGTTGCCAAGCGCACAACAATGTGTGCAGCAGATACCGGCAGGAATTGACGTCTGCTCTCTACAGTAACAGTACTATTACTGCGCTGGCTCAGCGACCCGAAGTGAATCTTGGCCTCCGACATGAGATTTCGATATTTCGTCCGTACGTAGCGGCCAATTTTCAAGCCTTACTACCCAGCTATTTTAGCTTACACAAAAGATAACATAGTGGAGAAATGTGTGCGTATAGACGTACTTTTCGAATTAGACAAGTGCTCATAAGTACATAGTAGGTCATTTGGCTGCGGTAGTCTGTCGGGCGGAGATCCTTCCCCGGACGGACGGCTCAATAGGCCTGTTGCCTAAAAAATGTAATTAGTCCGCCCGTCCGTTAGATTGTTCAAAAATAAAAGACATGTATTTTTTCATTTAAAAAATAGACCAAAAATGACCAAAGATATAGCCCGTTAAAATTACGCGTGACGTCAAGAGTGGGAGTTTTTTTGCCACTGAGTGACGTCAAAGACATTTTCCTTTAACACTCTTAAATTTTGATCCTTGTATCCTTAGCCTTGTATCGTTGTTATTTTTTTATTATATGAAAAAAGGAAAAATACCTGTCTAATATATTTTTATAATCTAAAATCATCTAAGGTCATGTGTGCAGGATAAAGGAGGAGAGATGGGCCAAGATCGTCACACAATGGGTGCCGGAGGATGGCTACCGCCGAAGGGGAAGGCCCAGAAAAAGATGGTGTGACGATCTGGTGTATCAATCAAAGGATTGGCAGGATTGGACAGAGACCTGTGGAAAAGTTTGGGGGAGACCTTTGCCCAGCAGTGGGACAGTATAGGTTAATAAAAAAAATAAAAAAAATCTAAAATACGGACTAAATATTTTGTAATTATTTTGACCCTTGAAATTCGAGCGAAGATTCGCTATGCCCTCGACCTCTATTAAGTCCTTAGATCTTTCAATTTTCACTCCACTAGGGGGAGCACTCAGATGTGTTACTTAACTTTCCCAAGGGTGAGAATCTTCTAGTACGATGGTGATGACAAGGCCGACTTGGCTATCATCATACTCGATTAGAAAAACGAACATCTTTCCATAACAATAGTAGTCAAGACTAATACGCTAGTTATCTTACAAACTGATTTTATTATGTCTATACCTATACCTCAACTAATTCGGTATTGCACGCAGTAGGTATTATGCTGTTTGTCATTGAAATAAATGCAATGTAAACAACAACAATTGGCATAAAATAATGTTGTTGACGGAAGTTGTTTGTGAACAAGTCTGTTTATTGCGAAGAATGTGCCGCTTGAATTGAATACTTTGTGTTTTAGGAGTCATGGCTGTAAGGGAGTGACCTATCACTCCAAGCCATCCTCACCTGCCCGTGGTGCATCCTGCCGATTAACAAACGGGGCGCTGGCAACCTACTGTTGGCGGTATAACCATCACAACTGAAGGCGTAGCTAAATACCACAGAACGATGATGGGCAGCAGCGTCATCGGAGCGAGAAGCTGCGCCCGCGCCCTGCGGTAGTCCAACCCGCCTGCCCAGCGTGGCGATTATGGGTATATCCTCCAGATGTTTGTCCTAAGTGGCGAACTACTGGAGATGCCTATGTCCAGCAGTGGACTGCAATATAATGCAGCGGCTGATGATGATGAGTCAAGGCCTATGTATGTAATACACATGCGAAATCGCATTAATGCGCAACATCATCAGCCATCGCAGTCCACTGCTGGACATAGGTCTCTCCAGTTGTTCGCCACTTTGAGCAAACGTCGGGAGGCTTTACCCATAATCGCCAGGCTAGGCAGGCGGGTTGGCGATCGCAGTTCGTAGCTTCTCGCTCCGGTGACGCTGCTGCCCGTCATCGGCCTTTAGTATTTAGCTATACCTTCAATCGCAATGGTTATAGCGCCACCAGACGGTTGCCAGCGCGTCTGTTATTCGGCAGGATGCACAGCGGGCGAGGGTGGATTAGAGCGAAATGATGATGGGTCGCTCCCCTACGCGTGTAATTACGATTTAATTGTAACAGGCTGTTTTCTCGGCTCGATGATATGATGCTACGCCTATTTTTCGTAGGGGGAGGGAATTCAATCAAACCAGCCCAGCTCAGCGAAGCAGGCAAGCAGTTTTTGACTGCTCCTTATCTCACTAAGGGATCCCAAGGATGTAAAGATGTTTTTATTGCTGTTGGTGTCTAACGAGAAAGCGGCCTGTCTGATGCTAAACAGTAACCGACGCCCAGGGACTGCCTTTTAATACCATAATTATGGCATATGATTCAGTGAATAGTATGATGATGAAATTGTACTTACATTGCCTTTACTTCTCAAGCCCATCTTCGCACCGTTGGCGGTCAGAGACATCACCGTTCTGAATACACCCATCTTGGTTCACTTATCTGATATCTGTAATAGAAATAATAATTCAATTACATATTCCTATTTATAATGAAAATAAATAGGAATTAAGCTAGTTGAATAACTAGTTTGACAATAATTTAACACAGGGTGCTCAAAAATGCAAGCTAAGTGAATTTATTACAGCAAAGTAGTTTTGGACAGCAAAGTAGTGTACTAAAGGTGGATTTAATGCAACAAAGGCATTCTCTACCAGTCAACCATTTTGGCTAAGAAGCAGGAAGTAGTACTGTAGTTAGTAAATACATGAGGCAGGCTGTAGGCTTGTTTGCCACCCAAGTGGTATAAAAAAGTAAAATAATGGATAGTTGTCAGAGGATGATCAGCTTTATGGTTTTACTCTATGCACTCCAGATCTCCAAAATGAAAAGATACCCCAAGAGGGCTCCACTTTTATCCATAACTTAAGACAATTTGATTTGAGTGAAATGAGCTGAAGAAAAGGACCGGGACCGATCAAAGTGGCAAGCGTTGGGAGAGGCCTATGTCCAGCAGTGGACTGATGATGATGATGAGCTGAGGAAAAGCTTAATTTACAGCTCAGACACAAATCTACAAGTTAAACAAAATGTTTGACCTTAAAGCTGGGCCTGCATTCGGCGAGGACATAAGGTCGCATTATGGTAATAGAGGGGCAAAGTTCAGAGAATTGGAGGAGACACTATCAATAGACAAACACACTGCAAGTGCTGTTGACAGAATATTTTTTTAATGAATATGTAATTTCCTTTGTAGGTATTAATTTATTTTAATGCTGCATAGGCATTCTCTACCAGTCAACCTTTAGGCTAATCATAAAAAATTAAGTGTGTAGTATGCTGCAAAATTGGTGTGGAAAAATGCACACAATATGATACTAGCATGACCAAAAATGATTTATTTTAGATTTTTGTTTAGATTGTTGACTAATTGTATCTTAATATATGACTAGGATATTTGCCGGAAATACCTTGTCATTAGTCCTTAAAACACTTACTTAAATGATGTTAATTTTATAATATAGATGCATCTTTGAATTTTATTATCAGTTGAATTTGTTTTAGCCTGTATTACAGTAACCAGGTTCTTACAATTGGATAAGTTTAATTAAATAATCTTAATAGTAAATGAAAGTTGAAGTCAAATATGATCACATCACAGATTTTTTACTGGGATTCGATGCACCTATAATTACATACATTATTACAATTTTTTTTACAGTTAATTTAACACAGGTGTATAGGTGTAGTGGGCAGAGTATAACAAAAGAAAACTTAGATAGAGTTTAAAATAAAAATAATAACTGAAAACAACCATGATCATTAATTATGCATTATTATTGGGTATCATTATTTCATCGTGTAATGTGTTAGTTACTCGATTGTCTGTAAACAGATTGTATTTTAATTACAAAATATTATTGTTTGTAATTGATTTTGGACTAACACTAATTACAAAACCTGTGATAGCGGTATTTATAGAATGAAATGTTACAAGTACATTATTTCTTAGACAAACTGACACACATACCCTCGTTTGTATTAGTTACTGCAATAGTGGAACTATGCGTGTATGCACTTGGCACTAACCAGCCGTCACGAAACTCGATTAACTTGTTAAGTTTTTACTTCCGCTGCTCACTGTTAACTTATATTCGTCTGAAAGCACCGGATTATTGTAATGAACACAAAGATATTATGATGATTGAATACTTAATGAATGAAGTTCCGAATTTGTAAACGAAAATGAAACACGCACTGCCCCCGTGAACACGGCGTGCGCGAAGAGCGGCGGGGTGCGGGCCGCGGGCGGGGGTCGCGGATCAGGAACACGAATGAACTGAGTGATACTGAACTGTTGACTGAACTGAGTGAATGCCTCTCATAAATTGACTGAAGTATCTTCTAGGGCTTCGTAACTATAAACGTAAACTTATTTTAAAACATAAATAGAGAGTTATTTTTAGTTCAAAACTACCTCTTTTCCTAAATATTTTATGTTTTTTTACAGGATTATTATAAGATGTGATTTGCATCGTTCATTTGGCATAAAACTGTGGCGTAAGCAGTTTCTAAACGGTAACCCCACTGTCAACATCACATGGTGTCTGACAGATGTCAATCAATTTGTTTTGGTCTGCCTCGTGTTGTATTTCCCGAATTGTTTTTATTTTCGTAATTAATTGAGAATAACTTATGTCTAAAGTACATTAATATGAATGATAACGATGGGAAAGAATTCGCGGAGCTTGGTGTTAAAACGTGGCTCATCAAGCAACTCTACAGCCTGGGTTTGTGTTATTTTATTAAATGCATATAAAACTCGTATAAAAGTTGTTTCTGTTTTATGAAGCAGTGTTGAGTACGTTTTCATGTCTCTGAAGGCTTTTTGTGTCCCATTACGAATATTAATAAGTTCTCCCCCAAACCAATTAGATAATATTTGTGGATAACTTATTGCTTAAAATGGATTTTATGCAGGGGATATCGTTTTGAAACTTCAGTGTGTAGATCCATTTAAGTCGCTCTACACTTTGACAGTACTGTCTGCCCCATTTCCTATAGCTACTACTTATTTATATTTTTTTATTTTAGGCATAAAAACTCCTACGCCCATTCAAAAAGGGTGTATACCACGTATCCTCGCCGGAGATGACTGCATCGGCGCGGCTAAGACGGGGTCAGGAAAGACGTTTGCATTTGCACTGCCCATCCTGCAGCATCTCGCCGAGGATCCTTACGGTATATTTGCCTTGGTCCTGACACCTACACATGAGCTGGCATATCAGGTAAATATTAAATGGGATTTAACTTCTCAATAGAACAGTTACTTTTAGAACCATAATGATATTGTTATTTTATATAAATTAGAGGTATTCCCTTTCACTTCTTCTTCTCGAGTCAATGGTACTTCACCTCAAACGGAACCAGCCCAAAACCTGGCGACTTGGAGGCCGTTATTGGTCGCCTTACAAAGGTCGACCATTGTGCACATAGAGGGATACAGCTTTCACTGTATTTCTCTCTGTACACTCCCCCCACATACCAATCTGCTCTCTGCAGAACCTAAAGGTTGACTGGCAGAGAATGCTCCTGGCATTAAGTTCACATTTTGTACAACATGGAAAATGTGATTTGCTATGATTTCCCAATTATACATAATATTTTATTTTCATTTTACACCAATTAAAACTTAAATTATGCAAGGGTAGACCCCTTCTTTAAGTATGATGTGCACTTGTGCCAGAATTAGTCACTCTGCCTATTCTTTCTTTCTGGTAACCAGCAATGGTTAATCAACTGGCTCGATGGCTCATTTCGTAGTGAACTCTACCCTCTGAGCCAAGGGTCGTGGGTTCGATTCCCGCACAATACAAACATTTGTGATCATGAACATGTCTGTTTGTATTGGTCTGGGTGTTTTCTATGTATAATATGTATTTATTTACAAAAAAAAAGTATCTAAGTAAGATTATCAGTTGTCTAGTACCCATAGTACAAGCTTCGGCTTAGTTTGGGGCTAGATGGTGCTGTGTGGCCCAGCGTGGCATGTCTTGGGTTATTTATTTATTTATCTGATTAAACTCGTTATATTTTTCAGATTGCTGACCAGTTCAGTATCTTAGGCCAACCACTCCAGCTACGAGTGTGCATTGTGACTGGTGGCTCGGACCAGCTCGAGGAGTCCTTGAAGCTGGCCAAGAGGCCGCACATTGTGGTGGCAATGCCGGGCCGGCTGGCGGACCATATGACAGGATGTGACACCTTCTCTTTGAAGAAGATCAAGTATTTGGTGTTGGATGAAGCTGACAGGTAAATAGGATGACTCTTCAGTGCAGGTGGACAACCGCAGCCAACGTCCGTATTCAAAAACGTGTGTCGGGCGAACTCATATCTAAAAACCTATAGGATTTGGGGCACTGTGTCCATGCGTACCATAGTAACGTTTGTGAATACATAGTAAGTTAGGATAGTAATAAAATAACCCTAACAGACCTAACTCAAAGTTTTGTTATTTACGACAAAATGAGTTTATGTTAAAATATGGGTCCTAAAGTATATATTAACATGGGGAAGTACTTAGCCTTTATATAGGCTAAGTACTACATTTGGTGTTCCTACTGGGGTTCACCTCATCCTGCCAAATCTCATGCAACCTATCTGCTCATGGTCAACTGACTGATCGCAAGATTTAAACTCAACAAAAAATTATTGCAGGCTCTTCAGTGAATCATTTCAGGAAGATTTGGAGACCATATTCAATGCATTACCCCAGAAGAGACAGAACCTGCTATTTTCAGCCACCATATCTGAGGATGTCAGGGAATCTAAACTGCTGCCTTTGAACAAAGATGTAAGTTGGTTCATATTCTTCTTTTCGTGTCAACGATAAACTCCTAGCCAAAACGAGATCACACATGTCACAACCAAAAGCTAGCAACTGATACATGATTTGAGAGGGTGAGCCGCAATCGCATTCACCCTGTGACCCCTCGTTCAGTGTTTCATATTTATTTACTGGTCTCTTTTTTTAATAGCATTGAATTTGTCTCTCAGTCAGATGGAATGTGGGAAAGAGGCCCAAATCTTTCCAGCAATCGACTTGCACTTGGCTGGTTTGATGTATCTTCATCAGCTTGTTTCGCTTTTTACCTGATTTAACATTTTGAGCGAGCCTCATGTTGGCAAAGATGTTCAAATATTTCTCATGCTGCCCGTCATCGGCCCATGGTATTTAGCTACGCCTTGTGATGGTTATACCGCCACCAGTCGGTTGCCAGCGCCTCGTTTGTAATTCGGCAGGATGCTCCACGGGCAGGTGAGGCTTGGAGCGAAAAGATGATTGGCTACTCCCTCGCATCCCTCTCATCTGCTCTTACCTATATACAAATCTGACTACGCCCTTGTCTTGGGTTATTTCTTTATTTATTGGTCATCGTTCACCAGCACCTCCAGCTGTGGACGGAGACTGACCCCACGTTGACGGTGGACACGCTGGACCAGCGCTTTGTGGTGTGCCCGGCGTACGCGAGAGACGTATACCTAGTGCAGACGCTGCGCAAGTACCGCGAGACGCATCCCAGCTCGCATATCATAGTCTTTACTGATACTAAGAAGTGAGTGGCCTCCTTTTACCTTTCACTGTGTTTTTTTCATCATCATCACCAGCCTATTGCAGTCAACTGCTGGACATAGGCCTCTCCAGTTGCTCACCACTCAGGGCAAACATCTGGAGGATATGCCCATAATCGCCACGCTGGGCAGGCGGGTTGGCGATCGCAGGACGTAGCTTCTCGCTCCTATGACGCTGCTTCCCGTCACCGGCCTGTGGTATTTAGCTACGCCTTCAATTATGATGGTTATACCGCCATCAGTAGTTTGCCAGCGCCTCGTTTGTTGTGATGTTGGCCTGCATACGCGCCCATTTCATAATGCCCAAGACTATAGAAGGAGAGAAGATGTAGATAACACATGTGTTGGAATATAGTTGCACGGTCAAAGGGTTGGGCAGATTGCTAAGCAAATCTCTTAAAACAAGTTTAAGTATAATTAAACGAGTCATGATGAAAACTTCGTATGCGCGTTGTAGGTTTTTCATAGAACTTGTATGGAGCGATTTCGTTCTGAATACAGATTGCGTGCCGCGGATCTTACATCGCCATCTGTTGGTGGCAGGCGGAACTAATCGTTGCATATTGTAGCGATGTAGAGATAGATGTCGCTACATGTTAATCGTTAATAGTTTTTATTTATTTAACACTTGGTATTTCACAGTACATAGCACCAAAACATACACAAGTTAGACAGTGAACACATGTGACAGACAAACAAATCTTAACTAATATTATAAAGCTGAAGAGTTTGTTTGTTTGTTTGAACGCGCTAATCTCAGGAACTACTGGTCCGAATTGAAAAATTCTTTTTGTGTTGAATAGACCATTTATCGAGGAAGGCTTTAGGCTATATAACATCACGCTGCAACTATTAGGAGCGAAGAAATAATGGAAAATGTAAAAAAAAACGGGGAAAAAATAACTATTCCACGCGGACGAAGTCGCGAGCACAGCTAGTAAAACATATAAAGTATACACAAAAGTCACAAATTATTTAACCTGCTTCTCAACTGAGAACCCAGCCAGTTCATGTATATCGTACTTTGTTTATACCATATCGTACTTTGTTTATACCATATCGTACTTTGTTTATACCATATCGTACTTTGTTTATACCATATCGTACTTTGTTTATACCATATCGTACTTTGTTTATACCATATCGTACTTTGTTTATACCATATCGTACTTTGTTTATACCATATCGTACTTTGTTTATACCATATCGTACTTTGTTTATACCATATCGTACTTTGTTTATACCATATCGTACTTTGTTTTCGCCAACTAGGGAATGCCAGGTCCTCTCGATGATGCTAAACGCGATCGGCATGGACAACGTGTGCCTGCACGGCTACATGCGGCAGCGGGAGCGCGCGGCGGCGCTGGCGCAGTTCCGCAGCAACCTGCGCTGCACGCTCGTGGCCACGGACGTGGCGGCGCGCGGCCTCGACGTGCCCACCGTGCACCTGGTCGTCAACCACAAGCTGCCGAGGGAGCCCAAGGAATACGTGCACAGGTATCGATTTGGCGGTTTTCGCATTTGACCCGGTCTAATTCCCGTTTGCCCCGCTCTAGCTCCCCTTTGCCACAGTCTAATTCCCATTTGCCTCCGTCTAATTCCCATTTGCCCCCGTCTATTTCCCGTTTGCCCCCGTCTAATTCACATTTGCCCCCGTCTAATTCCCATTTGCCTCCGTCTTATTCCAATTTGCCACTGTCTAATTCCTACATGCCCCGGGCTAAATCCCATTTGGCCCCGCCTAGTACCTGTTTGTCCCGGTCTAATTTCCATTTGCACCAGATTGATTCCCATTTGATCCCTTGTGATTTCCATTTGCCCCCATCAATTCTCATTTGTTTGCCTTCTCGCCTGCCTAGCGTGGCGATTATGGGCAAAGCCTTAGCTGGCATTGAGTTGACTGGCTCGGTGGCTCATTTGGTAGTGACCTCTGCCCTCTGAGCCAAGGGTCGTGGCCTGGGTTCGATTCCCGCACAGTACAACCTTTTGTGTTCATGAACATGTCTGTTTGTATTTATCTGGGTGTTTTCTATGTATAATAATGTATTTATTTACAAAAAAAATGTATCGTCAGTAAGTTTATCAGTTGTCTAGTACCCATAGTACAAGGTTCGGCTTAGTTTGGGGCTAGGTGGCGCTGCGTGGCATGTCTTGGGGTATTTATTAAGTCCGCCTTTTGTACACGTGTTTACTGTGCAATAAAGGTTAAATAAATAAAGCCTCCAGATGTTTGTCCAAAGTGGCTAACAACTGGAGAGGCGTATGTGTGTCCAGCAGTGGTGATGATGATTTATATGTCACTTTCAGAGTGGGTCGCACTGCTCGCGCGGGTCGCAGCGGGCTCGCCATATCGCTGATCACTCCGTACGACATCCTGCGCCTCGGCGAGATCGAGAGCCACATCAAGACGAAGCTTACCGAGTACAAGATCGATGGTAAGTTAACTTTGACTACATCTTTGGAATTGTGGTCGCAGGTGATTCCTGTGCAGTACAAATCGTGTTTCTGCCGGTGAGTAGGGTTTCCGGAGCTCGTGGGGGGTTAGGGTTGGGCCGGCATGGCGGTGGCAACTGACCAGTTACTTGCCCGTTGACAGCGACTTGGGTTTCTCTTTCGCTTTCCATCAGGCGTAGGGAAGCCATTATGTCGAGCCACTATAAAAAAAAAGCAAACATTCGTATGAACATGTCTCGTTTGTTTTGGCCTGGGTGTTTGCTATGTATGTATACTTATGTGAGCTAAGTATGTGGACCTCAACCCAAAATGAGTACTTAATTTATCTCCATGAAAAAAGTATGTAAGTCAGTTGTCTAGTACCCATAAGCTTAGGTTTAGTTCGAGACTAGATACATATCATAGTTAGAAGTCTTCATCAATATGTTTTGCTTGTGCAACGGTTCTTTGGAATCGGCTACCAGCTGGGATTTTTCTAATGGATATGATTTAGGGATCTTCAATAAGTGAACCTACAATTTGTCAACGCACCTTTGACTCCGCTGGTGTCGCAGTGTCTATGTACTGAAGTGATCATTAATCTATCAGGGGCCAAAAGGATTATCTAGTACCCATAGAATAGAATAGTACAAGCTTCAGCTTAGTTTGACACTAGTCTTTTTTTTATAGTGACTCGACATAATGGCTTCCCTACGCCTGATGGAAAGCGAAAGAGAAGCCTAAGCCGCTGTGACAACTGGCAAGTAACTGACCAGTTGCCACCGCCATGCCGGCCCAACCCTTATCCCCCCATGAGCTCCGGAAACCCTACTCACCGGCAGAAAGACGACCCAGAGGTCATTTGGCTGCGGTATTCTATAGATGGCGCTGTATGGTCAATGTAGAACGTCTTAGGTTATTTATCTAAAATATATATATGTGTTCGGTAGACGACGAGGCTGTGAAGGTGTTCACAACGGTGAGCGTGACGCGACGCGAGCAGGAGGCGCATCTCGACAACGAGGAGTTTGAGCAGCGCAAGCGCAACTACCGCGTCAAGCGCTGGCTGCAGGCCGGCGTGGACCCCGCCATGATGGAGGAAGGGTGAGTCACCGGCAGAGTATGGTCCACCAACAGAGTCTGGTCCCTCGGTATGATGGAGTGAATATGCCAACTGAGTATCGTCCTCTGACTTGATGGGGGTAAGTCCTCAATTGTGTATGGTTCCCAGACAGGATGAGGGTAAGTCCACTAACCGAGTATAGGCTGGCGATGTAAGGGAGCGGCCTATCATCTTTTCGCTCCAAGCCAACCTCACCTGCCCGTGGTGCATCCTGCCGAATAACAAACGAGGCGCTGGCAACCGACTGGTGGCGGTATAACCATCACAATTGAAGGCGTAGCTAAATAATAAAGACCGGTGACGGGCAGCAGCGTCACCGGAGCAAGAAGCTACGCCCTGCGATCGCCAACCCGCCTGCCCAGCGTGGCGATTATGGGTATATCCTCCAGATGTTTTCTCTAAGTGGCGAACAACTGGAGAGGCCTATGTCCAGCAGCAGTGGACTGTAATAGGCTGATGATGATGCGGAAAAGGGTGTCACTTTTTGTGAAAACCTAACTACCTACTTTAGTTTCCCTCTTTAAAGCGGAAAGGGGGGAGGAAGTTAAAAAGTCCTCCAGGGCGCTGGTAATTCGTAGTTCTAATACAGGCACTACCCAAAAATTACCATTGTCATCCATGTCCTGCAGTGGACTTTTGCAGGCTAGTGATGTTCCATGTTTCAATCATTTACAGATTGGAGGAAATGCGCCGGAAACGAGTGAAAGCAGCAAAGAAGGCGAAACTGGCAAAGATAAAGGAACTACAAGCGCAGATGAAGAGTGAGGAAGCGGGACAGGACGATAACAGCCGCGTGCGACCGAGCGAGAGGGAAGATGAGCTGGACAGCACCATCAAACAAGGCCTGAGACAGGTTAATAGAGGCCTGATGAAGAAAGATGATCGGTTTAAGGGGGTCATAGGGAAGATTGGGAAGATTAAGAAGAAAGCGGATAGTGCGAAGATTAGGGAAGAGAAGAGTAAAGCTCAGAAGGAGCATAAGAAGAGTAAAAAGAAATTGGTGGTTGCGAAATAAAGGATTTGTTGTAAAATTTGTTTGTTATTAATACTCCTTACGCCTGAGTTCTGGGTTCGATCTTTCGAGTTTAGGTATAAGATTCGTGCAACTTCCACCACCAACTAACGCTTGAGAATAGACGCTGTCTTCTTGATATGATTTTCCTGTACAAGATATGTAATAATGATATAGACAGCGTAGACCTAGTGACTAGAGTGTTACAAATTGGTGCTCCATCTGCCCGAACCAGGCATACAAAACTTTTTAGCTACAAATTTGTACGCACTAAGTATGCTCAGAATTCTGTCATATGTCGTATGCAGAAAACATTTAATGATAAGTTTGGCTCAGTTGATTTATTCTCTTCGTCATTGCAATCTTTTAGAAAAGAAATTGTCAGCATTCTTTCATTATAAGTAAATAAATCATATAGGTATGGTATTAATAAAATATATATTAATATATTATACATATGTATTTTTATGTAGGTATATTTATGCATATTTATTTATTATTATTATTATAATTTCCTTTAGTTATTTACTTAAATATCTTGTGTATATGTGTGCATCAACCTCACTCAATCCGTTGTTCCATATGTCATTGTTTTAAATTAATAAAATTAAAATCCGTTATTAGCTGTAAGATAAAATTAAGACTCTGTAATTGTTAGTTTAAGAGCTGTGGATTTTGTAATAAAATAAAAATAAAAAATAAAAATATAAGCAACATTTTTTACGATGCCAAATGGCTCCCCAATGGGGGGAGGATGGGGACATTAAAAACTAAATAAGTAAACGAGTCCAGCAGTGATAACGCTTCCCGGCAAACGTAGTGTAGGACGCCTTCAGGCCAAGTGAAGCCAACGATATGCGCAGGATTGTCGGCAAGTGCTGGATGCGAAAAGTCCAAGATTCACGAAAGTGGATTACAACTAGGGAGAGCTATGTGTATCTATAGATAGATATTCTTTATTGCACAAAAACAAACATTTATAGACAAGGTATTACAATAAACTGGTACAATTTAGGCGGTCTTATCGCTAGTAAGCGATCTCTTCCAGACAACCTTCAGGTAGAGGAAGTGTTCAGTCTATGCAATTAAAGATGCAATAAATCATGCACATTTTTTATTACCCTTTGGTACGAGAAACTCACTAAGAATTACTTAAAAACGAAAAGTATGGGCTTTAAACCGTTCGGGGCAATAAATACTAAGTTTTAGATCAATAATTTATTTATTTATACAATGTAAGATTACAAATAAATACAACAATAATATACTTTTGTCAAGCGAAAGTAGTATCGATGGCAAATGATTTGGCACAAAATTTAGCCGGTAAGCTATCGCGTCATCAGGGACTGAAAGCGGTTACGGTATACGGTTACGGTACCGGTATAAAATAAGTGTACCTTAATAAAATAAAGGTAAGGGTATACCGTTATTCAACCGGTATAAAATATCGGTACCGAAAAGCCGCGACGTTGCCAAACGGCTGCGGATTGTTGGCAACGTCGCGTGCGTTGCGCGGAGCGTATCGATCGACACCGGCAAAATATTCTTCCTGACAATTCTTATCTGTCCGTGCATAGCACGCGAAAGACTGCCTGTGCATGGCACACGCGAAAATTCTGGTCAGTGATAGAATGAATGTCGTCTCACTTTTCAATACAAATAATATTTTTTGATGTTGTCTGATATTTAATTTTTTTTTTAAATAATTTGGTTTATTATGATTAGATACTATTTATATGTATACCCATCACAATTGTAAGAAGTTATTTTGTTTGTAACTTTATTATGTATCTAAAATATATAAGTGGGTAACAAGGTATGTGCATTACTTCTTAGTAGTTAGTTTTTTAGTTTTTAAAATTAGTTGGTAAAATTATTGACTGGTATAGAATGCCACACGGCATCAAGTCCGTCATTTGTACTTTCATCATCATAATGATGATGATGATTGTATAGTTTTCTGGCTCGCCCAATGGTTGACCCGTAGAGAATGCCACACGGCATTAAGTCCGCCATTTGTACTTTCATCATCATGATGATGATGATGATAGTATAATTTTCTGACTCGCCCAATGGTTGACTGGTATAGGATGCCACACGGCATTAAGTCCGCCATTTGTACTTTAATCATCATCATGATGATGATGATGATGCCGATGTTAATGTTCTGGCTCGCCCAATGGTTGACTGGTTGAGAGTGCCACACGGCATTAAGTCCGCCATTTGTACTTTAATCATCATCATGATGATGATGATGATGACGATGTTATAGTGTTCTGGCTCGCCCAATGGTTGACTGGTTGAGAGTGCCACACGTCATTAAGCCCGCCATTTGTACTTTCATCATCATCATGATGATGATAATGATAATGTTATAGTTTTCTAACTCACCCAATGGTTGACTGGTATAGAATGCCACACGGCATTAAGTCCGTCATTTGTACTTTCATCATCATGATGATGATGATGATGTTGTAGTTTCCTGACTCGCCCAATGGTTGACTGGTATAGAATGCCACACGGCATTAAGTCCGCCATATGTACTTTCATCATCATCCTGATGATGATGATGATGTTATAGTGTTCTGGCTCGCATAATGGTTGACTGGTATAGAATGCCACACGTCATTAAGCCCGCCATTTGTACTTTCATCATCATCATGATGATGATAATGATGATGTTATCGTTTTCTGACTCGCCCAATGGTTGACTGGTTGAGAATGCCACACGGCATCAAGTCCGTCATTTGTACTTTCATCATCATAATGATGATGATGATTGTATAGTTTTCTGGCTCGCCCAATGGTTGACCCGTAGAGAATGCCACACCACACGGCATTAAGTCCGCCATTTGTACTTTCATCATCATGATGATGATGATGATAGTATAATTTTCTGACTCGCCCAATGGTTGACTGGTATAGAATGCCACACGGCATTAAGTCCGCCATTTGTACTTTAATCATCATCATGATGATGATGATGATGCCGATGTTAATGTTCTGGCTCGCCCAATGGTTGACTGGTTGAGAGTGCCACACGGCATTAAGTCCGCCATTTGTACTTTAATCATCATCATGATGATGATGATGACGATGTTATAGTGTTCTGGCTCGCCCAATGGTTGACTGGTTGAGAGTGCCACACGTCATTAAGCCCGCCATTTGTACTTTCATCATCATCATGATGATGTTATCGTTTTCTGACTCGCCCAATAGTTGACTGGTTGAGAATGCCACACGGCATTAAGTCCGTCATTTGTACTTTCATCATCATGATGATGATGACGATGTTATAGTGTTCTGGCTTGCCCAATGGTTGACTGGTTGAGAATGTAACGTCATTAAGCCCGCCATTTGTACTTTCATCATCATCATGATGATGATAATGATAATGTTATAGTTTTCTAACTCACCCAATGGTTGACTGGTATAGAATGCCACACGGCATTAAGTCCGTCATTTGTACTTTCATCATCATGATGATGATGATGATGTTGTAGTTTCCTGACTCGCCCAATGGTTGACTGGTATAGAATGCCACACGGCATTAAGTCCGCCATATGTACTTTCATCATCATCCTGATGATGATGATGATGTTATAGTGTTCTGGCTCGCATAATGGTTGACTGGTATAGAATGCCACACGGCATTAAGTCCGCCATATGTACTTTCATCATCATCATGATGATGATGATGATGTTATAGTGTTCTGGCTCGCATAATGGTTGACTGGTATAGAATGCCACACGTCATTAAGCCCGCCATTTGTACTTTCATCATCATCATGATGATGATAATGATGATGTTATCGTTTTCTGACTCGCCCAATGGTTGACTGGTTGAGAATGCCACACGGCATTAAGTCCGTCATTTGTACTTTCATCATCATCATGATGATGATGATGATGATGATGTTATAGTGTTCTGGCTCGCATAATGGTTGACTGGTATTGAATGCCACACGGCATTAAGTCCACCATTTGTACTTTCATCATCATGATGATGATGATGATGTTATAGTTTTCTGACTCGCCCAATGGTTGACTGGTATACTCGTAGAATGCCACACGGCATTAAGTCCGCCATTTGTACTTTCATCATTATGGTGATGATGATTGTATAGTTTTCTGACTCGCCCAATGGTTGACTGGTAGAGAATGCCACACGGCATTAAGTCCGCCATTTGTACCTTCATCATCATGATGATGATGATGTTGTAGTTTCCTGACTTGCCCAATGGTTGACTGGTATAGAATGCCACACGGCATTAAGTCCGCCGTATGTACTTTCATCGTCATTATGATGATGATGATGTTATAGTGTTCTGGCTCGCATAATGGTTGACTGGTATAGAATGCCACACGGCATTAAGTCCACCATTTGTACTTTCATCATCATGATGATGATGTTATAGTTTTCTGACTCGCCCAATGGTTGACTGGTATACTCGTAGAATGCCACACGGCATTAAGTCCGCCATTTGTACTTTAATCATCATCATGATGATGATGATGTTATAGTGTTTTGGCTTGCCCAATGGTTGACTGGTAGAGAATGCCACACGGCATTAAGTCCGCCATTTGTACTTTCATCAATGATGATCATCATGAGATGATGATGATGATTGTATAGTTTTCTGACTCGCCCAATGGTTGACTGGTATAGAATGCCACACGGCATTAAGTCCGCCATTTGTACTTTAATCGTCATCATGATGATGATGACGACGATGTTATGGTGTTCTGGCTCGCCCAATGGTTGACTGGTAGAGAATGCCAAATGGCATTAAGTCCGCCATTTGTACTTTCATCATCATGATGATGATGATGATTGTATAGTTTTCTGACTAGCCCAATGGTTGACTGGTATAGAATGCCACACGGCATTAAGTCCGACATTTGTACATGATGATGATGATGATGACGATGTTATAGTGTTCTGGCTCGCCCAATGGTTGACTGGTAGAGAATGCCACACGGCATTAAGCCCGCCATTTGTACTTTCTTTGAGCAATAAAGAATACCTACGACAACTGATAAAAAACGGACCCGACACCCGTCAAGTAGGAACGGGCTCTTATTGGTATCAGAACAACGTGGGTACCACAAATGCATACTTAATTACAAATATAATTTGACACGAAAGAATTCACAAATGTTCACATGAATGTTTGTCCCGGGTGGGGATCGAACCTACGACCCATGGTTCAAAAGGCAAGAGTCCACTACCACTTACAACACTACCAATTGCGAAACCGAGCCAGTCATTCTCAGAATAGTTTGTCTCCTCTACCCCTCCCCTTTCATACCGAAATTACCTTTATTTTACGGTACCTGAAAATTTCGGTACCGGTATAAATTTAGATATCGAAATATTCCGGTAACCGTTATATTTCGGTATGACGTCATACCGAAATATAAAGGTACCGTAATTTTTCGGTTATTCAGTCCCTGCGCGTCATATTGCAGCTTACAAATGCAGCTGTTTACGGGAATATTATGTATGTAGCTAACTTGTGAGCGTCTACAGCTTGCTATATTGTAGCTTAAGAGCTTCAAGCAGTTGAGAACAGACTGCTTTAAGTCGCGACCGCGCGGTGAACTATAGTCATTCATACGCTGCCGTATACACGACCGCACGAGCAGTCGGGTCTCAACTGCTTGTAGCAGTCCGTGTTGTCCGATCTTAGAGTAAATTTCGTCTGAAAGAGTAGTGTACTACAAACCATTTTGATCTTGCGTACGTACAGATCTGTTAATTAAAGCTGGCATATTCACAGTACTCACACTTATGCAATTTCACTATACAGTAGCAAAATTAATACTGTAACTGTCCCCTTCACACTCATAAGCTAGTCCGCGCGCGAGAGAGACAGGCAGACTTTTTCATGATGCGCATGCAGTATGACGTCACGCCGCGCGCTCACATCACTTTGCTATGTTTACTAGGCGATGTTGTTGCCTATACTTTTTGCTTAGGACCAGCCAGCTATCTTCCCGGCCTCCGCAGAATACTAGTGGTGGTGTGCAAATACGTCATTTTCCTATGAAGACGTTATACGGAATGTGAGTTACGCTAGTTTTGAAGTTATTACAAAGAGGCTTGCTAATCTTTCAGTGGAAAGTTACTCTAAATTTAGGCCATTCCAAATTGGTTATAGGGTCTTCTGTAATATTGTATGAATGTTACTTTAACATAAAAATTTAAAAAAATGTTTTCGAAATAGCAATAAAAAAAGAATTTGATGAATTTGCTACAATTTTAACAACTAAATTGTTAATGCAGACTTTACAAATCATACTAACAAAACAATAAATTTAGAAAATATCACTGCTTGCCAATAAGTTTCTGATACTGATTTAGAAATCATATGAACTGGTAGATAACTATCAGAAACTTACTAGCCATATCTAAAACCATATCCTTTTAAAATGACACGTGACTTTTAATGTACTTCCAAAAGTTTATATTTAGGTTTATTGCTAAGATACTGTTTAACAATAAGTGAGCTGCCACACTGGCGAATTACAGGCGAAGACGTCACGGTATACGACTGTGGCCGTTCCGCTTTAAAAACGCTTGTAATCCGCCAGTGTGGCATGGCCCTAACGGCCGTATTCACAAACGTTACTATGCGACGCGCGGACGCACAGTGCTCAAGATCCTATACGTTTTTGGGTACCTGTGCGTTCCCGCGACGCATAGTAACGTTTGTGAAAACGGCCATAAGAGTACTATACTTGCTTTAGTGACTCCTAACAACTAGTGTCGTCTAGCTTTGCATCTGTGCGGCTATTGGTATCAAAATATCTAGCATAAACAATCTTAAATAGCTCAGTTGATCTAAGTATACGTTATCATAATAATGACATCAGACCAGCGAGGTATTCACAAATGCGTGAGGACACATCTGTCGGAAATGAGAAATAAAATAAAATACAAAATTGAATGAACGATCGAAAATGTTACCGGTCTCTCGGAAACATTTTCGATCGTTCATTCAATTTTAACAGCTCTTTCAGATTTTCTCTAAATAGCGAGGAGGTTCATTCATTATCATCAAATGTCATTTAATTGGGCTTAACCAATGTCAACTTTTCTTCGCCAGTATCGCAATGCCTAAAAATATTTTTTGAATCGCAAACGTTCATTCAAAGTTTCCGAATCAGAGTCTAAAGTGGCATTGTGAATAGATACGTAGCCTCACCGATAGACAGTAAAATTTCATCAATTATAAGTGCGCGGAAAACCTGCGAGCTTCGTGTTCGATTCCCGTAATTTTGGAAGTTTTTTAAGCATTTAGGGTCTGGTTTGATGTTCTAGGACATATTATGTAACAACGCAATCTGATTTTCTAATAAGTATGTTGACTCTTAGACACAGATTACCCCCAATAGATACCGCATGTTCGGCATGTTGCTTTGAGTTTCGCGAGGCAATTTCAGGTGGTATGGAAGGGTGTGCGGGGGACGTAACTCATTTCTCAAGTGATGTACATTTGTATTGTGCAATGTCGATAATTTTATCGAAAAATTACCAATCAGGTATATTAGACTAGATTATGTCTGTATCACCTTTTCAGTATTTTGTGCAATACTGGATATTTATCTATGTATGTATATAAATATATGTTTATATATGTCACCGGAAAATAGCAAGAATCGTAAGTTGATCAATTTCCTAGGTAGTTGATTATCTTTCGGAATATAACAAACGGTAGTGGAAATGTATTATTTAACGCAATGGATTTCAGTTAGTTAATCAACTTACGGTAGCCTGACAGTCATTTAATAATTTACGATTTTGACACAAGTAAAATCGTCCTCAAATGGGCCAATCGTTGCTCAATGTACTATTTAACGGTGCACTATTACCCGTAACTTAATACACTGTTCCCTGATTGGTTGCCGGGATAACGCCACGTGAGCCATTGAACCAATCAACGTTCACCTCACCTTCGTCGGATGATTTTACGGCAAGATCCCGTAAAATGATCAATTTACTAAAATACATACGTTAAATAATACATTTCAACTGCCGTTTTGACATTATAAGTATATTTAAATGTATCTAAGTAAGTTTATCAGTTGTCTAGTACCCATAGTACAAGCTTCGGCTTAGTTTGGGGCTAGGTGGCGCGTGGCCCAGCGTGGCATGTCTTGGGAAAAAAAAAATTCAAATGAGTATAGTTATAAATATGGTTAGGTGAAGTAATCACAGCAGTTTTCATTTACTCGTCTTCTATCCTTCATACATTGAAAACTATCCTATGTAAATGTCTCTAACAGCAGGGTGCGGCATTTGTCCATTTTAATGTTCTCTCAGGACACTTTGGAAATCTAAAGTAGAAACACTAAAATTTTTCTCATCTTGCATTATCGATATACTTGAAAGTAATACATTGTAACACTATTGTCAAACGTGTCTATGCTAGAAAGGGATAAAAATAGTGAAATTGGTAATGAAAGAAAGGGATCATGAAAAAAGACATCAACGCGAGCTAACATCTGTCAAATATTTTCCATCGTAACTTGAGCTCCGGCGCCAAGGAGTTCAATACTAAGATTCATACGTTTATGTTCTACAAACTATTAAAAGTGTCTCCGATACACACGGGTCTGACTTCTGGTCAGTACTGACCGTGGTACTGACGCACTTTAAGCGCATGCGTATTTCGCGCCTGCATTGAACTGATGTATTACCTCTCGCGTGATATCTTAAGTGCGGTATCTATTGGAGATATCTGTGCTCTTAGATAAAGACAAATGCGCTACGAATTTCAACTTAAGCAAAAACCTATATAAAGCAAAAAAACACTACATAGGTAGTTTACATAAAGTATAATAGTATTTATGATAGCAACATTTTTCAAAATAATTATATTTTATAAATGGAAACTATACATATCTAGGAATGTAGACTTGCAAAACTGAAATTAGCACCAATTGTTTGAATGTATTAAATAGATCTAGGTAGGATAAACATTTGTCTCGTCCATAGACTTAGAAATAATTCAATAAAAAAAATGCATACATTTTTAGGTAAGATAATACACTTTCAACTCTCTGGTTTGTATCTAGAAGTCTATAAATCGATGGTCTCCTGAATCAAATTAAAAATCACTTTACCACTATAAGATCCCTGATAGCGCCCACTCGCAACTTGTCCCTCAGATAAAGACAAGTTTTATCTGTCAGATAACTATCAGGGACTTTATCAACCAGGGGTGAAAACAGCTCAAAAGTTTTGTATCTCAGAGTGATCTGTATTTGAAAGTTCAACCGTCACCGCAGCCTATGGACGCCTGCAATACCCCAGGGACCCCAGGGAAAAGGACCCCAGGTCCATACTGTAGTCTCGGTGATAGTAGAAAGACAGACAACTGACAGGTAACTGGCTTGGTTACCTGCCCGTTGTCGCAGCGACTTGGGCTTCTCTCTCGCTTACCATCAGGTGTAGAGGGGCCATTATGCCGTGCTACTATATAAAAAAAAAAATAAGGGCTAGCCAAGAAATTGAATTAATTGATACATGTTTGTTTATACAAAAGTGCCATAGATTTCTATGCTAATAAATAACAGTAATTTATTGACGATAATAAAATTCATATCGATCCGATTTGACGTATTTTATAATACAATATTATAACGTGGTACTAAAGCTTTTTAATTATAATTACATAGTGAACAACGCCTGTAGCATTTTGCGTTTATAATAGTTCGTAAGTATGCGGTGTTTCAATTCAAGTTTTTGTACGATATTTTACATCTCTTTTGGGGTAAATATATTTTTTTAAAGACATACCATATCTTGGTGTTTACATGTCATCACACTTTCATGATCAATAGCAAAAGTTCTTCTTCTTCTTTGTCCTAGCCACTTCCCATTATTTGGGGTCGGCTCTCCTCGTTCTAAAGCGCCAGGATGCTCTGTCCTGGGTTGTCGAGACATTTGTTTGGGCATGCTCTAAGTCTTTGGTCACTGTGGACCACCAGGTGGCTAATGGGCGTCCTCTACCTTTCCTCACATCTGGCAAGGCTAGGGCCTGTTTCACAACATGGTCTTCAGGGCGTCTCATGACATGACCGAACCATCGTAGGCGGCTTTCAGTGAGCTTTTCTGCTATGGGTGCGACTTTGTAACTTCCTCTGATGTGCTCGTTTCGCACTTTATCGAGTCGAGTTACACCTGCTGCCCATCTTAGCATCTTCATCTCACCTACGTGCATCTTCTGTTCGTGTGCTTTCTTTATAGCCCAGCATTCGGCACCGTACATCATGGCTGGTCTGATTGCAGTTTTATAAATCTTGCCTTTGGTTTTAATAGGCATTCTTGCGTCACATAAAACCCCCGTCAGAGCACGCCACCTCTGCCACCCCACGCCAATTCTATGGGTAACATCGGCCTCAATGTTTCCGTCGGCTGTCAGCATCGCACCAAGGTACTTGAATTGTGATACTTTTGGCAGTGGATTCCCGTCGATGTGAATTGAGTTGGGACTGTTAGTGTTACCACTGAAAGTGCACTCTAAGTATTCAGTTTTATTTCTGCTGATCCGGAGGCCGTTGTTTTCCAGCGCGTGTCGCCACTTCTCGAGGGTGCTTTGGAGTACTTCGGCATCTTTATCTATGAGAACTATGTCATCAGCGTACAACATACACCATGGTAAGGGAGACTGTATGTCCTTTGTTAAGTAATCCATTACCATGTTGAAGAGAAGCGGGCTCAGGGCTGAGCCTTGATGGACGCCCACCTTTACCTCGAAGTTTTTGCTAAGTCCAGCCAGGCTTCTCACACTTGTAAAGCTTCTGCAGTACATGTCCTGTACTATGGCGACATAGCATTCAGGTATACCTTGTGCTCTCATGGCCTGCCACACCAGTTTCCGAGGCACTCGATCAAACGCCTTCTCGAGATCGATAAAGACAAGATGTAGATCTTCACGGTTTGCCCGATGCTTTTCCATAATGATTCGCGTGGCTTGGATAGCGTCCGTAGTGGATTTCAACGGTGTGAACCCATATTGGTTTTCAGATATGACGACGTGTTTGAAGAGGCGGTTGTTAAGTGTTCTCTCCCAAATTTTGAGAGTGTGTGACGTCAACTTAATCCCCCTGTAGTTTCCACAGACACTGACGTCCCCTTTGCTTTTATAAAAAGGTACCAAATAGCTTTGGCGCCACGCTTCTGGCATGGTGTATGAAGTTAGGATGGTGTTGAGCAGCCTCACAAGCCACTCTAAACCTATTTGTCCCAATCTTTTCCAGATATCTGCGGGTATTTCGTCAGGGCCTACGGCTTTGTGCCTTTTCATTTGCGCTACTGCAAGTTTCACTTCAGCTATATCAATTCTCGGTACCGGTCCTGCAATGGGTTGAAGCGGGTGTAATGGCTGGCTAGGAAATTCTTCGTTTAATAGCTCTTGGTAGTATTGATACCATCTACTAGTGATACTTGCATTGTCTGTTAGGAGCTGTCCATTTGCGTCTCGAATGTATTTGTTGACCTTAATATCCAGCGTTGACTTGTGTCGCTGTTTCGCTAATTTAAATACTTCGGCATCATTTTTAGCGTCTTCGATTCTGTTATAGAGACTCTCCCTTGATTGCGCAATCGATTGAGCCACTACACGTTTCGCCGATTTCTTCGCCTCCTTGTATCCAATGCGATCTTCCTCCAGTTGCGTTTTTTGCCACAATTTAAATAGGTCTCGTTTGGCTTTTACTACCTGTTTTACATCGTCGTTCCACCAGGTAGGGTCCTTGTTGATGTTGAGACCACCTTTAGATACTCCCAGGATTGCGGCTGCGTTTTTTCGACACATGGTTTCGAAGTTTGGATCAATAGCAAAAGTTAAACAATTGTATTTAAGACCCCAATCACAACATACTGTACACACTGTGACTGATAAACCGAGGGAATCCTTTAAAAGGGATGAATAAGTTAGTGATACACTTTGCATTTCCATAAACCTTAATGTTTCGAATAACGAAATTAGATTCTTAAATTTTTGCTTTTACTATGCGAACACACTTTTGACTTTGCAGAAGCTGTTATTTGGGACCTTAATTTCGGCGGTGCTAAACCACAGTGCCTAGCCAGACTAGCATAGTAAGCGGCGTAAATAGTAGAAGTATATGAAAAATTTCAGATAAATCATGTCTTAAAAATTATGAGAAAAATGCATTTTATTCAAATTATTCTTAACTCACGGAAACTTTATACACCCTTTAAGTGACTTAATTTATGGACAAATATGGGGCATAAGTTATAAGCTGAAAAGATTGCCTCGATTTACCATTTACAGTGCATAACCAAGAATCAAGGTTATTTCGAATACCGCGTTTGAACTGAAACACCGCAGACGGCAAGCAGGCAACACGTCGGCAAGTTACTCGGACATGGTGAGCAGCGAGTTGATGGTGGCGTCCTTGTTGCCGCGGTTCGCCTCCAGCACCGTCCGGATCACCTCCTTGTCCATACTCGGGAACATCTCTTCGATCTGCAGGCAATGGATTCATTAGTCATCGTTGGTCAGTCATCATCATCATCATTAGCCTATTGCAGTCCACTGCTGGACATAGGCCTCTCCAGGTGTTCGCCACTTAGGGCAAACATCTGGAGGTTATACCCATAATCGCCACGCTGGGCAGGCGTGATGGTTAAAACGGTGGCGTTATAACCATCACGACTGGTGGCAGACGGTTGCCAGCGCCTCATTTGTTATTCGGCAGGATGCACCACGGGCAGGTGAGGTTGGCTTGGAGCGAAAAGATTACATCAGTCAACATGAATTTTGACTTTGAGAAGAGGGTATGAAATATCGATAGATTTATCGATAAATTAAACAAAAATGTATATAAATCATGAAAAAGTTTGCTTTTGTATCAAGGCGAACAGTTTATCCATATTCAAAAAAATACATATTTTAAATTTTTGTTTATAGAAAATTGAAACAAATTAACTTATGCAGGTATAATATTTTGTTAACTTTTTATATGGTATCAAACTACAAAATAGTAGGAAAAGGTTTAAAAGTGAACCCTATAACATTTTCTTTCATGTTCATAAGAACTTTGTCTGACTAAACTCCAAATGTAGTACGCAAAAATAACAGTCACCGACGTGGTCTTTTGGCTCTTGCCAAATTCTTGGTACTGCGAATTTCATATTCCGTTTTTCACCTCGATACCAGCCTAAATTAAATAAAGATAACAATATAAAATATATTAATATAAAATAAATAAATATTTATTTGCTTAACATTTGTTTAACTACCTTCTAAACATCTTTTGCAATTACGGCAAGCAACATGTGGGGCCCACGGTTTGTCTACCTCTTTGAGTCTTCTAAAAACAGTTGATTGTTGTTTTGAGTTGTTTATCACATCAGTAGATGTTGTGTGACAATTACGCCAGGTTAATTTTTTCCCGGTATTTTTTTAAAAACGATTCTAACAGTTATGAGACTATTGAATACTTTATATTAATATTATAACTCAAGAAAAAGGTTTTGTTATCATAATAACCACAAAAGCAAACTTTTTCAAAAATATGGGTGTTTTTTCTTTATTTTAAAGCATAGTGAATGGAAAAATAACAAAAGGAATTTTAGGACAAAGAAATTTTTTTTTATGTAGAGTTGTGTTATAGGTCGCTCTCTTACATCCCCGTTGGCCAGTCGCCTTCGCTAAAGTCGTCCTCAAATGGGCCAATCGTTGCTCAATGTACTATTTAACGGTGCACTATTACCCGTCACTTAATACACTATTCCCTGATTGATTGACGGGATAACACCACGTGAGTCATTGGACCAATCAATCAATCATTCATCTCGCCTTCATCGGTTGATTTAACGGAGAGACGCCATAAAGAGATTAAGTTACTAAAATTATTTTCCGAGAGTTGATCACAACTCTAGGAAATTGTGTTCAGCGGAGATAGTGTAGCTTTCCGACAGTGAAAGAATTATTCAAATCGGTTCAGTAGTTTCGGAGCATATTAATTTCAAACAAACAATCAAATCTTTCCTCTTTATAAATATTAGTACAGATATTAGCTAATAGTTACCTGCTGTAGCTGGTCTGCCGTGACGGGTTGTTGTTGCGGCGGCGCGTGTTGCGGGTGTTGCATGTGTTGCGGATGTTGCGCGTGTTGCGCGTGCGCAGGGTACACGGGCATGGCGGCGTAGCCCATGCCCGTGCTCGGGACCACCAGCACCGGCGGGAACGTCGCCACCGCCGCGGGACCCACCTGCAAGGGAATATAAATGTCAATAAATAACATATTTTTTTACAGCCATTAGTTTGAAAAAATCCTATTTTTTTTTTCTTTATATATTAGCACGTCAAAATGATGCGTCCTGCCTGATGCTCAGCAAACGACGAAGTCCTAAAGTGTAAGCGATACTCATCACACATGGTTAGTGCAATGCGGACCGATCACACTATGACGGCCTGCATAAGTGCCGCTTCACGCCCCGTTTAAAAGACCCAACACTATAAGAGGAAGGGAACACGTGTGCTGGAAGAGAGTTCCACAGCCTAATTGTACGACAAAAGTAAGATTTACTGTGCTTTATAGTACGAGAGCCAATTGACTGCATAGTATTTTTGTGACATCAAACCAGCTTCAAACCAGCACGCGTAGTTCTATTCAGAAAAGGAGAGGGAGGGACCAAATCAAAGAGTTCTTCGGAGCATTCGCCGTGATGTATACGGTAGAAAACACTAAGCGACGCTACGTCTCTACGTAGCTGCAGATCCTCAAGATGTCCAGTGACATCATCATTGCCAATAATTCGGATAGCTCGCCTTTGTAACCTGTCGAGTGCGGCCTTTAGGTACTTAGCGGAACCATCCCAAAGGTGAGAGCAGTGCTCCACGCAGGAGCGAACCTGGGTCTTATACAAGAGACAGCGCTGCTCGGGCGTGAAGTACCCCTTCACCTTCTAAACTAATATGTCATACTCTATACTCACGGAATAGCTGAGAACGAGGTTGATCATCCCCTCGACGCCGTCCCCTTGCTTCCCGTTTAGCGGGTACCAGTCTTCGTGGGTTTCGCCCTGAAAGCCCAATGAACGAATAAATATCAGACAACATCACATACTGCTCCGATCCCTAAGTATGTAGCTTGAACACTTGTGTTATGGTATCAGAACAACGGAGGTCTAGGGGTAAGAGCCTTCTCTCCTAACAGTCTGGTGATGATGACAAGGCCGGCCTGGCCATCATCATAGTCGTTTAGAAAAAAACAATGGATGTACCACAAATATATACTTAAATACAAACACAAATGTTCATCACAAGAATGTTTGTCCCGGTTTCATCGCATCACTTTACAGCAGTCAGAATAGGAATACCCAATTGACAAGTATTATATAAAAGGTTTAATTTTGTAAAAAAAAATGCTCATATTAATACTTCAAAATTATCATTTGCAGACCATTTATCGGCCCTTTAATACTATGCTACTAATGTTTTAAGTAGAAACTAAGCCGATTTGAGAGAAACCTTACCAATATAATCGAATTCATTTGCAAGGTCAGTAGTGGAACATAAAAACCCGATTTCATCGTTTGCTAATAAATTGCTGATAGCGTAAGTAAGTGAATTTGTCAGCGTTATCTATCAGATAACTAAAAGAGACTGTACGAGCTTAATTATTTTCTTCCCGCAGGGAAACGTTTATCTTAGTGTTTATTAAACATATTAAAAAATAATTTTAATTATTATCACAAAAACGACGCGATCCAGCCGTTAAAAATGTAACGTTAATTCCACAGCGTGCAGTTAAAGTTAAAAAGACGCGCATTCTTCCACCCCACTCGGATTGCTCCTTTTTTTTCATTCAACATAAAAGAACTGCGTAGGCTAAGGGCTAAGAATTTAGTTTAATTTTCTTAAGATATAATGTGTTTGTTAGTAATATAAGCTGTTTGTTTCCATAATAAAGAAAAATATTTTTCTTTTATTTCTCTTGGATTGGTTTGCTATGTTCAGTTTTGGATAGACGCTTCGATGCGCTTCGACTCTCATCATCATCATCTTATTGCAGTCCACTGCTGGACATAGGCCTCCCCAGTTGTTCGCCACTTAGGGTAAACGTCTGGAGGATATACCCATAATCGCCACGCTGAGCAGGCGGGTTGGCGATCGCAGGATCTCGCTCCAGTGGCGCTTCGACTCTACATAAGTATAAATTGACCGTCAGAGCGGTCGTACACGGACCGGTCGTCACCGATCACCGCACGGTCGCGGCTTCAACCAGTCGGACTCCACTGCTTGAAGCAGTCCGTGTACGGGCGTCCTTAGAGCGAATCGTTGGGAAAAAAGAAAGGAAAAAAAATTAAAAATCCAATTACTAACATTGAGGACAGCGGGTGGTATGGTGATGTGGGACCACGCGATGAGCTCGTCCATGGTGAAGGAGCACTCGTCGAAGATCTCCAGGTATATCGAGTTCACGCCCGGCGGGAGGAGGCTGCAATGATAAAATTTTTTTTTGTTCCATTCCTTCTGCCATCGGCTTTCGCAGCCATAATCAGATAGGTTCTCCAGTTAGGTTTGGTGATAGGTGACACTCCTTAATGGAGTCATCCTAAAATAATTCAATTTATAAAAAAAATAGTTTCAAGTTTGGGCCAGTTATTGTTAATCTCTCTGGTCCAATTCAAGTATCTGCCATCGTTTTAGGCGTGTTATGTTATCCTCGTCTAATAGGCATCTAGCTAGCTCATTGGTATGTCCAATGATAAATAATATAATGCTCAAAGAACTTAAGCTGTAATGCTTTGAACGCAGAGAAATGACATAGTATAAAACAAAGTCGCTTTTCGTGTCCCTATGATGATCCGCATGTATGACCTGTATGAACCATAGATCTTTTAAAACTACGAAACGGTTTTTGATGCGGTTTTTTAATAGATAAAGTGGTTCAAGATAGCCGAAGGTACCCCAAGCGAAGCGAGAGCGGGGCGCTAGTAGAAATATATTGTTATCAACACATATGAGTATAAGCGACACTGGCATTCACAGGATTAAGTTGCGAAGATTAAGATGAAGATTTGGTGTGGTGACACCAGATCTTCGAATCAAATCTCAGGCTTTGTAAAACTGGCAATTCATTTGCAGGACTAAGTGTATTTTTTTAAACGGGCCTGAAAGTCACCTGATGGTAAGTGATCACTTCAGCCCATTGACACCGCAACACCAGGGGAGTCACAGGTGCGTTGCCGGCCCTTGAGAAATCTATAGGCTCACTTCTTGAAGGTCCCTAAGTCATATCCACCCGGAAAAATTGCAGCCGGCCCTGTGTGCAGATCTTCTTAGATAGTCTCCGAGGGGACTGTTGTAATGTCACTTAAACTATAATCCACTTACCAGTGGATGACCTTATTCCACCTGGGCGTCTTCCCACCGCTAGGGTCAGTGTGGGTCTCGTATATGCAGTGGCCGACGCGCAGTCGCACGTACGGGTCCATCCGTGTGAGACCTGGCGAACAACAATCCTTATTAATGTTATAATCTTTAAAATAACAAAGCATGTCTGACAAAGTTACTTGCGCACATAAATGTATGCTTCACACCAACACTACGGGGCAGCGCAGACGACAGACTAGCCGTGACGCACTTTTTAGTCTGCGATGCAACTATATGCAGTAACGACGCGTAAAAATCTGTCGCGGATATTTCACAGACTCAACGCACATCTTCGATCATCCTGTCGGCAGATCTGTAGGGACCTAACCTAGATGCTCTTTTTAAATGTCTCAGACGCAGACTCTATCGCACAAAAAGCCCCAAATTGTTACATTTAAATGAAAATGGGTACACAGATGGTCTAGAACTCTTTAGAGGTCTCCCGAGCCTGAGAGAGGACATAGAGAGTGAGGTAATAAGTTCTTCATAAAGCGTACAGTTGAGGATCACTAACCATCGAGATGATAAGGATGGAATTGCATGAATCACTCACCATAATTTTTGACGAGTTTTGCCTGTGCGATTGTGATGCTTAATCTGGCCGTGAGTGGAGGCCCAGTGGGAGGCAACTGTAAAAAAACAATGGTATAAGGCTCTGCAAAACTAAACTTTAGGGTAGGTCGTAGGTAGGGTAGGTAGGTAGGAATGTCAAAATCATGTGGTTTATGGCATCTTAGGGTTATCTCATGGGTTTGTGCAGGACGGCTGGCAAGTGCTGGATGCGAGAGGCCCGGGACCGATCGAAGGGGCGAGCATTGGGAGAGGCCTATGTCCAGCAGTGGACTGATGTGGGCTGATGATGATGATGATGGAATCTTAAAAGAGATGCTTAATGCTTGATTTTTATTGATAATTGATTTAATTTCCAATTCCTCTGCCATAGAATAGAGCCAGATTACTCATTAAGTAGAGTAGATAGGCAGTTGCCTAGGGCCTCACTCCAACCGGACTGTATGCATATGCTCAGGGCCGACTTTAACCTATTGGAGGCCCTGGACATATTAGGATAATGGGGCCCCTATTGTCTTTGAAAGAACACTATTTCGTCGGCCCTGGCAGGCACTAGGCACTTTGTATTTGAGCTGAGGGGCCCTATCGATCGCAAGGCCCTGGGCACTTGCCCATAGTGCCCACTGGGAAAGAGGGGTCTGCGTATGCTGCAAAGGGAATTTCTTAGAAGGATGACAATTTTGTATTAATTCATAACAAAGACTCACCGTATTCCCGCTTAGCTGCTGCTGCAGAGCAAGCGCAGCTTGGTAGTCGGCATCAATGTTGTCTGTGGTCCCGTCTGCCCGCAAAAAACCAGACGGCAGTGGTCCCAGAAGTACCTGTTTCGAGAATGGGGCACTAAGTCAAAAAGCCTTTTTTCTTTGGATATAAATATTGAATCCAATCACTTTCATGTGAAAAAAAAAAAAAAATTTTGACTTTTACCAGATCAAACATCTTTTTTGTATTCTGGCTTTTCATGAGCCGTTCATGTGGATTTTGGTTTTTATAAGTGTGTACAGAGCATCAAGTGATGACATTAGGTTTGAGGCTATTCTTTGCATCAAAGACTATATGTAGGAAACTATAGTATATTGCTACTAATATTATAAATGCAAAAAAAAGTAACTCTGTCTGTTACACTTTTTCGCTTAAATCTCTCAACCGATTTAGATGAACTTTGGCACAGACAATCTTTAGACCCTGAGAAAGGATATAGGCTACCTTTTATTGCAAAAAAAGGGATAAAGAAACACTTCTATGACACACCTACATGAACACGGGCGAAGCTGCGGTCACAGGTTTAATAAGTACTTCTCAACATGATTATCATAATAAATAGACAAGATTAACAATAAATAAGTTGTAGGTACATTATTGCATATCAGATATTAAAGATAGAGAGAATCAATACTGATAAGATTTATAGGGATGACGTTCTAGCCAGTGACAAAGGCCATTGTTAAGGAATATTTATCTTAACTAATATTATAAAGCTGAAGAGTTTGTTTGTTTGAACGCGCTAATCTCAGGAACTACTGGTCCGAATTGAAAAATTCTTTTTGTGTTGAATACACCATTTATCGAGGAAGGCTTTAGGCTGTATGACATCACGCTGCAACTATTAGGAGCGAAGAAATAATGGAAAATGTAAAAAAAAAGGGGAAAAAGTGACTATTCCACGCGGACGAAGTCGCGAGCACAGCTAGTGATGGATAATAGGGATGTTTCCACACAGGGTCAAAATAATTACATTACAGTAGAGTCCACTAAAAATTTTTATATATTGACATGTTATTGTCATGTAATTGATCAGTGTACAATACCTCGTGTTTCATATTAAATTAAGTTAGGTAGTTGAAGTTAAAAGGACAGGAGTAATTACTCCTTTTAACAATGTGTAGTAAAACAGGTGATTTATGTTGTTTATGATAAGGTTAAATTACACCGTGTGTAAAAACCCACATGGGTCGTTCTTCTTTTTTAACCTACAATAATCCGTCCTTCGTTCTGATTAATAGATGTAAACATCTTATTTAATCTTTCCATTGTCCAAAAATATAGTGTATCTTAGTGTACTTAAATTCATAGCGAAATACTAATCGGTTTCCCGATAAGTGATAAACGATTATATTTCACTGTTTTTAATAAAATACTGTGACAGAGCGGTAAATCAAAATGCTGTCTCCGATGAAAAGGGCCGCTCTGTCACGATATTTGTGGAATGCCCCTGCACAGAAAAAAAATGATAACGTGATAAAAAGTAAGACGAAATAGTCCTATATCGACCCATATTTATATGATGTCTTAAAATATTTATTTCCGTTATAATTTTTAAGAAGTAAAATCTGAAATATCAAGATAATGTCTGTTTATTGTAGGTTAAAAAGAAGAATGACCCACATATAATAATTAGTCATAAGAGTTGTGTCATGAAAATTCTTTTCATTGTTCTTATTCCTATGTATTACAGCAAAACGAAAATTTGTTTTGCTCATATTGTATTTGTGGTCGACCAAGCTCAGGATCCCCAAAATTCGGGGGTTACCCTAGTTTGGAGTTCAATGTTACATCAATTTTAACGTATTTGCGTTATTCTATTTCAAAACTGTACCTAGTATTTTGTGTATGTTTTTTTTTTCAGGAAATAAAACCATTATTACTTGTACACATACACATATACACTAAGAATACACTCTGACCCTTTGCATTAGATTAGAAGTAAGTGACATTCATAAAATGAAGTGTCCTGAGTCCTATTCATATGTTTTGAGTTCATAATATGTGACATCCTCATGAAACATGTTGATCCCTTTGTGTATTCTTGCAAACAATAGTTCATTTCAATATAATTCATCAAATACTTTACATATGGCCAAGGGCAAACAATAATTGTGATTGATGTGTGGATATATAAACAACACAACACAAGCAACATCAAGGTAAATGTCTGGAAATTTCCAATCACTTTTCTAATAGTTTCTTCATTAAAATCAATACGCTTTGCAGACCAAAACAAAACATAGCCCCACACTCTTCAGCGAAACCGGTTAAGGAACCCGATTAGATGTAGATTACAATAATATCTGATAAACGCAATAAACTGCATGAATCACACAGGAGCTTTAGACTTATTTGTCATGAATATGAATATTTACGATTCGCGAAATTAATTAGAGAAAAATACTCACCCTGCGACGCCTTTCATCATTCCTGTCGTCAGGCACTGTCGAAGTCATTTTCTTTTGTAGTATTTCCAATCTACTAAACGATAAGAAGAGAGAAAATGTTAGTTTTTCACGAAATTCACAGCGAGCGAACTACTGGCGATGACAAAACAACTATGAACTATTATCACTGACACTGACGTTTCCATCCAGACTGAAAGCTAATGTCAAAACAAAAATGACAACTATAATGTGTTGGTGTTCCATTGCATGTGCGAACTAGAGAATATTTTCATCTTTGGAAATCAGCGACGACTTGCTTTTGAACCTGTCTTTGATAATGCCTTCAACTACACTACTCGCGAAATTCCTCGGCGGAGTACTCGAGATACTTTGGCAACAGTCCGAAGTGTGTGCCTCCTACACACTCTTACAACTTCGCGAGGAGCTCATTCGGTATAGGGTGCCGAGCCGATAGCATGCGCACGTTCGTAATGGGCTCTCGAGTACCGATATTTGTCATTGGGGTCCCAAATAACCATCTCTCTTTGCAGATTTTCCAGGAACAACATAATTTGCCTGTGACCTTTGCATATGGCTCATAATAGTGGTCTCGCGTGCATTAAATGCATTAAATATGACGTCTGATTGAGTGCTGAAGCAAAGTCGGCCGAGTAGTGTAGGGAGGTACTTCGTGAGCGCACTTCGTGTAACTTCGGGCCCTTTGACTCGGGCACAAAAACCGACAACAGATGGAAGTCGCCTCTCCACACTATCGTATTCTTAACTTCGTTCAACTTCGCGAGTAGTGTAGTGGAGGCATAAGAGTAGCTTTCAATGACTCAACAAAAATTCGAACAAACAAGCAATCGAGTTGAATTCCCAAGATTATAAAGTTGAATTTGAATTTACCTTACTTTTTCATTTGATAATGGCAAAACTTGAATATATTATTCTGCAGTAGCTTTCCTAACCGTGATATATTTTAGGTATGGGGCCCCTACCACCAAAATCGAAAACGATCGTTTCGTTCGTTTAACAGATCTCGTACTTTTGCACCATAAATCCCACCCATTTGTTCCGTGTTGAATCCAATAAATGTGCCATGCACCTCAAATGGTACCTACATGGAATATAGTTTTGCCTCTTTGATCCACGTAGACAACATTTTGATCTGCCAAGCCAGACCATGGGTTGTAAGGGAGTGGCCAATCATCTTTTCGCACCAAGCCAACCTCGCCTGCCCGTGGTGCAACCTGGGCAGCAGCGTCATCGGAGTGAGAAGCTACGACCTGCGATCGCTAACCCGCCTGCCTAAGCGTGGCGATTATGGGTATATTATCCTCCAGATGTAATCCCTGTTGGCGAACAACAGTGGAGAGGCCCATGTCCAGCAGTAGACTGCAATAGGCTGATGATGATGAAGCCAGCCCAGCCAGCCCACTATTAAACAGTGTAACATTTTATGAAATGCTACCACTTCATCAAAATTCACGAGACAGAGTAGAGCTGGCAGGGATCTATATCTATGCCAGCCTCAGAATGAATTTGAGATGGCCGGTCAAACACCAAAAATATTTAAACAATACAGGAACATGTTTTACAATCGCATGTACCCCCATCCAGGGCTTGGTAACGTTACCAATTTAACATTATAATAGCGTTAAGTAACGGTAATTTATAATGTTACTTTTTTTACCGGTAAAATAATTACCGGTAAGTCGGTAGCGATACTAAATTTTAACGGTAAATTATAACGGTAATTTTTACCGGAACGAAAACTTAACGTTAAGTTTCAGGTATCGATACTGCAATATAACGTTAAAAGTATCGATACCTGCTTTAGTTACCGGTAAAAGTAACGATACTTATTACGCTACTTTGCTGCATTGCCGCTCCGCACGGTTACCTATAGCAGAGCGGCAACTTCGCGACACAAGACGCATGAGACCATGTTGGGTGGGAGCGATAGAGACAGAGAATGAATTTAATCCAAAATTAAGTAAGTAACGTTTGAACGTTTACCGATACTTTTTACCGATACCATCATGAAGGTAGCGGTAATTTTTAACGTTAAAAATTACCGCTACTTTAGGTATCGCTACTTAAAAAAGTATCGATACCTCGGCGAGGCAAAAGTAACGTTACCATATTTTTACCGGTATTCCAAGCCCTGCCCCCATCCCACCACCAGAAACGTCGTCGCGACGCAACGTCATGTTGTTTGGAATGTCAAAATAATCTGTCAAATCAAAGTTTGGTTTTTGTATTTCAGAATTTTATTGTTGTCGATTTATTTCCTTTTTCTACAGTGCGTTGTGTTTGTTAGTATATACTGTTACTTCAATGTGGTCTTATTGAATAACTTTATCTGTTACGATCATTTTCCGGACATCCGCCACATATGTTGTGAAGTGTATTTGGTTACTTTATCGATCTTCGTCGAAAGTTTGCTATGGATATCGTCCAAAAGCACAAGGTAAGCAGTATAATAATACATTAGACAGATAAATAAATTCATGAGTAAAGTATTCAATAATTTTTATATAGATATTCGTAGGTTTACATTCAAATTCCGAGCTATTAAACTGTGGTACCATGAGGTATTCAAGCTGTATTATGATAAGGTACTGCTTGTATGATGTTACGTTCACACTGTTCATAATTGTTCAATATCAATAATTCCGCTAATATTCATAAAAGAACTAAAAACATTAACCAAATAATAATGTAAGGGGATTTTTATTTGTGAACTAATCAACTAGACTTTGTGGGAAAACCAAGATTTATTATTATATCAGTTACCTAATTAAAGACCTGTGGCCCCTACTACAGAAAACGAAAACGATTGTTCGTTGAACGGATCGCATATTTTTGCCCCATAAATCCCTCTCATTTGTCCCTCCCGTGTTCGAATATACGAACTAAAATTCGTCAACGTCGATTTTCAACTATTAAACTGATATATTAGAACACGGGAGGAACAAATGAGAGGAATTTATGGGGCAAAAATACGCGATCCGTTCAACGAACGATCGTTTTCGTTTTCTGTAGTAGGGCCCCTGTTCCATGTAATGGATAACAAACAATATCTCATACAAAGGGTGATTAGAACTGAAAACACTGACCGAAAGGAGTTTAATATAGTTCTAGATTATCCAATCTCTAGATTAGAATATTGCCTGTGAAGTTGAGTGCATACATGTTGATGCCATTAGTAAATCACTATCAATATGTACATTTTATTGTCTGTTATCTATTCCCTTATCTCAGTGGTTTGAACACTGTTTATAATCATTGCTATATTAGCAATAAATGGTGTGGATGAAAATAAAGTCCCAGGTTCATCTAGCAATTGATGCTTTAAGATTTTTATTGTAATTTAATTTAACTGTATTCAAATAGATGCTGTAAGGTATTGAATAGTAAAATATAACATTCTTAATTTTAAAGATGATTTTAAAACAAAATTAATTGATGACATTTCACACACAATATCTTAAAATAATAATTACATCTTTCATTATCTTGTAGTCTTGTATTTCACATAATGTCCTAATGACATACCTCAAATACTGAAGGGAATATATAAATATTTATAAATTATCTATAAACACAATGACTTACTTTATTTAGCAAATTTCCATATATTAGTTTTTTATATAAATAATGTATTTTCTTTTATTGTGTTTCCATTTGTACACTCACCGCACAACAAATCTTCTCTCAGCATGACCCAAGGGTTGACTGGTAGAGAATGCTCCTAGCATTAAGTTCGCCTTTTGTACCATTTTGTGCAATAAAGTTTAAATAAATAAATAAATAAATAAATGACAATGCCACATGTGACTTTATCTTCTTCCAATAGTCAATTTAAATATTACTGTTGTTTTTCGCATTATGCGCGATCAGATAAAAATGTCTCCCATTTTCCCAACACTTACCTTCACTGCTCTGCTCATATTGAATGTAGCGTGATGAAAAGTATACTATAACCTGCCCAGGAGAATGTTTGTTTCTATAGTTATTTTGAAAATAGATTTAATGGACAGGATTGACCTCTCCACAGATTTATTATAAGTATACAAGATAGGTCGTACAATATGAATATAGATTATAGACCACTAACTTAATAAATTTTGTGTGTGTGAAGCGAACGAAATTTTGGAAACCTGGTGCTCTAGTCCATAGACAGCTTTTTATCTCAATACTGTACTGTTTAATACCATCCTAATGTGAGTTAACATTTCACCCGTGAACTTGGAGATAAGAAGTTGTTTTCGTCCAGTGCTCTATAAATTGCCTTAACCTTTACTGCAGTTGAGATTAGGAATGCATGTGTGTTTAAGTATGTGGGAAGGTCAGTTAATATTCTGATGTAATAAATACATTAGGTTCCCGATAATTACATCTATTCTTATGCATTTCTTTGTGCTATGTTTTGTTTTAAGCCCAGGATCGATCAAAGTGGCGAACATTGGGAGAGGCCTATGTCCAGCAGTGGACTGGATGTGGGCTGATGATGATGTTTTGATTTCAGACAATTCATCTTCTTGTGGAGTCTACAATTTGCATTGTTGAATCCCTTGTAGTCCATTTATTTTTCTTATAAAATGTTTCACATCCTTTTCCCTGTTGTCAGTGGCTAAATTGCAAGCAGTACAAAGTTAAGAAAACACAAAAAAATATGACCATAGAGTACCCCATCATCATCATCATCAGCCTCTATCAGTCCACTGCTGGACATGGGTCATAGTAGCCATCAACCAGGTTAATAATCTCATATCACACTATGTCACCAAAAGGGGTGTAAATTAAAAGAACAAATCCTACAGTCTTGAATTTAAAATGCTTTGACCAATGATTTTAAAACCTTAGTATTTATATACGACACGACTACGCTCTGCTTTAGTATTATACATATAAACCTTTCTCTTGAAGCACTCTATCAATTTTAAAAAACCGCATCAAAATCGGTTGCTTAGTTTTAAAGATCTATGCATGCATAGGGACAGACCTGAAAACCGAGTTTGTTTTATACTATGTAGTGCTAGCCTATATATAATCAGTTGATAAGTGGGTTTAATTAATTATTTTTTAAATGAACAGGAGGTTTTGAGATAAACATTCTCCAATGTAGGTTTGTGTTATCAAAACTTTGGCCTCATTTTTAATTTCTGAAACCTATCTCCATTTAAACTTTACCCTAATGAAATAGTTAGAAACCATAATTTTTTCATTAGGTTTTCCAGTGCCTTTAAATCCATAATTCCATTATTCTCTCTATTCCAAATACTGTTGTGTAATCGTAGCATCGCCTGAGTGTGCGTAGTAAATTCAAGTTCGCGAAATTAACCCATACGTCTCGCGCCAACCGTAAAAGGAAAAAGCGGCAAGGGAAACGGGTCAATTGTTTCCAAAAGTTCCACTATGAGTTTTTCTGGCAGATTTATAGCCTATTGCAAGTCAGTATTCGTCTTACGTCACACGGTGTTATTGCCTCGGCACGTGTGCTCCGCGATTCGGGGGCCGGCACAACGGTGGCGGTGACAGTGAGTGGTCGCCTTTTGACCCGCCCGCGGGTGGGACTCGCCGTCTCGCTCCGCCGCGCATGCTCTCTGACCGGGGATCCTGCCCCTTGGCATTTGAAAATAGGGCGTAATTGAAGACAATAAAGCGTATCATCGTTCAATGCAGCGATTCCAGGTTCAAAACTGTGAAATATACCGATGCCGGACCGTGATTATCGCCAGTCGCTGCTGCGACGCGGTGGTGATAGGTCGTGTGTACAGCAGCATTCGCGATATCTCATTTTGAAATTCTTGTAACTTCCTTAGGGGAGCTGTAATTGGAAAAGTTTTTGTGACAACGGTCATCTCGGGCGTCTTGAAACGGAAAGTTTATACGGCCCATTTGGTGTTCTGGCGTGAACTGATGTATGTCGGAAAACTTGTACTTCAGTAACGTCGTATTACTTAATAATGCTTGCGCTGTGTAACTTTTTGTAGTTTTGTGGTTACGATTGTACTTAAAGTTTGAGTTAGATGACCAGTTGTGGGATTAAATGATTTAAGTTTCAAGTTAAGGGACTTTGTAGAAGTTGTGAATGATGGCTCTCAGTTCGTTGACTCCATCCAATATGCTGGGGGAACTTGGCCGCTTGGCAAGTTGGTTCAAAGGTGACTGTTTGACTGCTGAAGAATATGCAGGGCTAGCAGTTACTGAGAAGGTGAGAAATCCTTTTAATCATTCCGGTTTCCGTATGAGAATATTACGTAAAATTTATTCTTCATTAAGGAGCTATACAGTATATATTCTTCGCTACGCTTCAGGTATTTAGGTATACACAGACCTTCCTCTTGAATCACTCTATCTATTTAAAAAAACCGCATCAAAATCCGTTGCGTTAAGCGCACATGGGGATTTAGGGCTAATTATAGGGACAGAAAACGCGACATTGTTTTATACTATGTAGTGAAGATCTTTCCATGTGTTCCATTATAATGCCTATAAAACGGCTTAAAATAGGAGTAACATGATGTTTCTCAAGATGTTGTTAATACGGTTCCAAGTAGTAAAACGTGCCTATGCAGTAAGTTCTGGGATAAGATTTTTTATATTTGCTGCCATCTGGTTTGGGCTGCACATCACTGGACTTTGCACTGAGTGAGATCCACGACTAGCATAAATACGACCCGGAGGTCATTCTGCTGTTGTATTCTTTAGGGTGGAAGCTCGCTTTTTGAAGGTCCTTCTCCGGACGGCAATTCCAGCGAAGATTCGAACGAGTCGAACTGTCCGTCATCATAGTTATTTAAAAGAAAAAAAGACAAGCAGTAGATATTATATCCAGATAATCCATCCGCTTGTGGAACTCCATCCGCTTGTGGAACTCCTTACCTTCATCCATCAGAAAGTCCCAATCCCTTCCTTCATTCAAGGCTCGGGTAAAAGAGCACTTTTTGGCATTTTGAGATTTATTCTATTTCCATATTTCTTCTCTTCTTATTCTCTTTCTCTTCTTCTTTTTATGATCACACTGCATGATTTCGGACGCTGGCACTGCATAATTCGTTTCTATATAATGGTATATATGTATGGTAGTATATATGTACGTATTATTTATGTATATATTATATTTATATTTTTATATATATGTATAGTGTATTATTATTTACTCATGTATTTATCATATTGTATATTATTTACTACTCATGTATTTAATATTTATGTTTTACTATCATCAATTTCTGTTCAGTCTATAGCTCACCTCACCCTGTCTGTTTAATTTATCCTCTACCCTAAGGTTGCCTGGAAGAGATCGCTTGCAGCGATAAGGCCGCCTAATTGTACAACTAATGTGTGCAATAAAGTATATCTATCTATCTATCTATCTATCTATATTTTCCTATAGGTACATGAAAGGGTACCGAATGCTTATTTATAACTGAGAGCCCCGAAGAGCACCTACCATTATGAACCGGCACGAACCGTGTAGCGGAATAATGTGCTTCGATATTTCCTTTCCATATTTTTTTCTGCGCATTGGATTGGATCTTCAAATGTTTTTAAGATTTGTTTTGTGAGATCTCATCAATGTGAGGATGAAATTTTCGTAAATTTAAGCAGAAGCTATCGGAAATTGTGGTTTCATCTTTAAATCAGATAACGATACCTACGAATATATAATAAAAAAAAATACTACTTTCCTTATAGAATTTTTTCCGCAGCTGCAATATTACGAGTAAATGACATATCAACATGAATAAAAATTGATAGTTTCAATGTTACAAAGTTCGAAAGTGTATGCATGTTATCGCTTTTTTAACCGACTTCAAAAATAAGAAAGAAAATCAGTCGACTGATGTCTTTTGTTGTTGTATGTGGAAAATTCTTTTGTTTGTTAGAAAGGGTTGTAGGAAACCAGTTGGTCCCATTGTCACCACATTGAAGTCTGATTTTTTTGTTAAAATATGCTGTTATTGACCATACAAAGCAATAAGTCCACGGGGCATGTCACTCGACACTCGACACACGACCGAAGACGATTTATTTCAATTACACTTTATCACTTCACCAGTCTGTAGAGTACAAAATAACACCAATCTTTACTCATTATGTGTTGAAGGACAGATTAGTGGCTACTTTCGCTTCAGGGGCGTCCCAAACTACTCTTGAGGGGCGTCCCACACTACGCTTGAGGAGAGTCCCACTCTACGCTTGAGGAGAGTCCCACACTGCGCTTGAGGGGCGTCCCACACTATGCTTGAAAGGAGTCCCACACTATGCTTGAGGGGAGTCCCACACTACGCTTGAGGGGCGTCCCACACTACGCTTGCCTGTGCGCGGTATCCACTGCAGAACTTTCCTATTCCACCGATCACCAGTTCTGCGGCAAGATGCTACTGAAAGCAATAAAAAAACATTAAAGTGATCTAACAAAGAAGCAAGTAGATTCGTGTGGTTTCCGGATTTGGAATAGGACCACCCCATCTCATTCCTTAGGTGTCGAGTCGTCCGTCCGGGGAAGGACCTCCACCCTATAGAAAACCGCAGCCAAATGACAAACAATGTTTCCGGAGCTCATGGGGGGGTCAAGGCGGTGGCAACTGACAGGTAACTGACCAGTTACTTGCCAGTTGTCACAGCGGCTTGGGCTTCTCTTTCGCTTTCCATCAGGCGTAGGGAAGCCATTATGTCGAGCTACTATAATAAAAAAATAAGAAAACTGTGACCTCCCGGGCGTTGCGGTGTCTATAGGCTGAAGTGACTTATAATCGGGTGAACTTCAGCCCAGTTTGCTCCTTTGTCATTGAAAAAAAAAACCAACAACGAAACAGTCGAGAAAACATGCTTTCCTAGAAACAAAGTGACTTTACCTGTCCCTGTCTCACCCTACTCCATACGGCTGACATTCCACTCAACGCTAAAGGTATCAAAGGGATACCGACTACTGTATCGGGGGTAATTGATTTAGAATAGAATAGAAAAGCATTTATTCAGCGCACATTAAAGAATACAAGGATGTACTAAATCTAAAAAGTAACTTCAGCCTAAGGTACAATGTTACACAATGTGCAGCCAAATTGGTAAGTTAATTGCCACCGCCTTCCGGCCCAACCCCAACCCCACACGAGCTCCGGAAACCCTACTCACCGGCAGGAACACGACCCGGTGGTCATTTGGCTGCGGTATTCTATAGGGTGGAGGTCCTTTCCCGGACGGGCAGCTCAATCCGAGCGAAGATTCGCTATGCCCTACCTCTTTAAGTTACGTTGCCGGCCCTTGAGAAATTTGTAGGCTCGCTTTTTTAAGGTATGTCGGAACCACAGATTACCCCCAATCTATAGTCGTATCCAAGAGTTAGAGTTGCAGGTGGAAGGCGTTGCGGCTAATTGGTACACATTTTTTTTTTATAGTAGCTTGACATAATGGCTTCCCTACGCCTGATGGAAAGCCAAAGAGAAGCCCAAGTCGCTGTGACAACGCAAGTAACTGGTTAGTTACCTGTCAGTTGCCACTGCCATGCCGGCCCAACCTTAACCCCCCACGAGCTCCGGAGATCCTACTCACCAGCAGAAACACGACCCGGAGGTCATTTGGCTTCATTATTCTACATATAGGGTGGAGGTCCTTCCCCGGACGGGCAGCTCAATACGAGCGAAGATTCGCTATGCCCTACCTCTCTTAATATAGATCTGTGTCCTCTCTACATATAGATCAGTGTCCTCTTTCACACCTCTTTTGGCGCTTTACCGTCAGAGATGTATTCGAGTTTTGTGTACAATCCTTTACTTAAACATGCGATGTTCTCTTGATCTATCTCTCTTTATTGAGTGGATAATACAGGATAATTTACATCATTATCATCAACCTATTGCAGTCCACTGCTGGACATAGGCCTCTCCAGTTGTTCACCACTTTAGGCACCACAAATTTATAAAGCTGAAGAGTTTGTTTGAAAGCGCTAATCTCAGGAACTACTGGTCCGAATTGTAAAATCTTTTTGTGTTGAATAGACCATTTATCGAGGAAGGCTTTAGGCTATATAACATCACGTTGCAACTAATAGGAGCGAAGAAATAATGAAAATAGTAAAAAAAAAACGGGGAAAAACGAAGTCGCGAGCACAGCTAGTATCTATTTATTTATTCAAAAGCAAGGGTATTGTTTTAAATATAACAATAACTTCCTAGTAATTTATTCCACTCATTGTACAGAAAATTTGCCCTCAAATTCAGGGTAAAGTTTGGCCTTTCGTTGAGTTTGAGTGAATACCTAAAACTTTGAGAATTTTTAAACGGTCGTGGAATAAAAGTTGATTACGAGTTATTAAATGAAGTACATGCCTGTCGACATACGTACCTACTTATTGAAAATTGAAAATGTTGTATAATTTTATCAAATCAATCATCATCTATTTGCCTCTCAATTTGTTCGCCACATTAGACAAACCTAAGCGGGTTAGCGATCGCAGGGCGCAGCTCCTCGCTCCGATAATGCTGCTGTCCTTCATGGGCCTGTGGTATTTAGCTACGCCTTCCATCGTGATGGTCATACCGCCACCAATCGGTTAATATAATAATATAATAATAATATATAAAAGCAAAAGGTGATAGGTCGCTCCCTAACATCCCGTGAGAGATAGGTACATTGGTACCTAACTTCCTACGACGCCAACAATTTTTTCCTGCGATGGCTCCCTCTTAGGCTCCAGCCTCCACAAGAGGGTGTTATCGCCCACTTTTTGAACCGCCCTAGGGTTACCGGGTACAAACTAGGCTCCAGCCTCCACAAGAGGGTGTTATCGCCCACTTTTTGAACCGCCCTAGGGTTACCGGGTACACATAGACAAGTAAAAATGAAGTCATCTGAGTTCCCCTTCTTTTTAAACTTATAACAACTTCAAACTTGTACTAATAGACAAGAAGAAAAAGAACCTAAGTAAATACTTGTCTTGCCAACAGAAGGGGCCGTTATGTCGTACCTACCTGTTGTTATAATTAAAAAATGGCGATAGTCGATATCATAATTAAAAGTTACTCTATAAAGGTATCTTCGTAAGAACTTCGTTATCGCATATTTGTTGTGAAGAAACAATAATAAATAAATAAATAACCCAAGACATGCCACGCTGGGCCACACAGCGCCATCTAGCCCCAAACTAAGCCGAAGCTTGCACTATCGGTACTAGACAACTGATAAACTTACTTAGATACTTTTTTTTTATTATACATAGAAAACACCCATAATGATGAGAAAATTGAGCGATTTACATTTATTTGTATTTAAGTATTTATTTGTGGTACCTTCGTTGTTCTGATGCCCATAACACAAGTGCTTAAGCTTTGGGATCGGAGCAATGTATGTGATGTTGTCTGATATTTATTTATTTATTATTTACACCCTCATCTGTCTAAAGTGCCGCTTATTACTTCGTAACAGTATATCCCACAGTGCAATTAAAGAAACCAAACTTCAATATCAACGCAATTTCTGCAGTTGTTACACTTCTTTTGTTAACCGACTTTTAAAAAAGGAGAAGCCTACCTACCTACTACACCAAACCGGTCCATTACCCGTTTCGATTTAACGGAGAAACAGATATAACATTATTTGTTATAGACGTAGGTACATATTTGATTTTGTGTAAATAAGAGTGGCAGCCTAATTTTTTCCTCTGAAAAATTACTCGGCGAATCGTAATATTAACAGTAATATTGTAATAATTACATTGGGCACTTCGATAAAGTATTATGTCGGAAAGTTACCGATATCGAAACTTCGCAACTCGGCTCGTGACTCGTGTCAACGCGGGCTTCGGAAGTTCGCAAGTTCGCTAACTTGGCAGTGACAAGTCTACGGCGAGAACAAAGCGAAGTTGAATACACGATTGTTTTCGGGATATTTAGGGAACGAAGTTTAGAAACGGGAGTGTGAAATGACGTACTTATTCTTCTCATTCAGGCGTTTTTTATGTCACTAAGGTGGCAACATGCTTACGGCCCGCCTTATGTTAAGCGGTTGTATGGTTCATCTCTTCTTTACGAATCTCTCTAAGAACTTACGTCGTCCAAAGTTAGAGTGGACCACTTATCTCATTTCCTGTGCGCTCCGTCGTCATAGCAATTTAGCAATTAAGAAATACGACGAAGAAGAAAAGAAAAGAGCTCTTCGCGATCTCTTTATTGCTTAGGTAGTACGTGGTTGCCGGTTCCTTTATACATATAACGAGGTACTCTTATATAAAATATTAAATGTCGAGGCAGTGCACGTCAGCGAACGAGTGTTTGGGTGTAGCCGCTGAGCCCGCTGACTCGGAAACTGATGGGCTGCTGTGGCGCTTTTGACGCTTAGGGCTGCCAACGGCTAGGACGGAGCATCTCTGATGTTTTTTTCTATAGCAGCACGGCATAATGGCCACTCTATGCCTGATAGAAAGCGAGAGAGAAGCCCAAGCTGCTGCGACAACGGGTAGGTAACCCAACCAAACCGGAAGGTGATGTGTATCAAAACCAAGACATGCTGGTCCCACGCTGGGATCACACATCCTAAAACACATCATCATATCAAGTCTACCGCAGTCCAGTGGACGTAGGCATATCCCGTTGTTCGCCACTTTGGACAAACATCTGGGTTTAACCATATCGACATGCTAGACAAGCGGGTTGGCGATCGTAGGGCAAACCTCCTCGTTCCGGTGACGCGGCTGCCCGTCATCGGCCTGTGGTTTTTAGCTACGCCTTCAATTGTGTTGGTTATACGGCGGCATAACCAAACTGGGGCGGCGACCAGTCGGTTGCCAGAGCGTCGTTTGTTATTCGGCAGGATGCACCACGGGCAGGTGAGGGTGGCTTAGAGCGAAAAGATGATAGGTCGCCTCACATCCCCCTTCTGTGGTACATTACAGTAATGACTAAGTAAATTAAACCAACTAATGTTGGTTGGCGGCCCTATCGACTAGCGAGAATCGACCCAATGATTCGGATAATGCCTTTACATACTATAAGCCAGCTATCGTTTTGACGTCGCGTCTTGAATATGTAAGGTGCAAACTATGAAATTATTCATCGTCTGCTGGAGTTTGACGTAAATATTTGTAGCGTGTGATGTGAGCTGTGATTTTGTTATCAACTGTATATCTATACAGTTGATATGTACTTAGAAGTACATATATTTGTATGTATGTGTATATTCTATGTTTTCATTTCTTACCAATTCTGAATCAGTTCATAGATCTCGCCCCTTCTTTTGTACTACTCAAAGTTTTTCTGGAAGATTTGTTATAGCGATCAAACCACGGAACCACCAGACCACCTAAATTGTACGGAAAATGTCGATTATACCTCGTTTTGAGATACATACATACCCTTTATTGCATATTATAAGTCAACTTTATGGTGTACAGTGAATACATCGTCATCATCAGCCTATAGCAGTCCACTGCTGGATATAGGCCTTGCCAGTTGTTCGCCACTTTGAGGAAAGATCTGGAGGCTTTACCCATAATCGCCATGCTGGGCAGGCGTTGAAAGAGGGCGCTGGGGAGGGCGGAGAATTGCTTATGTGTCTATATGTCGCGTTTTCTTGGTAAAAAAGACATCAAATTTCTTATACACCACATAATCCCTTTATGAGTACTGGCATGGGTCCCTTTACGATTGTTTCAAGAAGGTAAGTAAAGCAAATTACCTAGTAATGGTCCCTTTCGGTTTAGCCAATCATCGTAAAGGGACTGTTTTACTACGTATTGTCTGGCGTAGAGTAGTACTTATGTACGAGTAGTACTTATGTCTACGCTGTTGAGTCTCTGATCTCAATGGGTAGTAACTTTCAAGAGGATACTAAATTAGGGGATATGCAATTAGAAATTTGATGGCTTATGCTCGAGTAGTCACACAGTGTAACGTGCATATACGTAGATAAACAGTGCCAACACACTTACATAATAGTACCTATTTCATACAAGCTCTATGGAAATCCTACAACGCACATGAGAAGTTTTCATCACCGCTTAACATACTCGTATATACGACAAATAAAGATAGTACGTTGGACCGCAATTCTCGAGCACGATCACCTAGCTCGGAGGAAGTATTTCTTCTTTTTAGGGACAAGCCCGTTTCCAGAAAAGTATTTAGGAGATAGGATCAGGACCATATCCCATCTCATCCCGTGGGTTTCGTAAAAGGCGACTAAGGGAATATCAGGAAAAGGGCTGCAGCGTTTACCTGGGTACACAATAAATCTACATACTGCGTCCATCAAACCGCCTGCCAAGGATGGTGGCTAAGGAAAATCCCTCCAAATGCAAACTGTCATTGAAGCAGACCCTGCCTATGGACGTTTGCAGGCTGATGATGATGATAATGAACATCGTGTGACCAAGAAAGCATACGTACTTGGAAAATTAAGAAAAATTTTATCTTAAATTATCTTAACTAATATTATAAAGCTGAAGAGTTTGTTTGTTTGTTTGAACGCGCTAATCTCAGGAACTACTGGTCCGAATTAAAAAAATCTTTTTTGTGTTGAATAGACCATTTATCGAGGAAGGCTTTAGGCTATATAACATCACGTTTCAACTATTAGGAGCAAATAAATAATGGAAAATGTAAAAAAAAACGGGGGAAAAATAACTATTCCACGCGGACGAAGTCGCGAGCACAGCTAGTTTATTATATTATGAGCGCCCGTTTATGAAAATAACGTACATTCTCCTGTTACATTACAATCTTCAAACAAATTAATTCGGTTCGAGCGTCATTATGTTTTTCTTGCAGAACGAATAATACGAATTTGCTTAAAGCCCGAAGGAATAAGACGCTAACCCTCGGGCGAAATACGAGTACAAGGCATTTGGAACATCGAATTTCTTATTTTTATGTAATTATGTCGCTTTATTGTTTTTCTAAGGATGCGTAGTTTGTTTCGAGAAATAATATTCTAGTAACTTGTATGAATAATAAGTTGGGGATTTGTGTACGTGAAATGACATTTCAAGCAAACAAATTCAATATGAAAACGTGAGAAAAGGACTGTCCTCTACCCAAAGATTGTCTGCAAAAGATAGCATATAACGATATAACCTCCTAAATTGTGCAACATACTTAGTTTCAAATTTGTAACGTGTACGTGCAATAAACCACAAACTAAAGATTGGTTGCCCAGCTGTGGGACAGTGCAGGCTAAAATTAAAATAAAAAAGCATCTAGGCTGTCCTATGTTGATACACTTCTGTGTTAAGGCGGGTCCAGACATGTATCGATAGATGATCGGAGCGATAATGACTATTGTGAAGATACGGATACGGAGCAAATCAGAGGCGTCCACAACTTGATACGGGGCTTGATACAATACGCAGATACGGATACTGTGATAGGATCAGTCAAATGATCATGTCTGGACCCGGCTTTAGGTATCAACCCTGGTCTGTGTCACGCGCGTCTAGCTTTAGTTTAATTGGAAACCGTAATAGTGAAACAGTGATATATGTACTTAGGAAATAGTTCCCCGGGAATGTTGTCCCAACTGTTTGAGCGGTGGCGCGTGTCGTAACCTCTCGGTTTAGTTGTAAGCTCTTTGTTTTGTATGTTTAACGATTCAATGAACTTCATTGTTGGATTAAACGGGTTTATAATGTGATTTTGGATGTGCAAGACGCGTTGTAAAAACATAAAGGATGTAAGGGAGCGGCCTATTATCTTTTCGCTCCAAGCCATCCTCACCTGCCCGTGGTGCATCCTGCCGAACAACAAACGAGGCTCTGGCAAACCGACTGGTGGCGGTATAACCTGGAAAAAATGGAAGAATAGAAGCAACATGGAAGATGTTCCTTCTTATCTCATGCCGTCTCCGGGGAGTCTGGTGTGTGGACGTAACACCTTCTAGAGTGGAAGGGCATACCCACTAAACCCCTATGTCGCCAGTAGTCAGCAGCTAGCAGGGATACGGTTAGTGCAAAAGCATACGGACGCATCATCTTTTGCTCCAAGCTACCCTCACCTGCCTGTGGTGTTTTCTAATGAAAAACAAACGAGGCTCTGGCAACCGACTGGTGGCGGTATAACCATCACGTTTGAAGGCGTAGCTAAATACCACAGACCGATGACGGGCAGCAGCGACACAGGAGCGAGCTGAGCACTGCGATCGCCCAACGTGGCGATTATGGGTAAAACCTCCAGGTGTTTACCCTAAGTGGCGAACAACTGGAGAGCTTTATGTCCAGCAGTGGATTGCGATAAGTTGATAATGATGTTGTTACCATCGACAAAAGAAGATACAAATTAAAGTTTACTTTTCACTGATTATTAGTCTTCTCGGTTTATTTGAGGGTTGAGATCTCAATTAAAACGGATAATGAGAAAATTGCCGCCACGCAATTTCGTACCGTATTGTATTGACTTTAGGCTTAAAGTAAATAGGTAAACAAGTCTATCAGATACGGGTTAAACCATTAATAACTGAGAGGCTATTTGTGCACCATTAGTTGCCTATTAGAGTGCCTTAACAAATTGCTTTGTCGCCTAAAAGGATCCGAAGAGCCTTCGCTTATACTGATATATAACTTTGAGGACTCTAGCAAAAGTAAGCCATAGCCATACGACATGATGATGATGACATAAACGTGTAGAAAACTGATCAGCAAAAATCGTATTTCTTTTCTTTCTAACCACAAGATGTCTGTAATAGTATTTTTGTATATCTTAACTAATATTATAAAGCTGAAGAGTTTGTTTGTTTGTTTGAACGCACTAATCTCAGGAACTACTGGTCCGAATTGAAAAATTCTTTTTGTGTTGAATAGACCATTTATCGAGGAAGGCTTTAGGCTATATAACATCACGCTGCAACTATTAGGAGCGAAGAAATAATGGAAAATTTAAAAAAAAAACGTGGAATAAATAACTATTCCACGCGGATGAAGTCGCGAGCACAGCTAGTCCTACTAATATTATAAATGCGAAAGTTTGTTTGGATGGATAGATGGATGTTTGTTCCTCTTTCACGCATTAATTACTGAACGGATTTTAATGAAACTCTACAGTAATATAGCTTATACATTGGAATAACACATAGGCTATGTTTTATACGAATATTCACGCGGGCAAAGCCGCGGGCAGCAGCTAGTTCATAATAAAATACGTCGTCGCCGGATACTTTTAAAGAAAAATTTAAAACTAAATATTACACAGTCGGCTTTTACCCATTCAACGACTATGCTAAAAATGACGTTCAGTCAAGACTTTTAACGTTTCAATCAATAACTTGACGAGTGGTCCTTTAGGCATTCAATAAAATGTCGTCATTCAATGAACGCGTTAGCCATTCAATTGAATAGCAGATTCAACCAGATGACTGCGACAGATATATAACTTTAAGGACTCGAGCTAAAGTAAGTAAGCTATTACCATACGACATGATGATGATCTTAGAATAATAACACTCTAAGATGATGATGACATAAACGTATAGAAAACTGATCAGCAAAAATCGTCTTTCTTTTCTTTCTATAGTACCTCTGTAATAGTATTTTCTGTATATGTTTGTATTTTGTGCAATAAAGAATATCTAGATAGATATTCACACACTCAAATGTACGAATGTCATTCATAGATCCATGTATGATTATTCTGATTTTGACTTTCTTTCATTAACTATTTAATGATGACCGGATACCTATTTAATTAATATAACCTACTAGCTTTCCGCCCGCGACTTCGTCCGCGTAAAGTTTTTTTTCCAAAATAAAATTGTGCCTATGTTACTCGTGGATAATGTAGCTTTCGAATGGTGAAAGAATTTTTAAAAACGGTCCAGTAGTTTTTGAGCCTATTCATTACAACCAAACAAATAAAGTTTTCCTCTTTATAATATTAGTGTAGATTTAATGATAACTCTTTTGATATACATTGGCATACCGAGCGTCCCGTTTGTTGAATGCCAAGCGAATATTTGCCTGCCAAGACTATTTGGCATACGCGAATACTGTAGGTAGGCAAGCAGGACAATAAGGTCAGAGGGTTGAGGCCAATTCACCGGGGAATTTCAATTTTACGGCTCAAAATAGGCTATTTGTAACGCATTAAGTTTTATTTGTGTCGGTCTGAAGGAATTTTAATGATTGGAGCCTCGGTTTAGCGATTTTAGCTTAGATTATTTAGGAAGTTTGCAGCGGAGACCTTTTTTATTAAGGCGTGTCACGCCATCTAGTCGCAAAGTCAGCACAAGCTTGTACTTTGGGTACTAGACAACTGATTTAACTTACTTAAATTCTTTTTTTTCTGTAAATAAAAATAAATAGCGAGTTTCATGCTCACAATTTCAAGCTGTGCTATCATTAATGCATCTGTTTCTTTTATTCATGCATGTTAATGATTCGAAATGATCTGATGATCTACAAAATTTTATCTTATCTACTTACATACAGCTTTCCCTTGAACAGAATGGGTTGAACGAATTTCGGTTATTATCACATAATGGTGCCGTAAATACCGTTTGCGTTGAAGTGTCACCCGTACCATTGCGTTTCATTACTCGTCCTCCGATGAAACGCAATGGTAAAGGACGATTACATCCCTCCGCCGTGTTGGAAATTTCATCAAGCTCTTGTATAGGTGCTACTAATGTTATAGTAAGATTTTGTATTTACACCAGTTGACCTTCTCAAACATCTCTGGCTATTTTTTTTCATTGAATTTGTTGAACCAAGAGATGTTGCAAATACTAGCACACAATTAGACAAGAAGACTTAAGATTCCATTTCCCCGCTGTGAGCTATTTGCCTCATCGTTTATAATGAAGACTGCTCAAGAATGGCTAACTGAAAATAACTATGTTTACTGGATACAATGATACCTTGTAGCCTTATCAGTCAAAAATCTAATAACGGATTTCGATCCATTCATTGGGCGCGTTGCGTTGAGGTTTGATAACTTTGCATCGTGAGGAAATTTGCGCGTCCATATAAATTTGGGTATAAAGAAAGGTTTAATCTCATTAGGTCTTATCAGCAGTATGCTATACTGAGTACTTAATTAGGGCATATCAGCAGCTATGTTGTGTGCTAAATAAGTACTGAACCTGCTAGTACTCGAAGAAGAGCGGTGATGGAAAGACGATCGGATCGCGATGAATTAAGCAAAACAGTCTGCCAGTATCAACAACAATTACGTAGATGCCCTTAAATATGCTCGCTGTGACCGCAAGTTTTCGGCTAATACTCGTATTGGAAACATAAGGTTAGGTAAACTGACATTCATTTACAATAGAGTCGACTTGTGTAAAGTCTAATAGCTGCTGCCGAAACTCCACTCGGTCGCTGGACTCCAATGGGGATGTTTCTAGGGTCAAAATAATTACATTATATTTAGTCCCTATTTTAGATTATAAAAATATATTAGACACGTATTTTTCCTTTTTTCATTTAAACAAAAAATAACAAAGATACAAGGCATTAAACTTTAGGGGTGGGTCTTTGACGTTACTCAGTGGCAAAAAACTCTCACTCTGTGACGTCACGCGTAATTTTAACGGGCTATATCTTTGTCATTTTTGGTCTAATTTACAAATGAAAAAATTCGTGTCTTTTATTTTTGAACAATCTAAAAGACGGACTAATTACATTTTTTACGGAAACAGGCCCATTTTAGGCATCAATATCCCGCATAAATTTGTAAATAGCACCGTCGAAATTTACGATTCCACGCGTTTTTCTCCGTCTGAATGCACTGTCCTCCATTCGGTAGCTCCAGAAACTTCGACCTTTGACTTTCTTGCAGACTCGAATCGATGCCAGTTGCCATAGTGACCTTACTAACCCAATAAATACCAGCTATACTTCTTATAAACTAGAGCACGTCCCGACTTCGCGCGACTAGGAACTATCTCCTAGCTTTCTGCATAAAACCTTATATGAACATTGCTTTGAAGTTGCGCAGTTTGCGGAATTTTTGAAGTTTATTGTTGTAATAATAAACTCAAACAGTATGCAGAGCTCTGCTATATTCAGCTGAATATCGACATTTTTATTAGTTTTCGACTGATCAAGCCCTACATTCATATGCACAGGGCAAGTCTAAATGAAATGTTAAATCGTTTAGTTTAGAAAAAGGTAAAACATACTCTTGGATAGTGCCCAAATGCGAGTCCATTTCACCAGACGAGCTTTCAGGATTACCTCACTCCACCTGATGGTAATCGGTCGTGAGGTCCAAAGGTTAGCAAAGTTATATTTGCAACTAGCTGTGCCGGCGGCGTCGCACGCGTGGATATCGGGTTTAAAAAACGGACTTCTATGTATAATATGGTACCTAAATTTTAAGTTAGACTTCTATCACTACATTGGTGAAAACCGCATTCAATTCCATGCAGTAGTTCTCAAACATGCAGATAAAAATTTCTCCCATTTTCCCAACACTTCCCGTCACTGCTCTGCTCCTATTAATTGTAGCGTGATGAAAAGTATCCTATAACCTGCCCAGGAGTATGAAGAATAATCGTACCAAGTTTCATTAAAATCCGTTCAGTAGTTTTTGTTTCTATAACGAACATACAGACAGACAGACAGACAGACAAAAATTTTACTGATTGCATTTTTGGCATCAGTATCGATCACTAATCACCCCCTGATAGTTATTTTTAAAATATATTCCATGTACAGAATTGACTTCTCTACAGATTTATTATAAGTATAGATAACCTGAAATTTAAGTCTTCGACTGTAAACATTTCTTGGCGGATAGCATGACGAGGTCTATTACTGCGATAAAATCTTCATTATTATTACAACCGTGGTCAACAGACCATCGCATACAGCATTTATCGCTTCTCGCGAGGCTGCCATTATCTTGAGATGAAAAATATCCTTTATTTTTTTATGTCTTCCCGTTTATACGGCGAACCTTTTTTTATTTATTGCTCCTTTTGTCTTTATCTCGGGTCCCTTGTGTACGGTCGGTTTTTCCTGGAGAGATGGAGTCTTATGCTATTTTTGGTCTTTTTAAGTATTTACAAGTGCCTTTTTGAGGAAAATAGGCGAAGGGTTGACGTTGACTTATCAAAAAGAGTCTACATACAGTCAGAATCTTAGAGTAATCTCCTCCTTTTGTAAGAGGACTGAGCTATGATTTGATTTGTTGTCCGCAGTCTATGGTCTAACCATTGTAGGCCTCGTGGCACCACCCTAAAGGCGTTTGACGGCGGGCCGGGGTTTTTAGTCCTTATCCCCTGCTTCTATCATCTTGAGGCAGGGTGCAGCTTTTCTGTTTCAGAGGCGGCGGTGGGACTCATCCCACATATCCATTTGTTCCCCCAACGGCGGGAATGCGTAGATGCATATATGTAATACACGAATCGTATTTAAGTCTTACAGGTATTTAGGTGGAACGGCTCGGGTCTATCGTCATCAGCCTATCTCAGTCCACAGCTGGACATTGCCTCTCCAGTGGTCACTTTGGTCAAACATCTGGAGGCTTTACCCATAATCGCCACGCTGGGCAAGGGGTTGGCGATTGCAAGGCGTAGCTTCTCGCTCCGGAGACGCTGCTGCCCATCGTCGGTCTGTGGTATTTTTTTTTTATTTTTTTTTTATAGTGGCTCGACATAATGGCTTCCCTACGCCTGATGGAAAGCGAAAGAGAGGCCCAAGTCGCTGTGACAACTGGCAAGTAACTGGTCAGTTACCTGTCAGTTGCCACTGCCATGCCGGCCCAACCCGAACCCCCCACGAGCTCCGGACATCCTACTCACCAGCAGAAACACGACCCGAAGGTCATTTGGCTGCGGTATTTTATAGGGTGGAGGTCCTTCCCCGGACGGGCAGCTCAATTCGAGCGAAGATTCGCTATGCCCTACCTCTCTTAAATATTAGGTAGGTATTTAGCTACGCCTTCACTAGTGATGGTTACACCGTCACTAGTCGGCTACCAGAGCCTCGTTTGTTATTCGGCAGGATGCACCGCGGGCAAGCAAGGATGGCTTCTAGCGAAAGGATGATGGTTCACTCCCTTACATCTTCTGGTCTGCATACTGACCCTTAACCAAGCCAGACAGTCCAATACTACGCGCGAAAGTTCACATTTAGTTATTCCCTCCGACAGTAGTTGTTGTCACGTTAGTTTACTCTGAGTACTTCCCGGGTCCAGATTCAATTAGTTCCAGACCGAACCAGTTACTGAACTACAAATAGGGTTGTCGATGTGCTTCAACGCGGTCTTTGGATGAAGACAAAAGGGTCTTTTGAGTTGCATATAAACATATTTCTGGAATCTTGTTTATTACGTCCTTTCACTTTGTCGATATTAACGATCGGGTTATTTAAGATGGTTAATAGTCATAGATTGGGGATTTCTTTGTAGTTAGGTTCATATAGGTGCAACTTAAGTACAAAAGTAGGCATTAGGTACAATAGAACGGTTCTATTTTTTATCATCAAAATATGACCACACAGAACTGTAACCGCCTGTTTTCATCATTCATATAATCATCTTTTCTTCTTCCCGTTTAATCTTTTCGTTATCGTGGACTCTATCCGTCCTGGGGAATCAAAGAAATGTCACTGGGGTCGTCTCCAACAAGCCATTCCAAAAAGTTTTTATCTTAGATTTCGGTCTGGTTCGGACCCGATCTTCGGCAAAATGGCAATATTTGAAGCGCCTTAGGTACTACATTCGCTGTCGTAAAATAGAAATATTGATCAAAACTCTTTGCGTGTATGCGGCAACCCTAAGCATATCAAAACTAGAGTAGTGCATTTATACCAATTCCGTTGGACGAAACGGACGGAGAAGCAACTCAGAATTACAGTATCTATCAAAAGCGTCTTATTAACTTTGTGTCCGGCTTGTCCTGTTGGGAAAACTGGGATGTTTGTGCGAAAAGTTGTGTTGGGAGCGATGGATATCATGTACCTTTTGTACCTTAATGCAAAGTCAAAAGTCAAAGTAAAAATAATCTTTATTTGTATAGGTTTTTATGAAAAATACTTACAAATCGTCGAAGCTACCACCGGTTCGGAAAGCAGCGTTCTACCGAGAAGGAACATCCTCACGGCCTACATAACGTATCTCTGGTGGAAAAGCACCCTAAAAGACGGATAAATATAGGCTGGACGTCTCTTCGTACAAATAAACAACGTGTTATTTACTCCAGACAAATTCGTCCTAAGCGTAGCACATTTGCCGAAGACTAGCCGCTGTCAAGTCTACTTATTTTGATAGCTTCGCTTCGCCGAGCCCGTAATCCGTTTGGTTAATGTCGTATATCTTTGTTACAGGTAAGCGGAGTTATGTTGACTTTGAACCGGTTACGACAGCTCCCTTTGCGGTTTATGGGAGCATGGTTATGGTTGGAAACCATAAATAGCATACGACGGTACTTTGAAGGTGTGTTACGTTAGCGTATGGAATAGTGAAAGAAAGAAAGAAGAAAGAAAAACGATCATTTAGTTTTAGTGCATAATGTCGGCGCAAAACTAAGGCAGATTGGTGTTCATTGATAGTAGTCCTTTTATTGGCGTTTTACGTCGAATATTTAATGTAAGAAGACATTACCTATCGAACCATCCACTAATGGATGACTGAATATACGTTTACTTCGGGACAGAAAAACGCAATTAGATTTTTTTTACTTAAAAAACACTCCCATTAAGTAAATTAAAATTCAACAGCCGATCAGTCATTAGCATCTGGTGTTTGCGAATGTCTACTCGTATAGAATGCTGCGATGATCCATCACAGTCTTGTGTCACATAGTATTAGTATAATGTACTAACACTGAGACTCGAAAGCCATTTGCTTTTTTTATGAAAAACTAGCTGTGCCCGCGGCTTCGCCCGCGTTGCCCTCCGTTTTAGGGAAGTGGGGGGTTAGAAAGGGGTAAAAAGTAGCCTATGTTACTCTCCATCCCTTCAACTATCTCCACTTAAAAAATCACGTCAATTCGTCGCTCCGTTTTGCCGATAAAGAAAGACAAACATACAGACAGACACACTTTTCCATTTATAATATTAAGTATGGATACCAATGGAGTGTACTTCAAAGTAAGTTGGTCATCCGTATTCGTATTTCGTACAAACTACTTACTCGCTGTTCGATAACTTCACATGGAAATAAGCTCCCAACAGCGATGTTTCCTTATATCGCTGCGACTTCTGAGTCAGAAGTTCTGACTTCAAACGTGGCGTAAAGAGAGTTAAAGAACTCTCTTTACGCTCTTTACGGATTTAAGAATCCGCCTATTGATAAATTACTAGCAGTGCTCGTGACTTCGTACGCGTGGAATAGTTATTTTTTCCCCGTTTTTTTTTACATTTTCCATTATTTCTTCGCTCCTAATAGTTGCAGCGTCATGTTATATAGCCTATAGCCTTCCTCGATAAATGGTCTACACAACACAAAAAGAATTTTTCAATTCGGACCAGTAGTTCCTGAGATTAGCGCGTTCAAACAAACAAACAAACAAACAAACAAACAAACTCTTCAGCTTTATAATATTAGTTAAGATTAAGATGAGGGATGTAAGGGAGCGAGCTATCACCTTTTCGCTCCAAGCCATCCTCACCTGCCCGTGGTGCATCCTGCCGAAAAAACGAGGCTCTGGCAAACCGACTGGTGGCGGTAAAACCATCAGGATACGCCGTAGCTAAATATCACAGGCCGATGACGGGCAGAGGCCGATGGGTTCTTGCTCCGGTGATGCTGGTGCCACCGGAGCAAGAAGCTACGCCCTGCGATCGCCAACCCGCCTGCCCAGCGTGGCGATTATGGGTATATTCTTCAGAAGTTTGCCTTAGGTGGCGAACAACTGGAGAGGCCTATGTCCAGCAGTGGACTGCAATATGCTGATGATGATGATGATGGTAAATTATGGAATGCCAATGTCCAGTAGTAGACGTTTACAGACTGATGTTGATGAATCATTATATGCCCAATTAAAAAATTCGTTAGACTTTTACGAGTATTGCAAGTTAATTATGTTTGGGCAGGTGCTGAAATTCAATTGGTGCATGGAAACCGCGGGTGCACGTTCCGGGAATGCTTTATTACGTCCATCTTGAATAATTTATGCTTTTGTCACCAGTATTGTTCACACGCATTTGCCGCCATTGTTGAATTAATTTTAGTCGAAAACTGTTACGTATTACTTAAATTCAATCCATTAACAGTTACTGCGGGTATCTAAACGTAACATATTGTTCACACATGGTTTTCGGGTAAATTATTTAGTAATTAAATTACACGTCAAAACACATCACTTGGGTGTTGAAGGAGACTGAATCGGTATTTTCTGGCTTTCCATCGTACGCTTCAATATCATTTAACATCAGGTGAACCGTGTCCAAGCGCATATCCATTATGAATTTTAATAAGAAAAAAAATTCAGATTCTAACAACACGTTGGGCGCCAGCCAATGCTCTTTAGTTTAGGTATTAAGATACAGTAAAGAAACTTCAACCCATTAATAAATCATATCATACCTTAATATTAAGTTTCTTATATATTTCCTAACTTCACAGCGTCGTAATACGTCTTCTTTTTGTATAACATGCATGAATGATAAAACTACGAATGAATTCTCAGACGAGTTACGACTTCACAAAGTTATTTGCTTAGCTCCTGAGTTTTACTTTGCTGTGTGGGATGTTATAATGCAGTCCGTAGGGCTGTTATTAATATCTTTCTTTTAGTACCATTTTTATTTAATTGATGTAATTTGACTTACCTACGTAACTCCAGTTAACTTCTTTAATCATTTAGATCTCATTTAATGAACCTAGAACCAATGTCGTAGTTGCATTACTAAGTATAGTTGTCATAGTCGTTAAACAGTTACATTAGTTACTTATCATTTATGCAGTAATTTTTATTCAGCTGAATTTAATAATGTTTTTCGTTTTCTGTTAGAGATTTTAAATCAACGCCGCTTGATCTTTAACCAAGTACAAAAGTATAACAAGTGTGCTAATGCTTGCTCGCTCCACAAATTTTCTTCGATAGAACCCTTGTTTGGTAAGTCTATATAAATAGAGATCTATTTCAATGTAATGTCGCGCACAAATTCGTACTAATACCGCATCCCCTAATTCAGACTGTTACTGTGATAATAATCCTCGCCTTTAACCAGTTTCTGAACGGATTCAAAGTGTACCTTTGTCACAGACCCTATAAAGGTGAGCTTAGAGATCTAGATTTAATTAGAACTTTATCCTTTGGAGCATTGGAGCGGACTTCACTAAATATTGGAGCTGTTTAGTGTTGTAGAATGCGAGACAGCGTTTGGATTGGGACAACTTAGCTCCCGATGCCGTGTAATTAAATTAACCTAAGCACACTAAAAAGGATTTTGTAAAATATAAACAATTTATCCTCATTATCATCATCATCAGCCTATTGCAATCCACTGCTGGACATAGGCATCTTCAGTTGTTCGCCACTTGGGCAAACATCTGGAGGAATACCCATAATCGCCACTTTGGGCAGGCGGGTTGGCGATCGCAGGACGTAGCTTCTCGCTCCGGTGAAGCTGCTGCCCGTCATCGGTCTGTAGTATTTAGCTACGCCTTCAATTGTGATGGCTATACCGCCACCAGCCGGTTGCCAGCGCCTCAGGTGAGGTTGGCTTGGAGCGAAAAGATAATAGGCCGCTCCCTTACATCCCCTTAATTTAGAACCCTAAAAGAGTTATTTAAAAATAAATTTTAATTTAGCTAAGCACCTTTTTGCATTTTTTCCTAGAAAGGTTCTTTACGCTTATAAAAATTTCGTCCCTGGCAAAGCAATTTAACAAATCGATTCCCCCATTTATGTTCGTCTCTATTGCAACAATTGACACAGAATTCTTTATTCCGGGACAGATTCAAATGGAACTTGTTGGAGCCTCACTTGGGGAAATCAAAGCCAACCTCCGACCGGATTTCAGGGGCTTTGTCGACTACATTACGAATGGATTCGGTCTCGCAAGGTCGCGGAATGGTTCCCCAGTTGTTTGTAGTTAGTTGACTGCTTTGCCCTGAGTGGTTTATAGCGTTTTAATATTCTACAACGAGGATTCGCTACTTGCTACTTACAGGTCATTTGCTGTGAGAAACTTAGTGGTCTCATTTATAATGCAAATGGGTCCTGGTCGAATACTTTCGTAAGCCACAGTACAAACTGTGTAACAACTTCAACGATAATAAAAATGCTTCACACTTAGCTTTGACTTAGAACTATGGGACTAGATGATGACTATGACTCACAGCGTCTTCCGAAAATCCAGGACTATTAGAAATCACTTAGTTCTATAAGTTGGTTGTCAACTCTGCCTCTAAACGATGGTCGCGATTTTGGTCCCCGCCCAGTACAAACGTTTGTGTACATGAATATGTCTGTTTGTATTGGTCTGGGTGATTCCTATGTAAATAAAAAAGTATCTAAGTAATTTAATCAGTTACCTAGTAACCATAGTACAAGTTTTGCCTTACTTGGGCCTAGAGATGGCGTTGTTTGGCCCAGCGTGGCATATCTTGGTTATTTATTTGTTCAATCTGATATCAAAGGATTTGTTTAATGAGGTAGTTCCTAGCGGCAATACCGTGTAATATGCTCAGTACACTCGCTTGGTTCTGCCTCAGGGCACCAACCTAGTACTCGTATTAGATTTATTAGGCAAATATAACTTTATTGAGGGATCGCGTGTTAGGCAGTAATACTATGGCGAAATGATTTCGGTCGGAAATTAATTAAATAGGTGTACTTTTATAGACTAATGGTGATAGTTTTAGTTTAGGGCTTGTTTTATTACATGATGATACATTTCATGATAGTTATCTGTAAGTAAGACTTGTATGTTGATTTAATAAGGTCCAAATACTATCAATGTATGCCAATGTACACGTGATAAGTTTGTACAATTGAAAAATATGTAGAGAAAGGTATTCGGCGCCGATAGTATAAAGATATCCAAAAATATTCCACCGAAAGGTATTGATTTTTAATTATCGATAATTTAATTTGTGGCTGACTGAATATAATAATGGAAAGAAATCATTCCGAAGAAGATAAAATGTAATATTGGTTCGAGCACAGTCGTTAAATGGCCGACTCATAATTTCGCAATTTAGCTCAGCCTGTTGGATAAAATATACCTATTGAAATTTTAGGAATTTCATTTTGCTCTGTAATGATGGACCTGGCATTTTCAGTAAGGTCCATATTTTCTTTTTTCATTTTATTTTTTTATTACTGAGGATTGCAGACGAGCTGGCGTCGCGTCTGATGTAAACGGTTATGGCCGCTCATAGACTCTGAAATGCCAGGGTTCAGACTCTACAAACAGTTCTTGTCAGGAAAGTTTCTAAATAGTACCTACGGCTGAACCCTGCCGCGGCATCGAGTAGTCATCAACAACCTATATCAGTCCACTGCTGGACATAGGCCTTTTCCAAAGTTCGCCACTATGCTTGATTTTAGGCTTCTCGCTTCCAGCACTTGCCAGCCGTCCTGCGCAAATCGTCACTCCACATGGTCTGAGAGCGTCCTACACTTCGTTTGCCGAGACGCGGTCTCCACCCCAGAACTCGTTTACTTCGAGTAGTGCGATGGTAATGGCGACACCGGCATGATTTCAAACAGCTCCTCACAACACCCTCCGTGAAAAAGTATGTAGAGGACGCAAAGAAAGCCAAAGTCTCTCCACAGACAAGTCTCCAATTTGCTAGTGAAATCGGAATCAAATCACATTGTCATATTTTTAATTATACAATGATAATGCTTAGTCAAACTTATCTGTTTCCAATGGCAGAGAAATTTCAAAACTGAATCTTTTTTTAGCAGTAACTAACTAACAGAATTACTAATAATAACCTGCCAATCACTGTCTGTCTACCTGTTAAAAACATTACGCCCCTTTAATCAATTTTAAGGGTGGATATTATTCTGAGGCGTATCTCGACAGTTTGAAAGTTAGTAGAATTAATTACGAGGCGTCTGAAAAGAAGGAACCTAACAATAAAAGTTTAGACATCTTTGTTCTAAAATCTGGATTGTTCAATATCTTTATGTTTTACTGAAAAGATTTAAAAATATCTCAAGTTCAAAAACAATAACAATATGAGGTTATGTTTTATGGAGCTGATGTTTCTAGATGTTGTGTTGATAGATGGTGTTATGTAGGCCTGCGGTCCAGCTGTCATATTGTGGGTCAGGCATGTGGTCAGTTGCTATGTAAATGTCATTGGCTATGTCAAAATGAACCAATTACGCTACAGTTGGTACTGATGCACAGTACAAACATTTGTGTGCATGAATGAGCTTGTCCGTTGGTATCGGGCTAGGTGTATGCTTTGTATCTTTATCGTCATCGGCCTATAGCAGTCAACTGCTGGACGTAGGCCTCTTCAGTTCTTTGCCACTTTGATCAAACATCTGGAAGATTTGCCGATAATAGCCATTCTGGACTGGCGATCACATGATGTAGCTTCTTGCTCCTGTAACGCTGCTGTCCGTCATCGGTCTGTGGTATTTAGCTACGTTTGCTATAATGTACAAAAAAAAGGATAAATAAAATAGCATTTTAAATCTCAACCAATGAACTAAAAATTTAAAGGAAGTATTATTATTTTAATATATAATTAGGAGGGCGTGTTGTATTCGTCCTCTTTTGTTTTTAATTACCTCCACAGGACAATGGTTGGATCGGAATGAGAGCATCTCGCTCCACCTCAGAGGACCGTCCCGTACTGAATGGGGATTTGGTTGTCTCTTTAAGCGTGTTTGCTTTTAACGAATTCCGCGAAGGTTGAACATTTAAAAGCCCCTTTTGGAAATTACCGTTACGTTTAATCTCTTTGAAAGATGTAGCGCTATGGCTGAATTCGTAGGATATTGTGTACTTTAGATTTATATCATATTTTGTTTTAGGCTGCGGTTCCACTGACGAAAAGCGGAGCATAGCGTAGAAGAGCTGTACCGCGATTCACCAATTACAAGTCTTTAAATACTTGAGATGTGAATGCTCTGCTTCTCTCCGACACAGTGGAACCGCAACCTTACCTTAACTACGTCTTTTTTATGTCATGAATGCATTTACGCATACAACAGGACCTAGGTATACGACACCTGGGTAATGTAACCGATTGCAATTCCATACTAATCAACTCGATGGTTGGCGATCCTCCACTGTACGCTTTATGAGAAACTTCTTGCCTCGCGAATCGGTTTTGTGGAACCAACTTTCTGCGACAGTCTTTTCGAACAGCTACGACTTGAGAGCCTTCAAGAGACGAGCGTACGCTTAGGAGTACTCCTAAGCGACCCCAGAACTCGATATGAGATACGGGCGTTCATGGGCGGTGCTTACCATTAGGCATCACATTTGCTGGTTACAGGAGCTCAGTTTGAGGAGTTCGGGATGCCCAGAAGGATTCGACGTAACTCCTTCAGCGCGGTAGCTTGGGCGGCATACATCGGGAAGACAGTGAGTGTTCTCCCGGCATCCTACGGCTCATGACGCCTCTGACCACTGCGCTCGAAGGCACGTGTCGTCGTCTTCCTCGGTGTCGTGTCGAGCTAAGGCCCCTTTAGATTATGAGAGTAAAGGAACAAAGAGTGCTGATGTTGTGAAGATTGCAGCATGACTCTATTAATGGGATTTAAATTGAAACCTAGCCTCGAAGACATCTCGTAACGTCGCAACTGCTACCTAAACGCTAAATTTCTGGAACCCGATATTAGCTGATATGCTATTTTCACGTCGCTACATCAAAATGCAGGGTAACGTTAGCGTCCCTTTATTTAAATTTCATGTGATGTTGGTTGATGTGGCGGTTTCATTATGAGGCGTGATTTATTCGTGATGTGGGGGGAAGGGTCGCATATCATTGTCTGTTCGTATCGCTGGTATTTGGGTTATGTTACTCAGTAATTGGCTTACATTTTGAATTTCCGTTTTATTTTTGTTTTGTTTTGTTATGTGGTCGACCAAAAACCAAATTGCAATGCAGTGCCGTAACTAGACTTTTATGCGCCCGGTGCGAGCTTTTAAAACTACGCCCCTGAAAAATGTGGTCTGGTCATTTGTGCGCCCCTCCAGGGTCTGTGCCCTGTGCCGTCGCACCGCTGGCATCGCCCTAGCTGCGGCACTGGTTCAATTAGTGTGAACATTCAATATTTAAAGTCCCATTATCAGCTTGCAAAAGCTTGCGACTGCTGGACTTTGGCCTCCCCCAAATGACAAATTGACAATTTGATCAATTCTACCTTCAAGGGGATAAAATAGGGAATGAAACTATTCCACGCGGACGAAGTCGCGGACACAGCTAGTCGTCTTATATAAGTAAACAGTTAGCCGCTAACTATGTACCTAATCTGGACACGGCCTTACAACAATAAGCTTTCAGTAAAACTAAAGACATATCCCAGACAGAACTTAACTGTGGCCTTACGTTGCAAATTACAATGAGTACATTGTTTTACTGAGCAATAGCAATTTTGAGCCCGCCGTCCCGTCAATCCGTTTGATCGATCAGACCCCTGGCCTCTGGGCTCCGGGCAGAATGCGGAGGGCAATGCATGTCGGAACAATATTAATATCCTTACTACTGAATATTGAATAAGGCCAAACTGAATAGAGAGGATTTTATGGTACTTTAAGTACCATGGAAATTAAGCTCTGTCAGCCTGTAATAAAGCAATTGAAGGCGTAGCTAAATACCACAGACCTATGACGGGCAGCAGCGTCACCGGAGTGAGAAGCTGCACACTGCGATCGCCAACCCGCCTGCCCAGGGTGGCGATAATGGGTATATCCTCCAGATGTTTGCCCTAAATAACGAACAACTGGAGAGGCTTATGTCCAGCAATGGACTGCAATTGGCTGATGATAATGATGATCAGTGTTATTGTAGTTTGTTTCCGGATGTGTGCTTGCTTTGTGAATGAAATTTATCTATCTATCTAAGAGAAAGAATGATCTCTCCCTGGTCACACGTTCATCCTTTGGTTCTGCGCAGCAGATTAATGATGTGAACCTCTTTGCCAGTGCATGTATCCTCCTTCCTTTGATCATTTAAACGGGTCGTGAGAAGCATCGTACGGGCCATGTCAAAGTCAAAGTCAAAGTCAAAATACCTTTATTCACATAAACTTAAAATAAGCACTTATGAATCGTCAAGTAAAAAATAATGTACTCATGGAGGTGGCAATTGTGGCTGTAGGGTGACTGTCCGATTACTTCCCCGTTGTCGCAGCGTCTTGGGCGTTACTTATGCTTTCCATCAAGCGTAGAGTCGCCTTGCCGTGTTGCTACAAAAATATATGTTTCTTCTATAGACCCCAAATCAACTCATAAATTGGCATCTGTAACATATTCCCGACATCAATTTGAACCTTATTCAATTGCAATAAAGGGGCCAATTTGGGGATCGCAAACTTTTACGAACCCGGAGCAGTTCCAATAACGGAGATAGTCACGTCCCGGTCACGCGATCCCGGATTTGCGGGACTATAAACTTTTGCAAGGCCATGTTTGGATTGCGATATGCGTTAGTAGATTTGGCCGTTTTATCGATGCTAGGATATGTGATAGGAAGGTGTGGAATATCGATATGATAGCATTAGGTAGCGGATAAAGAGTATACGCTTAAGGTGTCGTAAGAGTCACCTAAGAGTAGAGTTGCCATCACCTAAATTGCCGGCGCCGGATAACACATCAAAAATTCTGGACATTTGGGCTAAATATGGTTTTTTCCCCGGACACTTCAGAAGTTTTTCTTTCATTTTTTATTATTTTGCCGTTCCTTCTTGCTTTTGCTAACATTATCATTGTCACCAACCTATCGCAGTTCACTGCTGGTCATAGGCCTCCCCAGGTGTTCGTCACTTTGATCAAACATTTGAAGGCTTTAACCATAATTTAAATTTCATAAAGTGCAACCTGTTATTGTTTGCGTGTTTTGTTTCAATTTAATTAAGATAATATCTCTTCAAGCCAGTATGATTATTCAAATAGCAATTTTACGCGTGTTTAATCGTACATGTACCTACTAATTACGTTTTGCTGTAAAACCAACTATGTATACAAGCGGGTAAAGTTGTTTGTTAATTAAAGTCTTGATGACCCCTTTGAAAAGTAAGTTTTGGAACTCCTCTAAGTTTTGAACTTGGCTAATAGATTTTTTCTTATTGAGATTATAGGAATACGGATGATGACAAGGTATGAAAATGAAGAAAATAATTAGTCCGTCTCTTAGATAATAAAAAAATATAAGACCCGTATTTTTTGTTTTGTCGAAATAACAAGAAAATACTTAGATATAGCGCATTAAAGTTACGGAGTGGGGGCTAACTACGTCACGTTAGAGTATATTTTGTACTCTAACGTGACGTCATGTGACATTTAAAATCAATGTATCTTCGTAAGTTTTTGAACAAGAGGCAAAATAAAAAATACGTATCCAATATTTTTCATTAATCTATCTGATGGACATTAAATTATTTTTTAGTCATCATCCCAATTGGGTAAGCGTATATTGTAATTGGTCTGTCCATTCAATTATCACCATTATTACTGCTATATTTGAGGTATCGATCGTCATTCATTGCTCCCCGTGTCTTATTCGTTATTTATTAACACAGCTATATCTGTATTAATGGGATTGGTTCATGCCAAAGCTTTTGAAGTCAATAATTCTTATTGCAAATTAATTCAGTTTAGGTTTAGTTATTTACTATAGCTTCTATTTACATAATTTACATTCAATTGGATTTATACCGACTAAACTAATAAAACATTTGCATACTCCTTACTTTTGTACTCTTTGAATGACGTACACATTGCGTAGATCATTACGACGCGTCTGTTTATTGACAGATGACGTTAATATGTATAGTTGATATTTTGTTTAGTATTTATAATTTGTTATTATTATGCTTAAAAACGCAAACTGTGATAGTACACGAAAGCAACGGTGTTGTGCTAAAACTCGACGACGAAAGGATTTGGTCGCAGCGCCCGGCTGCACCGAGGACGATGCAGCAGTCGCTACTTTACCAGAGAAATGGGTGCCCAGGCATTCCGGCCCGGTACTGGCTAACTACCTCAAGACTCAGGAGCAAAACCACCTAGCTGTCTTAGACGACTTATCAAAGGCAGCTGCCACAATAAACGAAGGCATCGACGCCAAGATACGAGAAATCGCAGAGTCCCTACTCGCCCACATCAAACAAAACGAACTGGACATGAACTGCGTGGTCGAAGGAGTCCGCTCTTTCTCCCCCACCCCACTACCTCCAGAAGACCGCAACCAAGCTCTTAAACAAACCAGCGACATATACGCCCGTCGCATCGAAAGTCTAGCCTCGTTCAGACGAGAAGCGGAAATTTTGGAACGTCGAAGAGCCGATGAACTCAGAAAATTGCTACGCGATCAATTTCAGCGCCTCATAAAAGTTGGCCACCGGCCTCCTAGAGACTTGCTACATGAATTCGATCAGCAAATGTACGAAGTGAATCAGCAGTTGCTGAGCAATTCTAGAGCTTATTTGGATTTAGAAGCGCATTTGCACGAGCAAGCCGACGCTAATCTGGTCCGCGTCAAATCGAGTTTGAATGAGATGTGTTTGGGTGTATCGAAGATGTATCATAGATTCAACTCGTCGTATTCCTCGCGTGATGACAAAATACCGTATTCATCGGGCAGTGCCCACGAAAAGAATAGAGAATCTATGGACCCAACTCTCGCTCATATCTACGGTGATGTGGAAACTTTTGAGCAATGTGCAGCTCTGCTAGTGCAAGGCTACAAGGCGGCTGTACTAAAAGTATTTAGTGGTTTCTCTGGAAAATTGTTGGATTTACACAACCATTTAGGTTACCACAGCTATATTGAATCAGAACCTCAAACATCTGAAATAGCCGATTTGCAACGCATGATAGAAGGAGTGTTACATAAATTGTCAATCAGTATACATAAGAACCAACCCATCTCGCCAGAACTGATTGACATGACGCGTTTCGGAACCTTAAAAATGCAAAAAAGTCTTTTCTCGTTGGGGGAACGACTTCGAGATACGTACACTATTCTACATGATTCTGGTCATCTTTGGGATGCTCATATGTTTAGGTCGGGCCTAGCGCAGAAGCTAACCATAGCAGTCGTTGAAGATCTTTTAACTAATAACGATACATTGGAGCTATCTAACGAGGTACCGTTTAATATTGCCCTGGAGCAGCTGAGAGGTGCTTCAGATATTGAAAAATTGCAGCAACAATATGACGTTATTATCGCAATGTTAGATCGGACAGCTGAGATGTACAAACAACACTCTGATGCAGAAATGGGCAAACTGGAAGAATTTATGAGTTTCCCTGAAACAATGGCCAACACTCTAATGTCCGAATTCCAATGTTTTCTTGAGAAATACCCTAGATCATATCTACAAAAAACGGAGAGTTTGGCAAGTCAATGGGGAATCTCCTCGCCGAGGCTTGATGCGAAGAGCTTCCGAATGCAAACTCCACGCATCATCCTACAAACAGAACTACAAGAGGTTTCACTTTTAAATTGGAGGAATGGGTTTCTTGAAACTTTTGAAAATAACGTGTCTCTTGTGCCCGACGAGCTAACTCACCATGCTAGGATGTGGGTTGAAGAAAAGCAACGTGTGCTGCGTATGAGATACTCTATGAAGCTTGTGTCCCATAGCATTCGTCTGGAAAGAGTGAAGGCAGCAAGAGACTATCGCTTAGCTGAACTAAAGACCCACGACTCCCGACTAGAATCACACCTTGACGCAGTGTATGACTTAGTAGACCGCTTGCCAACTGAATCTGCCGAGTTTCTAGGACTAGACGCTCCAGAATTGTATCCCTTCTGCGATTGGGTGAGCAATATTCAAGCTAAAATAGACAATTTGCTCGTTGAAGAGGCCGTCGATCCTGAGACGAAGAGGCTAAAAATGTGCAGCTACGCTCCTCGCTTGGTGAAGTATCGTAGTTTGTTTGAGAATTCTCTGGATTTGGCTATGGAAGCGTGTAAGAGGCAGATAGAGAACCGTGTTCAGGAGGCGCGTATATCCAACGTTCGTATAGCGAGTCAGCTGAAGTTGTTCGGTGAGGGTGGTCGGTACTCGGCGCAGGAGGCGACGAGAGCGTCTGCTTCCCTGATGAGGGGAGCTGATGCCATTGAGTCGTGTTTGACCCGGTCCATCGACGCTCTGAATCATCGCCGTAAGGGCATAATGGAGATGGCTGATCAGAGGCTGGTGCCGCTTCAGCGCATTGTCGATGAGTTTGCGAAGTCTGGCGGTAAAGGGGGGATGGACAAGAAAAAACCTCTGCCTGGGAAGAAAAAGTAAATTTCTTATCTTTGATGTTTTAAGATTATTAGATCCATATGACACAAACGGCTGTACTCCTCTCCTACTTTTGTTTACAAGTCTAGTGGATTTATTATGTACATAAATAAATATACATGTGTATAAGCCGCATATAAATTTATTTACCTAATTATCTACTCGGCGTTATAAGTATAAAAAAGTCCCGCCATTATTGGGAAAGAACGTTGTTTGATATAATGAAGAGGAGATAAATTTTCCTAATTGCCAATTTGTGATTAAATGGCACTTAAAAGTAAATTGAAAATTAAATCCGCTGATGCTTTAGATGAATTTCAAAATAACACTATATCGGAAAGTAACAAAATTTTAACAGCTCTGTAAATTGTTCATAGGAACAGGCGATAACATTCAGAATCCAATTTGGCTCAATTGAGTTATAAAATAAGTAAATAAGGCGCTTGGTTCGCTCATGCGACCATTAGCATCGAATTTGTTTGCCATTCAGAACGATACAAAGTCTTTGTGCCTTTGTTGCCGTTTCGGTAATGTTTCATGAGTAGAGTATTCGTTGCCTGTAGGATCTAGGTTATGAAATTGTTGTGCAATTAGATACAAGCTTAATAGCTTTAGGATCAGCGATATTTACATTACCTTGACTGGCACGATGGCTCATTTGGTGCAATCGGCCTGTGATCTCTGCCTTCTGAGCCAAGGTTCTGGGGTTCGACCCCCGCACAATACTAATATTTGTGTACATGAACATATCTGTTTGTATTGGGTGTTTGCTGTTTACCTCTATAATATGTATTAATTTACGAAAAAAAAAGTATCTATGTAAGTTTATCAGTTGTCTAGTACCCATAGTACAAGTTTCGGCTTAGTTTGGGGCTAGAAGGCGCTGTGTGTACCAGTGTGGCATGTCTTGTGTTATTCATTTATTTATTTATAACTAATCAATATCCAATCATTACTGGTAGGTAGGCACTAGACGAGCCATATAACCGTCTGTACTGTCTACTGTGTATCATTGCGCTAATCTCCTAAGTATTGCTTGACCTAATTAGACATCCTCGGACCATTTACCTCTTCCTTAGATACGGCACAGTAAGCCATAAGGATAATGGGGATGTTATTAATACCTTCGCTATGTTAATAATACGGCTTGTATATTGGTGTTTTTGTAATTGGATATTGGATGTATTCGGGGGTGGTCTCGTAAAGATAGATAGGCATACTTTATTGCACACTATACGTTTGCCTTAAAATCTAGTATAAATACATTAGTTGTAAAATGTAGATTTGACGGTCTTTGTGATAAATTACTGAATATATGAACAATCTTTGCCTAAAGCTCGGATGGTGTAAATATTAAGAGGATTCGTTTCGCTGTTGAGCCAATTTAGGTAACCAGCTTTTTCGTGTTGGTACAATGCTGTAATCGCTACATGCTATAATACAATACAATGTTTCAGCCCCGGATCTACGATTTTTTCGAACCGGGGCAAGAACTTGATATAGCCCCCCATCCCCCCCATCCCCCCCCCCCCCCGTGAGCGTTTGATTAACACTAATATATAATAGGTGTCATTTTTTGTGATCTAGTTTTGTTGCGTAGTTTTGAAGATTTAAGCGTACAAAGAGATATAGAGACAGAAAAAGCGACATTGTTTTATACTATGTAGTGATGATTTTGGCGCCCCCTGAAACTGCCGCCCGGGGCAGGTGCCCCGGTTTGCCCCCCCCTAGATCCGGGGCTGCAATGTTTGTCTATCTCGTAGGGTTCGGTGCTCTAGCGCTTGCAAAAAGCTCTTCCCCAACGACAATTATCATTCGGGAAATTGCCTTAATCACCACTCTTGGTAGGCGGGTGGGTGACCGCAGTAGGTTTTATTTGTACCCAAGTAAACGCTGATGCCCTTTTCCTTTTATTTTTTTAGTCATTTTCTACGACACCCACGGATCTAAGGGATTAGATGGGTGAGATATCATGTAGTGAACATTATCATCATCAGCCCGTGTCAGTCCACTGCTGGACATAGACCTCTCCTGTTCGCCACCTTGGTCGATTTGGGGCCTCTCGCATCCAGCACTTGCCAGCTGTTCTGCGCAAATCATCATTTGGCCTGAGGGCGTCCTACACTACGTTTGGCGAGACGCGGTCTCCACTCCAGAACTCGTTTACCCCAACGGTTATCGGTTCTGCGGCTAATGTGGCCAGCCCACTGCCACTTCAGCTTACTAATCCGGTGAGCTATTGGTAACTTTGGTTCTCTGCCGGATCACCTCATTTCGGTATGTAGTGATTGCCTACTTAAAGTCCTTTCATAACGTTGTGCAGGTTACTTCCATAGCCAATTCGTTAATTGACGTTATCATGTATGTAAATGCAACAATATTCTGCGCCTCGTCGATCATTCAATTTACAAAAGACTGCACAGTAGTTAGTTGCTTACAAAGTTGAGATGAATAGCCCCAAAGGAAATCTATTCATGTCTGAAGAGGAAAACTTTAACAAAAAAAGTTTAAGTGGGGATAGAGGGAAAATTGAGTGAGGCCAATGTATTGGGCGGGAATATAAATAGAATTTAATTACCTATACTTATAAAATGGTTCATAGCCGTCCCAAATTGTCCAAAATCCTTTAGTTTTTTGGGTACTTGCGCGTTCGCGCGACGCATAGTAACGTTTGTGAATACGGCCGATTTTGGGCACTGTGCGTCTGCGCGTAGCTAAAACTAGAACGATAATATAGCAGAACAAGATAAATAACCCAAAACATGCCACGCTGAGTACACAGCGCCATCTAGTCCCAAACTAAGACAATTTTGTACTATAAGTATTAGACAACTGATAAACTTACTTCTGACACTTTTTTTTGCAAAGAAGCCAACTACGGCCCATCTGATGTCAACCGGTTACCGTAGCGTATGGATGCCTGCAACACCATGAGTTTTAGTGGGTATTTTCTGTTTTAGGAGTGAGTCCCATATAACCCAGGTGTCCCGTACCTAGGGCCCTGGTTTATGCGTAAAGGCAATCCTGACGTAAAAAGGGCAGGGATGCGGCTGTATGCTTGAAGCTACCCGAGTCCCTGCTAAGTGCTGCCCACTGGCGACACGGAGGGGTTTACTGGGCAAGTCCTCCCAGGTGTGAGTCTCACACACCTTCACGGGGAGACACGTAGACGGCGTGAAGGTGCAACGGCTAATTTTAATGCGTCTTTCTAGAAGAGAATGACTCCTCTAGAAAAAAAAGGTGTGGCTTACATTTCTATTTAAAACCATTCATTTGAGTGGGTCTCGTAAACGTCTATCAATTTCCGCATTTATAGATTTCGAGTATTTTTATTTTCTCTTCAATTTGCGTTTTTATTGCTTGTATACAGCGTAATAAATGACTTTGACCTTTAGGCGTCTCCTGTAGCTGTACCGCCATAAATTCTCTTAGAAATGTTTCATTGATCCTGTCATTGTAATTTGTGGATTTATATTCGTTGAATTTGGACATCTTATTTACTAGATCGACCACACTGACACTTTTAAGTGGCTCTAGCCTTTTTCGACGCACGATCGAACGCTAATAGGCGCCAAAACGCAAAAACCTGCGTTCTTGCGTTTTTTTTAAACCGACTTTAGACTTGAAGTCTCTCATATTGTATTTCCCTGAGAATACTTCGGCAGGGAGTTCTTTCCACAATCGCACCAGTGTTTTGTCCATCTTGTCCGTTTTCAGAGCTATTGAGGCTTCTTTCGCTTTCCATCAGCCAAGATGAAGCCATTATGCCGTACCACTGTTTGCAGAAAAGTTCAGTAGGTACCTAAATAACTCACTAGTGGTGTGGGCGGGGACACCAACCTTGTCACGACAACGCTAATGAAAAAATAACACTTGCTTTAAAATAGAACCGCTTTCAATTACTTCTCAAGAGTCTTTAATAGCATTAAGGTTGTCTGGTACTCGGGTCGTTAACTTCAATTATACTTTTTTATGATAGAGGGCGCCAGCAAATACTTTGTCAATATATAATACTAGGGACTCGCCCCGGCTTCGCGCGGGTTCAATACTATTTTTTCCCGCTAACTCCCATTCCCGTGGGAACTTCGGGAATTCTTTTCTTAGTGCACCTCTACGGTATCTAAGCTAAGTCCCTTCCAAATTTCAAGTGCCTACATTTAGCCATTTAGGCTGTGCGATGATATGGGGTCATTCAGTCAGTCAGTTTCTCCTTTTGTATTTAGATATGTATTTAGATTTTGAAAATTGTCATAATAATTGTTGGAAGTTTGAATTCTCTTCTGACCGGGGGCCTCTTGCGGCTGCGAGCGTGGGCATTTACTTGACATGCCACCGTATTAACGCCACTGTTGAGTCGTATTCTAGAACACGATTTACTAATCAACATTGCTGCTGACAACACGAATAAAATTCAAACACACACGACTGGTAACCTTTTAGTTCTTAATTACAACGGGTCTAAGGGAGGCGTTGGCAGATATAAATTCCCAACAGGTCCTATTACACCTACCCTACAACGGGATTATGTTTACAAAAGCGGATTGTCGCCATTTCAGCGTTATTCACGCACTAATATGGCAACATTTGTGAGGGTATTTGCATACTTGCTACTGAAAATGTAAGCTAAGGGTAGGTGGTATACCATTGCTTAAGTTTTCTTTCTAAAGCGTATAAACTCTCATGACGATTCGTTGTTTAATATACTCTAAAGTTGAGTAATTAGTTTCAGTCAGTATAAAATGACATCTGTCGTGTCCCAGGCTTAATAATGGCAACCAAAAGCAATGTTCTATTTTTGCCAATGTTGTATGAATATTTGACAAAAGTATCAATACAATTGGGTGTTGTATCTCTTTCGTGGTTTCCCTGAACACCAGGGACTCTTCCCGAAATTGTATCAATGACAGTTGCACTTGTCATTTTACTGACTGAAATTACATAATGTTGCCCAAGATTTAATAAATTATTCACAAATTAAATACCAGCTTCAAGTATATACTTTCTAATTCTTGGCATCGCAATTCTTAATTTCAATAGATAAATATTGAAATTTGCACGAGATTTTCCTCGAACCGACGTAATTTTCAAACCTTAGTAGGAGTTAACAAGGAGAAATCGGCGCAATTTGTTTATTTACCGATATTTTTCGGCTGTTGGGTTCCGCTGGCTCATGCAGAAACCTCGACATACATTAAACCTTCACGGGTACCCGCGGTTGGCTATTTAGTATAGGATCCCGCTATACAACGACCTTAACCGAGACGTTTATTATATGAAACCTATTTTATATGTATCTAATTAAATATGTCAATAAATATGATGCATAATGGATTGTCGATCAAATTATAGTCCAGGTTAACAATGCTTACCCATTTGATAGATGGGTAAGCATTGTTAAACATTTCACCAGTTTGATTATTTATTAGATAAATTCTATAGATACCAATCGAAAGTATGCAGCTCATAGAATATGCAAACGTAAGGTTGCCCCCCAGGTGATAATGGTCATTGTGGAAGGTCTATGTCCAGTAGTGGACGATAACAGGCTGATGTGTGTACACAACCCGATAAAAATTTTACCAATCTACTGGTGGTTGAAAAAAGTTCATGTCCCAAAGTACGTGACCATCCTTCGTTTAACTTTATCTTTGTAACAAACTGTACAGAACCCTCCGCTATTCCGGCCCTATCCCGCGTGGCCCGGTTTCGGTTTTTGTTGTTGTCCATCAAGACGCCCACAGCGCTTAAGGCGACATTTTTTTCGTGTTTTCCTGTCTTACGTTATATCTTGTAAAAGACAGTAGCTATCAATATTTTTTTTTGCAAACATCAAATGTATATATTTTTTTCACATGTCATAATCATCATCAGCCTTCAATCGTCCACTGCTGAACATAGACCTTCTCCAGTGGCAATTGTCATTTGGGAGATTTGCTTTAGTCGCCACGCTTGGCAGGCGGGTCGGTGACCGCAGTAGGTTTTATTTGTACCCAGATAAACGCTGCTGCCCGTTTCCTGATATTCCCTTAGTCGCCTTCATCGACACCCACAAGATGAGATGGGGTGATCCTATTCTAAATCCGGTAACCACACAGATATTTTGACATGTTATGTGTGTGGGTTCAATTCCCACTCATTATAAACATTTTTATCAATTGACAGGTCTGTTTTTATTGGTCTGGTTGTATAATATGTATTTATTGACAATAAAAAAAGTATCTAAGTAAGTTTATCAGTTGTCTAGTACCCGCTGGCGCTGTGTGGCCCAGCGTGGCATATCTTACTTTTAATTGGAACACTATGTCTCACGGGCCAGCAAAGCTTTTGATAGCTGCAAGCCAACTCGTATTCATTTTCTTAAAACAATGGCTGCGTTTCGATGAAAACGGTGAGGTCGGTGAATAAAAACTGTAGCATAATTAGGAAGTTCCTGATTGTAAAGCCAGGTGGATTGAGCTCGCTGAAGTATGAGATTACCAGCGAGCTGCCTATAGATAGATAGATATACTTCATGGCGTAGCATACAATGAGGGATTTCAGAAAAAAAGAAATCCACAAGATGGCACCACATAAAAGACATGTATAACTGTTACGTGATTGGTCCATCTTGACATGACACTGACATTAACATAGCAACTGACCAATCACATGATAGCTGGACCGCAGGGCTACATAACGCCACCTTTTTTTTATACCACTGGGTGGCAAACAAGCCTACGGCCCGCCTGATGTTAAGCGGTTGCCGCAGCCTATGGACACCTGCGACACCAGCGGTATCACACGCGCGTTGCCTACCCTTTAAAAACCTCTTCACAACCCTTTTGAAGGACCGCATACTGTAGTCTCGGGGGAGAGCCTCGGCAGATCTATCGTATATCTCATTATAAAACACTCTCATTGACTTAAAACTAAGTATCATAGACATTTTTTTACAATCAGGCTATAATAGATAGATCTGTGTTGAGCTGAAACTGATGATTTGGCGACCTGTATGGTTTACTACCTCTAAAACATGGTCGCATATTAGTTTAGCTAGAGTACCTACTAAAAATGTCCTACATTTGACTACACTGATTCTCGACTACACGAGGTCCATTTTGAAACACCCTTATAGACTTAAAACTAAGTCATGGTTCACTATCTCTAAAACATGGTCGAATATTAGTATATAGTACTAAAAATATTCTTACATAATGTCTACAGAAAATTCTCGACTTCACAAGACTCCCTGGGACAATTCTCATGTCCGACGACACATTTATATACCAAGCACCCGTCACATTAGCGCGTAATCCGAGTATCGGACTACATACTTCTAGGGAGTTATTCCTTTGTCCTTTGATCAGTCTGCCGTCAGCCGACACAAAGGGGACCCTCCACCCACCGCCCAAAGTTTACTTTCCTGTAACCCTTTCTCTCGGACAATAAGATTCCCAAGGTAATGCTTGTAGCTAAGGAACTTATGTCGTGTTCTTCAGCTTTGTTGGTAAGTGAAGTGAGCAAATCGTGCTTATATTATTAATGCGAAAGTATTAGATGTATGTTTGTTACTCTTTCAGGCGAAAAGTATAAATAAATAAACCAAGACATGCCACGCTGGGCCACACAGCGCCATCTAGCCCCAAACTAAGCCGAAGCTTGTACTATGGGTACTAGACAACTGATAAACTTACGTAAATACTTTTTTTATTTTTGGAAATAAATACATATTATACGGAGAAAACACCTAGACCAATACAAACAGACATGTTCATGAACACAAATGTTTGCACTGTGCGGGAATCGAATCCACGACCCTTGCCTCCGAAGGCAGAGGTCAATACCAAATGAGCCATCGAGTCAGTCAGTATTAAATTGTTTTGAACGAAACTTTACAGTACTTTTTTATTTTTTATAGTAGCTCGTCATAATGGCTTCCCTACCTAATGGAAAGCGAAAGAGAAGCCCAAGACACTGTGACAACGGGCAAGTAACTGGTCAGTTGCCACCGCTATGCCGGTCCAACTTTAACCCCCCCACGAGCTCCGGAAACACTACTCACCGGCAGAAACACGACTATGTATATAGGGTGGAGGTCCTTCCCCGGACGGGCGGCTCGGTTCGAGCGATGATTCGCTATGCCCTGCCTCTTTTAATTTAAATAAGTACATAAAATATTCAGTTATTTAAGTCTACATAATACATTGAGTAAATATTTTTGATAGCGGATTTTACCGCAAGTTATCCGTGCGGTGAGCGCAAATCTTCTATTCTATATCTTCTTCTTAGATGAAATAACAAGTATAATAGAGTGGAACGCAAAAGTTCAAAATCTAATATCCACCGTGTCACTTTCAAACGCAATCTCGCATCGCAATATCTTCAAGCGATCGCTGTTCGCTCTTATCTGGTCTATAAAGTGAATGTGCAATATTAATAAGGGCGTAGCACTTTTCATTTTTAGTATGCCCGAGCGCAGTTTATCAGCAGGGAATGGAAATGAGGCGCTTATCGTCTCCGTTTGCTCGTCCGTCGACCTTGACTTGGCGCGTGGTGCAATGTGAACGGTTTAATAGGCTATTATGGCTAAAAATTGTAATTAGTCAGTCTTTTAGCTTATTCAAAAATAAAAGACACGTATTTTTTTATTTGTAAATCAGACTAAAAATTACAAAGTTATAGCTCGTTGAAATTACGCGTGACGTCACTCGGTGAGGCATTTTTACGGCAGCGAGTGACGTCAAAGATTTTTATGAATTTAAACGTTTATTTGAATGAAAAATGCAAAATACGTCATTTGTTTTTGAATAAGCTAAAAGACGGACTAATTACAATTTTAGCCATAATAGCCTATTGTTGAGGAAGGTTATTTTTATGGTCGTCTATGATTACAAATGCCTATCGTGTCAGCACGATAATTGGCAATTCCGGCAAAGAGTTCCATAGCTACACATCGTGTGGGAATCTGCACACCTATGAAGAAATTCTCAGGTTGTGTGAACCAACTCACACCTGGCCCGCGTCTTTGACTAAACCTAGGGACCTAGGGGCAGCGCAGACGACAGACTATCCGTGACGCACTTTTTTGTAATTATATGCAGTAACGCACACGACGCGCAAAAATCTGTCGCGGATATTTCACACTACGCACATCTTCGAATATTCTGTGGGCAGACCTAGACGCTCTTTTTAAAGAGACGCAGACTCTATCGCACAAAAAGTGTGCCGTCTGCGCTGCTCATTATCGCTCTAGTTTAAAGGTATGCTTGAGCCCCTCGGTAGAGACAAACATGAGCTGTTGATATTTTCTTGGGATTTAAGGAAGCGGATTTAAGGAAGCTATCATCTTTTCCCTCCAAGCTAACCTTACCTGACCGTGGTGGATCCTGCCGAATAACAAACGAGGCGCTGGCAACCGACTGGTGGCGGTATAACCATCACACATGAAGGCACACCTAAATACCTACCACAGAGAGATAATGGGCAGCAGCGTCACCGGTGCGAAAAGCTACGCTCTACGATCGCCAACCCGCCTGCCCAGCGTGGCGATTATGGGTATATCCTCCAGATGTCTACCCTAAGTGGCGAAAAACTAGAGAGGCCTATGTCTAGCAGTGGACTGCAATAGGCTGATGATGATGATGATGATTGATACTCCACTTCTGGTGGTTATAATATATTTTTTAATTTGAATTCGTTCTATGTAGAGTATCTTTTTACCCATTCATAAGATTAAGCCACACTCTCGTGACTCGGGCCACCTGCACCCCAGCCGTACATTTGTCTCCGTCAGGGCAGGGCGCGCTTTTAGCCCACCTCGTATATAAAGGCTTTGTACTGATTGCACCTGCGATTACTGGATTGGCTTTGTACGATCTTTATACCTATTTCCGTAATTGCTTTTGTCTGATTGTACTGCGTACCAGTGGCCTAAAATAATATTTAAAAAAAAGTACTAAGAATCTGCCACCTACTAACTAAATAAAAAGGCATAATCTATCTATCTCCGGGATGTAAGGGAGCGACCTATCACCTTTTCGCTCCAAGCCATCCTCAACTGCCCGTGGTGCATCCTGCCGAACAACAAACGAGGCTTTGGCAAACCGACTGATGGCGGTATAACCACCACAATTGAAGGCGTAGCTAAATAACAAAGGCCGATGGCGGGCAGCAGCGTCACCGGAGCAAGAAGCTACGCCCTGCGATCGCCAACCCGCCTGCCCAGCGTGGCGATTATGGGTATATCCTCCAGATGTTTGCCCTAGGTGGCGAACAACTGGAGAGGCCTATGTCCAGCAGTGGACTGCAATAGGCTGATGATGATGATGATGATATCTATCTCATATGTAATTTAGTAAATGGGTAGCGCTTGATCCCAATTCACCTGACGTTAAGCGACGTTAACCATCTCAGTTTATTTCTTTCGGGGAACATCGGCGCTAAGTTATAAATTCATCACCAGCCTATCGCATCCACTGCTGGACATAGGCCTCTCCAGCTGCTCGCCACTTTGGGCAATCATCTGAAGGTTTTACCAGCACGCTAGGCAGGCGGGTTGGCTTGGCGATCGTAGCTCCTCGTTCTGGTGACGTTCCAATTTTTCTAAACCATTTATTTTAATATTTTTTTTGTATTTGTATTTTCTACCTTGCCTTATACGTTCCATTTGTATTTATTGAGCCCTTTTTAGGCAGTTCTTACTTCAATAGCAGGTAATATCAAACATTAAAGAACCTTAGGGAGGCGACATGAAAGACTGTCACAAACGGAACATCCGCGGGTGGGAACACAAATAAAATATGTACACAGTACGTTAAAAAATATGGCCAATATTTAGGGGTTGAATTAAAATCGAAGCTTGAGGAACAGGGTGGTTTACCAATTTCATTGTTTCACTGAAATTGAGCGGTGAAGACCTGTAAGATTTGCCAAAAATCATTGATACTGATATTTCTGCAAGTTCTAAAAAGTTCAAATCACTGCAATAGTTTTATTCTAAGGGTGTGATACACATAATAACATGCACACATAGTAAGTACGTATATTTAAAACAAATTTGACCTATACATATATAGGAACATGTTTTTTTTTTTTTTTATAAAAAGAGCATTCAGGATGATCTCACTCCACCTGATGGTAAGCGGCCGTGAGGTCCAAATGTAAGGTCGACAGGCACAATAGGGCATACCCACCGCGCCTGTCGCCCTTACCCTGAAGGCCCACTGAGATGCCGTTTCACGCCCCGCCTAAAGAACCCAGGATTGTAAGAGGAAGGAAATACATGAGCTGGAAGGGCATTCCATGACTTAATGGCACGGGGCAGGAACGAGGATGTAATAGATGCATGGAAATAATGAATGAATGAATGAATGAAATAATTTTTATTTGGAACATAATAACTACGTAGTACATAATACTTCCATGAATGGATGAGAAACCGAATATCATGTGACGTACGCATTTGAAACACTCTGTATTATATCAAACATCTTTTTATTTGCCGTTGAAGAAGGCTCGATCAATTGAAGTACGTTTGTGTGCGAGTCAAATGAAGCGCCCACACGAGATGGATTCAGTCGGTTGGTTAGATCAGGGATGCTGTGCCCATGGCAAATATATGTTGTAGCCGTCTATAGGGCTAAGGATATAAGCGAGCGACCCATCATCTTTTCGTTCCAAGTCACCCTCACCGGCCCGTAGTGCATCCTGCGGAATAACAAACCGACATAGTGGCTTCCCTACGCTACGCCTGATGGAAAGCGAAAGGGAATCCCAAGTCGCTGTGACAACGGGCAGGTAACTGGTCAGTTGCCACCGCCATGCCGGCCCAACCCTAACCCCCCACAAGCTCCGGAAACCCTACTCACCAGCAGAAACACGACCCGGAGGTCATTTGGCTGCGGTATTCTGTAGGGTGGAGGTCCTTCCCCGGACGGGCGGCTCCCATACGAGCGATGATTTGCTATCCCCTTCCTCTCTTAGCTAAATACCATAGGCTGATGGCAGGTAGCAGCGCCACCGGAGCGAGAAGTTACGACCTGTGATCGTCAGCCCGCCTGCCCAACAAGGTGATTATGGGTAAATCCTCCAGATGTTTGCCCTAAGTGGCGAACAACTGGGTCAACTGGTGAGGCCCATGTCCAGTAGTTTACTGCGATAAGCATATCCCATCGTCGGCGGATGGTGATGATAGGGTTGGACCTTACTGCTTCGATCTAACGAGGACTCTTCAGTGCTTTTAGATAATAAAAAATAAACCCTTTTGTCCCGTGGCCGCGAGGATTAATAAAAATAAAAACCTTTCTATTTAGTACATCAACAACAGCTCATCTGGAGGTACGGTAGGAGCCCCGCCAAGTCGAGCCAAAAACCGGCATGGCTGTAACTAAGTTTACTCGAACAGATTGGGTCATGTTCGACCACAGTTGAATTTGTTATGTTCAGTTTTGGATAGACGTTCGACTCCAGGTTAGTAAAAATGGACCCTTAAGAATAAGTATATCGGTCGATACAGTCAACCCTACGCGTGACTCGGCTCGAGTTTGTTCATTCGGGTTTTCGGTGAAAAGTACGCGCTTTGGGAGCTTTTCACGAAATGAAAGCTCTGGCTCCCGCTTATTAAATATGCTCTTCAAATTTCAAGCAAATTTAACATGCTTTTTGATGTTTACAAGTTTTACAACATGTAGCGGGGTAACTCCAATTTAAAATGGCTGCCTCTAGCGAACGAATTTTCATACCACTTGTTATTATTTTTGGTCACGACGTGTTTTGATTACGGATAGTTTATTATTTACGAGTATAATAATTGCATAGCTCAAACAATTTAAATCACTATGAATGTACATAATAATAAACATATTTTAACAAAAAAAAAATAGGACGGTAAAGAAACAGTAATAGAGCAAGATCATCAGCCTATTGCAGTCCACTGCTGGACATCTGGAGGATATAAGTACCCATAATCGCCACCCTGGGCAGGCGGTTGGCGATCGCAGGGCGTAGCTTTTGGCTTCGCTGACGCTACTGCCCGTCATCAGCCTATGGTATTTAGCTACACCTTGAATTGTGACGGTTATACCGGCACCCGTCCGTTGCTAGCGCCTCGTTTGTTAATTGGCAGGATGCACCACGGACAGGTGAGGTTGGCCTGGAACGAAGAGATGATAGGTCGCTCCCTTACAAACAACATTTTAACAATTACAAAAACAGATTTTGCGTATCCAAAGAGTTTCATAGTACGTGTACGTAAGATAACATCTGTTGGCACGTTGTCTACACTAATATTATAAAGAGGAAAACTTTGTTTGTTTGGTTGTAATGAATAGGCTCAAAAACTACTGGACCGTTTTTAAAAATTCTTTCACCATTCGAAAGCTACATTATCCACGAGTAACATAGGCACAATTTTATTTTGGAAAAAAAAACTTTACGCGGACGAAGTCGCGGGCGGAAAGCTAGTTAATTATAAATTCTGGAACGCCTCTGAGGAACACGTCTTGTTTGACGAGGGCTTACGAGGCACTCGCTAAAGTAAGCCAACTTTGTGCCTCAAAGCACCGCAGTCTCACAACGGACAGGCGTTTCAGCCGCCTCACGACAAAGTTACTCGTATGCATAGTGCGTCTCGGCTGTAACAGCAACGTTGTACATAACAATCTGTATGTTATTATATGTAACTTATGTATGCATAGGTACATGTGCATTGTGCATACATGTAACGACATTAATATTACTACGAAAAGTTCAATTTGATTGGAGTCTGCACACCGTGATTGCACTAGCTTCCGTGTTTGATGAATAAATTGTTTTTTTTTTTCTAATTACATAGATACTTTTTATTGAACACACGCAAAATTTACTTAGAACTAAGTATTCAGTTGTTGTATAATTTAGGCGGTCTACTCGTAGTCCTTATTAGTCCCTAAGAGATCGCTAATCTTCCAGACAACCTTTAGGTAGAGAATACCACGATGGAGAGGGTGAAGTTCAGACTAAATATACATGTCCAGCAGTGGTCTGATGTGGGCTGATGATGATGATGATACATTTAAGTGTATATTTATTTACATTCTTGAAATAAAATCTGTATTTTTCTTAAACCCGACGGTTTTCAAAATAATTACATTTTTAGCGTAAACACATAGTAAAGCTAAGGATAGATAAACTGTGTTCACTCACCATTGCCGATTCTGAAAACACTTCAAATATAAAATTGTCTTTCTCATACAAACGGCTGCCAACCGTATAAGATACAGTCCAACAAGGGATAATCCTAATGAGGTACTCGGGAGTCGGGTCACAAGCTCGGGTAAAGAAGGAAAAGTATGTAAGTAATGAAACTTAAGTTTAATCAAAGCTTGGAGTAGAATGCCGGCCCGAAACAGACCGCCTTTGCATTTCAATATATCGGTAACGTAGGAGTTAAGATAAACACCAAACTTTACGCAACTTAATATGGCTAGGTACCTATATTATAGTTACGACTCGTAAACTTTGATGCCTTGTATCTTTGTTGTTTTTTTTTATCAAAAAAATACATGTCCAATATTTTTTTATAATCCAAAATATAGACTAAATATAATGTAAGTATTTTGACCTTGGAAATAATTATATTCTCCTATTCTCTAGGGCTCATATATATCTATGTATAATATGTATTTATTTACAAAAAAAATGTATCTAAGTAAGTTTATCAGTTGTCTAGTTCCCATAGTACAAGCTTCGGCTTAGTTTGGGGCTAGGTGGCGCTGTGTGGCCCAGCGTGGCATGTCTCGGGTTATTTATTTATTTATATTATTCTAGAAGTGCCATCTCCTACTGGAGGTCCCTGTCAACAGGGCTGTTCTAACTTTTGACACATCACATCGACACGGCTCCTGCTCAGATTGAAAGCAAATGGATTATAACAAAGTGTTAAACTCTAATTTTCATTGTTACAGTTGGAAAATGTGCAGCTACTGGACAAATATAATCTACGGAACCCATCGAAGGGGACCCTGTATTTCGCCACCACACACCTCATCTTTGTCGACCATGAGATGAGGAAGGAGACATGGGTACGTATTTTAACTTAATTTTTATCTAATTGATATGTTGGGCTTCAGCAGCATGTAAGGACCAATCTTCACTTAGCTCCTAACCACCCTTACCTGCCCGTGGTGCATCCTGCTTAATCTTAAGAGAGATAGGGCATAGCGAATCTTGGCTCGAATTAAGCTGCCCGTCCGGGGAAGGACCTCTACCCTATAAAATACCGCAGCCAAATGACCTTCGGGTCGTGTTTCTGCTGGTGAGTAGGGTGTCCGGAGCTCGTGGGGGGTTAGGGTTTGGCATGGCAGTGGCAACTGACAGGTAACTGACCAGTTACTTGCCAGTTGTCACAGCGACTTGGGCCCCTCTTTCGCTTTCCATCAGGCGTAGGGAAGCCATTATGTCGAGCCACTATAAAAAAATAAGAAACGAGGCCCTGGCAACCGATTGGTGGCGGTATTTATAAACATCTGAAATTTTGGAAATTCTACCTTTTTAGGGAACTCCCCTTAGTATTTGTATTGTATAGATGCGTTACCAGATCTGTCCGTAACATGAGTCTGCTTTTTTAGATACAACTGGACACAGTTGTATGTTAGACATAACAAAACGGACTCAACTTACCTTTTCACCAGTTTCATGTTACTTCAGCCACTGATATTGATAGCAGTAGGGCCCACCAGGGGGTGCAAGGGGTGCGGTGCACCCGGGCGCAGGGCGCTTGTGGAGCGCCATGGTGTGGTGTGATAGGGCGCCGGTTGAGTCTCGCACCCCGGCGCCGAATAGACTTAAGACGGCCCTGGTAGGGCCCCATCTTTTTATTTGCCCCAGGGCCCTTAGTTACCTAGATAGATAGTGTTAGAGGAGAATAATCAACCGCTGCGGCACAGCACTATTCGCCACGCTCAAGAGTCACCGCACTAACGTTGACAGTTGAAGTTTGACGTAACGGTGACACTGACGGCTGTCATCGAGTTCCCGCCGATGAATTACTTTTCTCTCTCTCTCTGGTTGAATGAGTGTTTGTAATTGGATTGTGTAAATAAATACTTTCAGATTATCAATTCTTGTGTTATCAATAGATAGATATTCTTTATTGCACAAACATAAACATTTACAGGAAAGAGTATACAAGCATATAGTAGGTACAATGTAGGCGGTCTTATCGCTTGGAGCGATCTCTTCCCGACAACCTTCAGGTAGAGGACAATTGCTACGGCACTGCTTGAAATAGTCTGTCGATTTTGCAAATAGTGCCCAGTCCCAGTGACGTTGACATGTATTCGCTGCCCGCGTGGACAGAAGCCGACACTAATGCCCGTCGATCCGTCTTGACGCACCATTACCGCTGTTTGTATTGAGCTCCATAAGGTATATGCTCGTTATAGTGATTATGGCACTTACGGTTATGTGAAGATGACAATTTATTTATTTACTAGCTGGTTCCAGCGGTACTTCCTAATGCTACTACTTACTTCCTGAAGGTAAGCGTCAAAAGTTAAGTCGACAAGCACAATAGAACATGCGCATTGCGCCTGTCCTTTAGGGGATGTATCTCAAAAATCCATTCTTAGGGGGGGCACCCCTTACGTTATAAAAGGAATCCCTGTACAAAATTATAAGTTTCTAACCTTTATTGTTTTGGCCCTGCTTTGATATGTCAGTGAGTCAGCTGTCGCTTAAATTTATTTAGATTTGATTTAATCTATATTGTACAAAAAGACTAGTGTACAAAAGGCGGACTTAATGCTGCATAATAAGCATACTCTACCAATCAACTATTGGGCTAAGCAGAAAATAAAACTATAGTTGTGTTACTAGCGACCTTGTGTTACTAGCGACCCAATCTATTTTGAGAAAAAAAACATTCAGAAATACCTATGAAAGTAGCAAAATAAAATCCCACTTACCCTCAATAACTTTACTAGATTAAAACGATTTGCAAAGATTACAGTCTACCGTAAATAACTCTGTTATTACCTTTGGCCCAGTATTTGGGGACATAGCCTAATCGCACCGGGACGAGGATAGACCTAATTAAATTTAAAACTCCTCTAAGCGGGCCGCTCCTGGGTAATTTAAAAGTGATAAATATTGCACGAAATGTGTTAGGGTTCGCCATGGTGATGAAAATCCTAATACACCATTAAAATCCAAGTCCGTGATGTGATTTATTTTGTAAACTAGCTGTGCCAGAGGCTTCGCACGCGTGGTTATCGGGTTTCAAAAGTAACGCAATTCCATAAAGTGGTGCCTAAATTTTAAATTAGACCTTTAGCAATACATTGGTGAAAGCCGCATTTAATTCCATGCAGTAGTTTTTGCGTGACGCGCGTTCAAACATACAGATAAAAATTTCTTCTATTTTTCTTCACAGCTCTGCTCCTATTGATTGTAGCGTGATGAGAAGTATACTATAACCTGCCCAGGAGTATGGGGAATAATTGTAACAAGTTTCGTTAAAGTCCGTCGAGTAGTTTTTGTTTCTATAACGAATATACAACCTAAGCTATATATAACGCTCCCGCTAACCTAACCAATTCCCATTTTCCAGATACTTCTGATGCACATATCATCCGTGGAGCGACTGCCCATCACGACCACCGGCTCGCCTCTGCTGGTGCGCACCAAGACCTTCCAGTCGGTGTTCTTCGTGATCCCTCGCGAGAGAGACTGCCACGAGATGCACCAGACCCTCTTACGGCTCAGCCAACTGGTGAGATGTTGTTACTGCTACTTATATTGATGGGATGTAAGGGAGTGACCCATCATCTTCTCGCTCCAAACCACCTCTACCCTCACTCACCTGCCCGTGGTACATCCTGCTGAATAATGAACGAGGCTTTGGCTATTCTTCTTACTGCTCGGCAGGTTAACGTATACTTTTCATCAGGCTACAATCAATAGAACAGAGCAGTGAAGGGAATTGTTGGGAAAACGGAGAAAATGTTTATCTGTATGTTTGAACGTGCATCACACGAAAACTCCTGCATGGAATTGAATGCGGTTTTCACTAATGTAGGTATTGCTAGAGGTCTAACTTAAATGTAGGCACCAGTTTATGGAAGTCCGTTATTTTTGAAACCCAATAACCACGCGTGTGAAGCCGCTGGCACAGCTAGTTAGTAAATTAGGGCATATTTGTGTTTTCCAGTGCACATAGACGAGCTGTACTGCTTCCACTACAAGTCGACACCGGACGAGCTGCCCAAGTCGGCCGGTTGGAACTTCTTCGACATTCAGACAGAGTTCCAGAGAATGAACGTACCAAACGAACAGTGGGTGCTGTGTACTGCTAATAAGGATTATGAGGTAAGTCGCAAAAGCTTAATCAAAATAACTAGTTAGTTCAGTTTTTCCGAACAGCTATGGGACATGGGAGGTTCAAGAAACGAGCGTACTCATATTAAAAGGCCGACAGCGACCCCGGAACTGGATATGAGTTGCGGGTGTCCATGGGCGGTGTTGACTGCTAACCATTCAGGCATCACATTAGCTCGTCTGCCGCCTCTTGCATAAAAAGAATAGTTCATCATCATCATCAGCCTATTACAGTCCACTGCTGGACATAGGCCTCTCCAGTTGTTCGCCACTTAGAGCAAACATCTGGAGGATATACCCATAATCGCCACGCTGGGCAGGCGGGTTGGCGATCGCAGGGCGTAGCTTCTTGCTCCGGAGACGCTGCTGCCGTTACCGGTCTTTAGTATTTAGCTACGCCTTCAATTGTGATGGTTATACCGCCACCAGTCGGTTGCCAGCGCCTCGTTTGTTATTCGGCAGGATGCACCACGGCAGGTGAGGTTGCTTGGAGCGAAAAGATGATAGGCCGCTCCCTTACATCCCAAAGAATAGTTGCCACTGGCATAATTATCAGTAAAGGTCATCTCGATCTTCTGGTCGGGAGAGGAGAAGCGTCCGTTGAGGAGAGCCTCAAAACAGCATCCGTAGGGATCCCTCCAGCTACGCCCTAAGCAGAGTCTCGGGCCCGATAGGTAGGGGAGGCCTTAACTTCACTAGTCTGGGAATGCGGCCACCATTATGTTAGAGTACGGTATATTGTACGGAATAAGATACGGCACGGGACAGGAATCGGGATCGTTATAGGGTTCGGGATACGGATCGGTATGGAAGGAATTAGGGAAGTGATAGGGATTCTACTGCTTGGTGCCTTAGTAAAAATAAGAAGGAGCGGAGTTACGTAACCCAGATGTAATACTTAAAATAGGACAAATTAATCTGACGATTATTTTTACATGATAGCGGACGATAGATAAATAAATATTTTTATTACCAAATCATGCAATTTATAATTATTTCCAAATCGATTCTATCTCCATAGACAATGAAATCGATAAATCATAAAGTGTATTTTTACCAACGATTTTCATTTTACCACATGGCTATAAACTTCAAATCCTAAGTGTCACTCGTGGTGTCACCTGTTCCCTACCCATGCTATGTAAAATGGACTATAGTGAGTTATCGCGGGCAAAAGCCATTTTATTCGGGGAAGGACCTCCACCCTATAGAATACCGCAGTCAAATGACCTCTGGGAATGACCTCTGGGTCGTGTTTCTGCCGGTGAGTAGGGTTTCCGGAGCTCGTGGGGGGTTAGGGTTGGGCCGGCATGGCGGTGGCAACTGACAGGTAACTGACCAGTTACTTGCCCGTTGTCACAGCGACTTGGGCTTCTCTTTCGCTTTCCATCAGGCGTAGGGAAGCCATTATGTCGAGCCACTATAAAAAAAAATATTTGAACCGCTCTTTATTCTGTCATCATTCCCAGCTGTGCGACACATACCCGAGCGAGATCTACGTGCCTGCCAAGGCGTCGACGGCCGTCCTGCTCGGCAGCGCGAGCTTCAGGTCGCGCGGGCGGCTGCCGGCGCTGGCCTACCTGCACCACAACAAGGCAGCCATCGCGCGCTGCAGCCAGCCGCTCAGCGGCTTCTCCGCCAGGTCAGTACTGCCCCGCACTGCCAAGACAGCGGCAGCGGCAGCTACCTGCACCACACACAATACAACAAGGCGGCCATCGCGCGCTGCAGCCAGCCGCTCAGCGGCTTCTCCGCCAGGTCAGTACTGCCCCGCACTGCCAAGACAGCGGCAGCGGCAGCTACCTGCACCACACACAATACAACAAGGCGGCCATCGCGCGCTGCAGCCAGCCGCTCAGCGGCTTCTCCGCCAGGTCAGTACTGCCCCGCACTGCCAAGACAGCGGCAGCGGCAGCTACCTGCACCACACACAATACAACAAGGCGGCCATCGCGCGCTGCAGCCAGCCGCTCAGCGGCTTCTCCGCCAGGTCAGTACTGCCCCGCACTGCCAAGACAGCGGCAGCGGCAGCTACCTGCACCACACACAATACAACAAGGCGGCCATCGCGCGCTGCAGCCAGCCGCTCAGCGGCTTCTCCGCCAGGTCAGTACTGCCCCGCACTGCCAAGACAGCGGCAGCGGCAGCTACCTGCACCACACACAACACAACAAGGCGGCCATCGCGCGCTGCAGCCAGCCGCTCAGCGGCTTCTCCGCCAGGTCAGTACTGCCCCGCACTGCCAAGACAGCGGCAGCGGCAGCTACCTGCACCACACACAATACAACAAGGCGGCCATCGCGCGCTGCAGCCAGCCGCTCAGCGGCTTCTCCGCCAGGTCAGTACTGCCCCGCACTGCCAAGACAGCGGCAGCGGCAGCTACCTGCACCACACACAATACAACAAGGCGGCCATCGCGCGCTGCAGCCAGCCGCTCAGCGGCTTCTCCGCCAGGTCAGTACTGCCCCGCACTGCCAAGACAGCGGCAGCGGCAGCTACCTGCACCACACACAATACAACAAGGCGGCCATCGCGCGCTGCAGCCAGCCGCTCAGCGGCTTCTCCGCCAGGTCAGTACTGCCCCGCACTGCCAAGACAGCGGCAGCGGCAGCTACCTGCACCACACACAACACAACAAGGCGGCCATCGCGCGCTGCAGCCAGCCGCTCAGCGGCTTCTCCGCCAGGTCAGTACTGCCCCGCACTGCCAAGACAGCGGCAGCGGCAGCTACCTGCACCACACACAATACAACAAGGCGGCCATCGCGCGCTGCAGCCAGCCGCTCAGCGGCTTCTCCGCCAGGTCAGTACTGCCCCGCACTGCCAAGACAGCGGCAGCGGCAGCTACCTGCACCACACACAACACAACAAGGCGGCCATCGCGCGCTGCAGCCAGCCGCTCAGCGGCTTCTCCGCCAGGTCAGTACTGCCCCGCACTGCCAAGACAGCGGCAGCGGCAGCTACCTGCACCACACACAATACAACAAGGCGGCCATCGCGCGCTGCAGCCAGCCGCTCAGCGGCTTCTCCGCCAGGTCAGTACTGCCCCGCACTGCCAAGACAGCGGCAGCGGCAGCTACCTGCACCACACACAATACAACAAGGCGGCCATCGCGCGCTGCAGCCAGCCGCTCAGCGGCTTCTCCGCCAGGTCAGTACTGCCCCGCACTGCCAAGACAGCGGCAGCGGCAGCTACCTGCACCACACACAATACAACAAGGCGGCCATCGCGTTTCCTCGTGTCACCTCGTAGAGTCTTTCTTTTTTATAGTAGCTCGAAATAACGGCTTTCCTACGCCTGATAGAAAGTGAAAGAGAAGTCGTTGTGACAACGGGCAAGTAACTGCTCAGTTACCTGTCAGTTGCCACCCCTTCGAGCTCCGCCCGCTCCTCCGAAGCCTACTCACCGGCAGAAATACAACCTGCTATTTGGCTGCGGTATTCTATAGGGTGGAAGTCCTTCCCCGGACGGGCGGCTCAATTCGAGCATAGATTCGCTGTGCCCTACCTCTCTAAATATTCTAGTGTCCCATATGGAGACTCTCTCTATGTACGAGGCTGCGCAAGGAACGCAAGTAGTCTTGGGTCTTTTAAACGAGGCGTGAAGCGGCACTTATGCAGGCCGTCACAGTGTGATCGATCCACGTTGCACTAACCATGTGTGATGAGGATCGCTTACTACGATACTTTTTGGACTTCGTCGTTTGCTTCAGACAGGACGCAGTCATTTTGACTTGCTAATATAAAAAAATGAGCGGGAGTGAGGACGGTGCCGTCGTGTTCCCCGCGCCTTGCCATCGTTCTCCAATGGGACATCGTTCGTCGCTAACGTTCATTTGTTCTAACAAAACGGAACTTTTAAGAACATACTTGACATTTTCAGGTGCATGGAAGACGAACAAATGCTGGATCTGATCAGGCGGGCGAATCCCAACTGCGGATACATGTATGTCGTCGACACTCGGCCGAGGGTAACGTATTACATAATATTTCTTTTTTTCATAGTAGCTTGACATAATGGCTTTCCTAAGCCTGATGGAAAGCGAAAGAGAAAGAAAAAAAAAATGATTTTATTTATTTATTAGTACACATAACAGTACAACAATACAAGATAAGCATATTTAGTGAAAGAAAAGGGTAACATTATTAGGCTGCACTTCCACAAAGATGTGTACACAGCATGAAAAGCTAACATCTAGTTACAGTGCTATGAAATGATTACAAAAAAGAAAACTAAACTAAATGGATAAACCAATAACGAAAATAAGCCGTTGAAAGATTAACAATGTGAACAGATGAATATTCTTTTTATATAATACATACATTATGTAGGTATTATATTTGAGTTGTTTTGAGTTTGTTGCGGCACTTCTTATCGAAGTGCTGGTAGGAGAAAAGTGTGAGGTATAAAAACTATTATTAGTAATCTATCTGCAGAAATAAACTATTTTATTTTTATACTTACATCCCTAATGCCTTGAAGCTAGTACAGTATTTGACGACCTTATGTGTGCATCGTTGCAGATCAACGCAATGGTGAACCGCGCGGCCGGCAAGGGTTACGAGAACGAGGCGTTCTACGAGAACATCAAGTTCCAGTTCATGGGCATCGGCAACATACACGTCATGCGCAAGAGTCTGCAAAAGTTGGTCGAAAGTGAGTCTCATTTATTATTTATACTAGACTGTTACGAAGTCGTGACGTCACGCCTTCGTAACAGTTTGCATGAAGCGTTTTTGGGCGGGTTCATATTTGTGATTTTGAAATTGTGATAGCTCGGGGACTTTTCATACAAGCGAAGTAATTCTTTCACCAATGTTTGTTGTATAATTGGGTGATGCATCAATATTGATCCAAAACAAAAATTAGTCATCATGCCTATTGTATTCATATTCCAGGGTACACCAATTTTTTTACCGCACAGAGGACCTTACACATCATCTAACACCCCACACTAGTGAGCCACCCTCGCTTCGATTCGGGTATCATATACGATATACGAGTATATATTAGGTTACATTATTTTAGCGTTTTAGTAAGGATCCCCAATAAATATAGCCTATGTTACTCAAGGTGAATGAAGCTTTCCAATGGTGAAAGCTTGAAGAGAATTATTGAAATCGACACAGTAGTTTTTAAGTTTATTCATTACAAACATACACACAAAAACATAAACATTAAAATCTAAAAAAATAAGTTTTCTATTTTTTTGTCTGTGATCATAGAAGCTTTTAGGTCACAATGTATAATTTGAGCTTTTTACAAGGAAAACCTTCTACTTCTTAACTTCCCGAGGATATACGGGCGTATTCACAAACTTTACTATGCGACGCGCGGACGCACAGTGCCCAAAATCTTATAGGTTTTTGGGTACCTGTACACTAGTGTATACCATAAAATTTGGTTGGCTTTTGTTGCAGCGTGCGAACAGAATACTCCTACAATGTCCTCTTTCTTCAACGGTTTGGAATCTTCTGGTTGGCTGAAACATATCAAGTGAGTATAAATGATTGACTGGCTCGGTGGTGGTAATTGGTAGTAACCTCTGCCTTCTGAGCCAAGGGTCGGGGGTTCGATCCCCACACATTACAAACATTTGTGTGCATGAACATGTCTGTTTGTATTGGTCTGGGTGTTTTCAATGTACCTATAATATGTATTTATTTACAAAAAAAATGTATCTAAGTAAGTTTATCAGTTGTCTAGTACCCATAGTAAAAGCTTCGGCTTAGTTTGCTATGTATAACTTTATCATCTCTTTAGTACTCATAGGACAAGCTTCGGCTTAGTTAGAGGCTAGACGGCGAATGTGTGGCCCAGCGTGGCATGTCTTGGGTTATTAATATTATTATGTAGTCTCCTTTGGATTTCACGGGAAGGTGTTACACCTCCCAGTCCTTTGGAAGGCTTGCGTGGGGGCACTGGCCCAACACGTAGAGGCCCCTTGAGGCAATTTAATATGTGTATGTGAGAGGGGTTACACCGGCCGGGCATTACTTCTGAGTGCCCCAAGATGACGCACTCAGTAACGGCGAGTGCAGCACTATTGCGTTAAGATGGGTACTAGAACTGAAACTATTGACTGAGATTCTTATGGGCAGTATGTCTGGGCTATGGGGTGAGATTATTATTATTATTCCAGATCGATCCTGGACACGTCATGGTGGATAGCCCACGCCATAGAGTCGGGTGTGAGCGTGTGCGTGCACTGCAGCGACGGCTGGGACCGCACCGCGCAGGTGTGCTCGCTGGCGGCGCTGTGCCTGGAGCCGCACTACCGCACCATCAACGGCTACCAGGTGGGTGACGGGTGACGCGGGTGTGAGCGAGTGCGTGCACTGCAGCGACGGCTGGGACCGCACCGCGCAGGTGTGCTCGCTGGCGGCGCTGTGCCTGGAGCCGCACTACCGCACCATCAACGGCTACCAGGTGGGTGACGGGTGACGGGTGACGCGGGTGTGAGCGAGTGCGTGCACTGCAGCGACGGCTGGGACCGCACCGCGCAGGTGTGCTCGCTGGCGGCGCTGTGCCTGGAGCCGCACTACCGCACCATCAACGGCTACCAGGTGGGTGACGGGTGACGGGTGACGCGGGTGTGAGCGAGTGCGTGCACTGCAGCGACGGCTGGGACCGCACCGCGCAGGTGTGCTCGCTGGCGGCGCTGTGCCTGGAGCCGCACTACCGCACCATCAACGGCTACCAGGTGGGTGACGGGTGACGCGGGTGTGAGCGAGTGCGTGCACTGCAGCGACGGCTGGGACCGCACCGCGCAGGTGTGCTCGCTGGCGGCGCTGTGCCTGGAGCCGCACTACCGCACCATCAACGGCTACCAGGTGGGTGACGGGTGACGCGGGTGTGAGCGAGTGCGTGCACTGCAGCGACGGCTGGGACCGCACCGCGCAGGTGTGCTCGCTGGCGGCGCTGTGCCTGGAGCCGCACTACCGCACCATCAACGGCTACCAGGTGGGTGACGGGTGACGCGGGTGTGAGCGAGTGCGTGCACTGCAGCGACGGCTGGGACCGCACCGCGCAGGTGTGCTCGCTGGCGGCGCTGTGCCTGGAGCCGCACTACCGCACCATCAACGGCTACCAGGTGGGTGACGGGTGACGCGGGTGTGAGCGAGTGCGTGCACTGCAGCGACGGCTGGGACCGCACCGCGCAGGTGTGCTCGCTGGCGGCGCTGTGCCTGGAGCCGCACTACCGCACCATCAACGGCTACCAGGTGGGTGACGGGTGACGCGGGTGTGAGCGAGTGCGTGCACTGCAGCGACGGCTGGGACCGCACCGCGCAGGTGTGCTCGCTGGCGGCGCTGTGCCTGGAGCCGCACTACCGCACCATCAACGGCTACCAGGTGGGTGACGGGTGACGCGGGTGTGAGCGAGTGCGTGCACTGCAGCGACGGCTGGGACCGCACCGCGCAGGTGTGCTCGCTGGCGGCGCTGTGCCTGGAGCCGCACTACCGCACCATCAACGGCTACCAGGTGGGTGACGGGTGACGCGGGTGTGAGCGTGTGCGTGCACTGCAGCGACGGCTGGGACCGCACCGCGCAGGTGTGCTCGCTGGCGGCGCTGTGCCTGGAGCCGCACTACCGCACCATCAACGGCTACCAGGTGGGTGACGGGTGACGCGGGTGTGAGCGAGTGCGTGCACTGCAGCGACGGCTGGGACCGCACCGCGCAGGTGTGCTCGCTGGCGGCGCTGTGCCTGGAGCCGCACTACCGCACCATCAACGGCTACCAGGTGGGTGACGGGTGACGCGGGTGTGAGCGAGTGCGTGCACTGCAGCGACGGCTGGGACCGCACCGCGCAGGTGTGCTCGCTGGCGGCGCTGTGCCTGGAGCCGCACTACCGCACCATCAACGGCTACCAGGTGGGTGACGGGTGACGCGAGTGTGACAGGGTGCAGAGACATAAGACATGGCCAGTATCATAATTATTGAAAAGTAACATGATCCATCATTGTCCCCAGGCTCTGATCGAGAAGGACTGGCTGTCGTTCGGGCACAAGTTCACCGCTCGCTGCGGTCACATCGCGTGCGACGGCCGCGAGCGTTCGCCCGTGTTCACGCAGCTGCTCGACTGCACGTGGCAGCTGCTGCGGCAGCGGCCCGAGGTAACAGCGAGGCCACGCCGACGCGGGACTGGCCGTCGTGACGTCACAGCAAAACGGGGCGACGAATTGATTTTTTTTTATGTGGAGATAGTTGAAGGGATGGAGAGTAATATAGGCTACGTTTTGCCCCTTTCTAACCCCCCACTTCCCTTAAATGGGGGGTGGATGTTTGTATGGAGCATTCACCCCGAATTCAACGTGAGCGAAGCCGCGGGCAACGGCTAGTTATAATATAAGATCGTGTACTGCTCAGAATGCAGCGAAGGTCAGAGTCTCTAAAACCTCTTAAGTTGGAAAGAGTACCTTATTACCTGTGAAGGCATTAGATAACTATTTTGCTGAAGCTACTTTCTTAGGGAGCCTAATGTATGTGATTGACTGGCTCGGTGGCTCAATTGGTAGTGACCCCTGCCTTCTGAACCAAAAGTCGTGGTTTCGATTCCCACCCGGGACAAACATTCGTGTGATGAACACTTGTGTTTGTTCCGTGTCTGGGTGTTAATATTTGTATTTAAGTATATATATGTGGTACCTTCGTTGTTCTGATACCCATAACACAAGTGCTTAAGCTACTTACTTTGGGATCGGAGCAATGTATGTGATATTGCCTGACATTTACTCATTTCGCAGGCGTTCCAATTCAACGAGCGGTTTCTGCTGACTCTCCACGACCACGCGCACGCGTGCCAGTACGGAACCTTCATTGGCAACTGCCAGAAGGACAGGCGGGATCTTAGGTTAGTACCGTGATTTTTTTTTTATGGTAGCACAAAGTATCTGCTATGGGCAGGACACATCGCTCGTTAAACCGATTACAGATCGGTACGAAAGGTAGAGATTGTATAAACAAATGTTCTTCTATAAAATAATAAAAGAAAAAAAACAATTTATTACAGACTATGGTCCATAAATTGTTAGTAGGTATACGAGCGACTTAAAATTATGTTAGTAGACAATTTATAGTATCTCGAAATAATGGTTTCCCTAGGCCTGATGGAAAGCGAAAGAGAAGCCCAAGTCGCTGTGACAACGGGCAAGTAACTGGTCAGTTACCAAACGACATGCCCCACTAGTTATTATTTTTTTGGATGTGTTCAAGTCCAAATATTAACACCCGCACTTCATCTGTGTGGGAGCCGATTATTTGATGAACTATGATTTGTATGTGTACATGACGGCCGACTAGTCGGGTGATGAATCCGACAACGCTCGCTCTATGGAGCGCTGTCACATTGTATGAAACAAGACTAGTTCGACAACAAATCCGAGAACCGCGCTGTTCCTACGTTTCAATCCCCACATTATTCATTTATTTAATCTTTGTTGCACAAAAAAAATTGTTCGAAAAAAAGGCGGACTTAATGCCGCGCAGCCATTCTCTACCAGTCAACTATTGGGCTAAGCAGAAACAGTTAAAACACCATCTTAAAGCATGCACTCATTTGTACAATATGTGATGTTTCAGGCTATCGGAGCGCACGTTCTCGCTGTGGGGCTACATGGCGAACCACCTCAACGAGTACAAGAACCCGCTGTACAACCCCAAGGCGCACCCCGACGTGCTCAAGCCGGACCTCAGCGCGCAAAGTATCAGGTGTGTGACTCTCTTGCCCCTATCACCGCAGCGCGCATACACACAAGGTCGACACCAAACTAAACGAGGCCATGCGCACTATCACAGGATTGGTCAAATCCACTCCCCTACCACGGCTTCCTGTTGTAGCACATATCCCTCCACTGGAACTACGTAAGGTCACAGCACACTAATCCACTCGGAAAGGGATCGCCACCGTATCGCCTGAAGCCGTTCAGTATTGTTTGAATGAAACTCTCTATTGCAACGCACACTAATTGGAATCGTAACGTAATCGCCTCGCCTCAGAACAGGCTCCGAACCGCGATGCGGTGCGTGGTCAACTTGCAGTTCCCGCGCTTACGGCTCGTCGTTCCCGCGCTTACGTCTCTCCGTACGCGAGCTCACGGCTCTTCGTCCACCCTTGCCCCTGTCCCCTCCCGCGACTTGCCAACCAGGTCAGCCAGCGGTCGGCGAGCCGTAAGCGCGGTGTTGCCTAGCTGTAGCCGAGTTGACGTACAGGAGCTGCTGATACGCTACGGTTACGTGCGTACGTAAGGTTGACGCTTGGTTGACGGCGAGGCGAAAGGTGTGCTGTGACCTGTAGACGACAAGCGGCGGCCAATGAGTGGAACAAATGTTGGCAGGAAATTAACGGAGAACCGATGCCGATACGCAAGACACTCGACGACTTGCCCCCCGATCGCCTGATCTCGAGATCCCCAATTTGGCTGGACGGAGCTCTGCACCAACTTTGACCTCCAACAAGAGTGGCGACAATCCTGGGACGCATTCCAGCAGCACCCGTGGAAGGATCTGATACCGGACCCTACTACCAAGCCCCCCGGTTTTGACAGCTCCCGCATTGTGTGGTCTAGGGTTAACCGGTGCAGAACTGGCCACGGGAGATGTAACTACCATCTCCACAAGTGGGGTCTCAGGGACGTGCCGAATTGTGACTGTGGGGCTCCAAATCAAACTATGTTCCATAGGAATGTCCCCTCCGTCGATTTCCTGGCGGAATGCGAGAGCTTCACGAACTCACTCCGGCAGCGTCAGAGTGGCTTCGTCAATTGGACATTAACCTGTGAGGATTCGAGCAAAAATAAATTTAAGCCATACGATATGATGATGATGCCCCTATCTACACTTCCACACTAATAACTGACGTAAGGGAGCGACCTATAATCTTTTCGCTTCAAGCCATCCAAGTCATCGTACATCTCGCACGAATTCTAGATTTCATCCTTATCATCTTGATAGTTGGAGGTCTTCCGCGGTGCGTTTTGCGCGCAATTTTCTGCCTCGCACAACCGGTCTTTGGAATCGGCTTCCGGCTGCAATTTTTCCGGGTGGATATGACTTAGGGACCTTCAAAAAGCGAGCCTATAGATTTCTCAAGGGCCGGCAACGCACCTGTGAATCCCCTGGTGTTGCTGTGTTTATGAGCTGAATACGCCTGATGGAAAGCGAAAAAGAAGCCCCAGTTGTCACCGCCATGCCGGCCCAACCCTAACCGCCCCATGAGCTCCAGATACCCTACTCACCAGCAGAAACACGACCCAAACCCAAGTCATTTGGCTGCGGTATTCTATGGGGTGGAGGTCCTTCCCCGGAGGGGCAGCTCAATTCGAGCGAAGATTCGCTATGCCCTACCTCTCTTATCCTACTGATATTATAAACGTGAAAGTTTGTTTGGATAGATGGATGGATAGATAGAAGGATGGATGTATGTTTGTTCCGCTTTCACGCAAAAGCTACTGAACGGATTTTAATGAAATTTTACAAGAATATAGTTTGTACATCAAATTAACACATAGGCTATGTTTTGCACGAATATGCAGGCGGACAGAGCCGCGAGCAGCAGCTAGTTATATATAAATACTATATGACAGGTTCTGGCGAGGCATGTACTGCCGTCACGAGAGCGGCGTCCACCCGCGCGAGTCTCTGGGTGACCTGCTGCCCGCTGCCGTCGACCACTGCTCTGCGCTGGACCACCACATCAGCTACCTCGCCAAGGTACCAGGCGTCGTGTGCGTCACACTCTGGCGTGCCAGACTCTGGACCGCCAGATTCTGGCTGTTAGACTCTACTCTACTACGTTCTTCCGCGTAGAATAGTGGTTCCCCTATTTTAACCCATTGGGGTTAGAATTGTCAATTGAATTATTGAAATCAATGAATTTACTGAAATCCATTGCATTAAATAATACATTTCAACTACCGTTTGTTATACTCCGTAAGTTCATCAACTGTATTGGTATCTTGTTGGTTGTCCTAATAAATAAATAAATAAACTACCTAGAAAATTGATCAACTTACGATTCTTGCTATTTTCCGGTGACATATATATTTAGATATTTTTGTTATAAAAAAGCAACACGCTCCAATAAATAAAAGAAAAGGTTTTTCCGTTCTTCAACTTTTAATCAGTGCTTCATTTCATCCGCAGAGGATATCGACTTTCAAGAGCCTCCTCTCCGGCAAGCGAGCGGAGCGGAGCGAGCTCTCCACCGTCGTCAACTACCAGAACGGGGAAGCGAACTCGGTGGAGATCGAGCACAAACCATCAGTCCCTCAGATAGACAACAAGTCAGTCTTTGATTAGTACACTCTACGCAAGGATGCAATGGAGCGACCTATCAAATAAATAACCCAAGACATGCCACGCTGGGCCACACAGCGCCATCTAGCCCCAAACTAAGCCGAAGCTTGTACTATGGGTACTAGACAACTGATAAACTTACTTAGATACATTTTTTTTTTTGTAAATAAATACATATTATACATAGAAAACACCCAGACCAATACAAACAGACATGTTCGTGCACACAAATGTTTGTATTGTGTGGGGATCGAACCCACGACCCTTGGTTCAGAAGGCAGAGGTCACTACCAATTGAGCCACCGAGCCAGTCATCTTTTCACTTCAAGCCGTGCTCGTAGTGCATCCAGCCAAATAACAAACGACGCTCTGGCAAACCGACTGGTGGCGGTAAAACCACCACGATTGAAGGCGTAGCTAAGTACCACAGACCGATGACGGGCAGCAGCGTCACCGGAGCGAGGAGCTACGCCCTGCGATCGCAAACCTAGCGTGGTGATTATGGGTATATCCTCGTGATGTTTGCCCTGAGTAGCGAATAACTGGAGAGGCCTATGTCCAGCAGTGGACTGATAACAGTCTTTGATTGAAAGAGAAAAAAATTGAAAGAGAGGTAGGGCATAGCGAATCTTCGCTCGAATTGAGCTGCCCGTCCGGGGAAGCACCTCCATCCTATAGAATACCGCAGTCAAATGACCTCCGGGTCATGTTCCTGTCGGTGAGTAGGGTTTCCGGGGGGGTGGGGTTGAGCCGGCATGGCGGTGGCAACTGACAGGTAACTGACCTGTTACTTGCCTATTGTCACAGCGACTTGGGCTACTCTTTCGCTTTCCATCAGGCGTTATGTCGAGCCACTATAAAAAAAATAGCTCGAAGGATTAGTACGCTGAAGTGGCAGTGCCAGCGAACGTGCTGGCCGTGCAACGGTGGTAGTGTTCGTACTAGGGCATAGCGTGTACTGCGAACGTGCCAGCTTTAGTAAACCGATCTGTGTGTACTATTCCAGACTGCTGTACGAGTCTGGAGGCACTCTCTCCGAGCTGGAGTGCGCCAACCACGACCACCCGCTGAAGGACGCGACCAAGTCCAGTAAGATACCGCTCATCACTGAGGTGAGTCAAGGCTACGGGGATATATCACACTATAGTTCATTCGCGTTAAGAAAATAGTGACTCATCACCGACTGCCGGCCAAGCCACACCCCCTAGCCAATTAAAACGCTAGAAATTATAATTGGCTAGGGGGTGTGGCTAACGCTAGAAATTATAAGTTTAATTGGCTAGGGGGTGTGGCTAACGCTAGAAATTATAAGTTCTAGCGTTTTAATTGGCTAGGGGGTGTGGCTTGGCCGGCAGTCGGTGATGAGTCACTATTTTCTTAACGCGAATGAACTATAGTGACCACTATTAAGAGGCGGAAACTACTTTACTTTGGCCATGTAATGCGAAATGAGAAGTACAATCTGCTCCAGCTCATAATGCAGGGCAAAATCCAGGGTAAACGACCACCAGGAAGAAGACGTACCTCATGGCTCAAGAATCTCCGGGCATGGTTCAATCTGAGTACGAGATCCTTGTTCCGTGCCGCCGTCTTGGGTTATTTATTTATTTATATTTATTTTAACGTTTGCAGAAGAGAGACGACACGATACCAGCCAATCTGGAGGAGTTGGACGCGGAGGTGAACACCGTGGCGCTGGACTGGAAGAGCATCAAGAACGTCACCGAGTGCAGCTGTTCCACCCCCCTCGAGCACTTCAGCAGGAAGGTAATCTGGCGCAGTCCACTGCTGGACATAGGCCTCTCCAGTTGTTCTTCTAAGTTGTTGTGGGATGTAAGGGAGCGACCCATCATCTTTTCGCTCCAAGCCAACCTCACCTGCCCGCGATGCATCCTGCCGAATAACAAACGAGGCACTGGCAACCGACTGGTGGCGGTATAACCATCACTATTGAAGGCGTAGCTAAAGACCACAGACCGATGACGGGCAGCAGCGTCACCGGCGCGAGAAGCTACGCCCTGCGATCGCCAACCCGCCTGCCCAGCGTGGCGATTATGGGTATATCCTCCAGATGTTTGCCCTAAGTGGCGAACAACTGGAGAGGTCTATGTCCAGAAGTGGACTGCAATGGGCTGATGATGATGATGATGTTGTTCTTCACTTTTTGAAGAATTGTTTGGTTTACTGCCTGCAGCTGAGTTTCTTCACCGCACCACACGTAACTGCAATTCCATCTTCGTCGTCTCGATGGTTGGCGATCCTGAACTGTACGCTTTATGAGGAGTTTCTTACTTCGCGCGTCGGTTTTGTGGAACCAACTCTCTGCGACATTCTTTCCGAACAGCTATGACTTGGAGCTTTCAAGAAACGAGTGTATTCCTATTTAAAAGGCGGCAGCGACCCCAGAACTCGATTTGAGTTGCGGGTGTCCATGGGCGGTATCGACTGCTTACCATCACATTTGCTCGTCTGCCGCCTCTTGCATAAAAATAAACCTTCCGTCATCTGCAGGCTTTACTCACAATCGCCACGCTGGGCATCGAACACTTTAGCAGGAAGGTAACCATCGACCTGGTGCAGTCCACTGCTGGACATAGGCCTCTCCAGTTGTTCGCCACTTTGGGCAATCTGGAGCCTTTACCCATATCGCCACGCTGGGCAGGAGGGTTGGCGGTCGCAAGGCGTAGCGTCTCGCCCCGGTGACGCTGCTGCCCGTCAGCGGAATGTGGTATTTGGCTACACCTTCAATTGTGATGGTTACCAGTGGGTGAATGTGGCTTGGAGCGAAAAGATCCACCCTTTACATACCTAAACATAAATAGTTCCAGATACGACTTTTCCGATTATTAAATGCCAATCTTGCACGTATCCGTCAGTATTCCCAGTTGCCCCGGTAAATGGGACAAATAGGAAAAAATATTCCCATTTGCCCCGCAGTGGGATGAAGTGGGCTAAATAAAAGAAATGCATAGGATTTTCAAATAAATAAGTTGCATAAGAGTCCGTTTGTCTATGGGCAGCAGCCAATTCTGCTGAAGCTCACTTTAGCAGCATTGGGTGCTGATCTCAATCTTCATGATTTCAATCTTGATTGGGATCGGCAGTGAGATCTGGATGTTTGTAATACGTAGCGAAAACGAGAAGCGCTGCTCGGCTTGTATGGCAGATATTTGTATAGTTGGTTATTGGTAAACCTATTAGGTAACATGTTCTTTCTATCTCTGATTCTCTGACTCAGATAGCAGTCGTCACATTATATCATCTCTGATATAATGTGACCACTGCTATCTGAGTTGGTAAAGATAGCACCCGGGACCAACAGCTTAACGTGCCTTCCGAAGCACGGAGGAAATCGGTGTCTAATTTTGGTCACCCATCATCGGATTGTCCGCGCCAATGGTTGCACAACGTAAGCGAACAAGACCGCGGCGCCACCGAGCTCCTCCGTCTCAGTCTCAGTGTAAAATGTGTGTATGTAAAAGTGTGTGTACGTTTGTGTGGCAGCACCACTGCTGGGGCTGCGGCCGCTGCGTGTGCACGCGCTGCGTGTGCCGGCGCGCGCCGCTGCCCGCGCTGGCCTCGCCGCGCGCCGCGCCGCTGTGCGCCGCCTGCGCCGCGAGACACCAGCCCGGTAACCACGCTACTTGTGCTCCCACCTGCCCCGCTCAGCGGGGCAAATGGGAACCATTTTTTTTTTCTAGAGGAGAATGCATTAGGCACCTTCATGACGCTTCCGGGGGGAGGCGGCATGGTGTGTGGGACTCACACCTCCCAAAATGGGAGGGCATACCCACTAAACCCCCCTGTGTCGCCAGTGGGCAGCAAGTTGCAGGGACACGGGTAGCGCCGAAGCATACGGCCACATCCGTGCCTGCCCTGGCCAGCCGCAGATGATAAGCGGCCGGCACTCCTGGTCAAATGGGAACCAATAGTCCAACCGCGTCTTTTTATTTATTTATTTATTTATTAGGACAACCAACAAGATTAACACCATTACATTATAAAAACGATACAGGAAACACAAACACACTTTTTATTTTATTTTATCACAAATCTCTCGGTAGCTCATTTGGTAGTGACCTCTGCCTTCTGAGCCAAGGGTCGTGGGTTCGATTCCCGCACAGTACAAACATTTGTGTTCATGGACATGTCTGTTTGTATTGGTCTGGGTGTTTTCTATGTATAATATGTATTTATTTACAAAAAAAAAAGTATCTAAGTAAGTTTATCAGTTGTCTAGTACTCATAGTACAAGCTTCAGCCTAAGTCCTCACTGTGTCCCTCTACCATAAAAAAGGCACATCCAATCTCCTCCTTTTTCGAAGTTTAATCGTCTGTATGTATAATTTTTTTTTTCTTTGAAATAAAAAATAGCAAAGATACAAGGCGTCAAAAGTTAGGAGTGAAAGTCTTTAACGTCACTCCGTCCCGTAAAAATGCCTCAGCGAGTGACGTCACGCTTAATTTTAACGGATTGTAACTTTGTAATTTTTAGTCTAATTTGCAAATAAAAAAATACGTGTCTTTTATCTTTGAATAAGCTAAAAGACGGACTAGTTACAATTTTTCTTCTTATCTTAATCTTGGGCCTTTCTCTCATCCATTGGAACTTACTAGAACCAATTTATGTTTCAGATATAGTGACACCAGCCAAATAGAAGATGCAACTTGAGAACCAGCGGAAACTATGTAAATAATAACATGAAGCTACTGCATTTACTCTTAACAATCTTAATTGCATAATGTGTCTCTTTCTATTGCATCGTGAACACGCCGAGAGGGAAAGAGAACCACAATTTTGTGTATTGAGAATAAAGCCTCGGCCACACATTGGAGATATTTGCACCAACGTAACGTTTTGCGCCCAATGCACCAATGTGTGTATCGGTACTTTGACACGATGAAGACATTGAGCGCGTTAGTATTGGGCATTGGACAGTGATTGGACGCAAAGTTGAATCCAATGTGTGGCCGCGGCATAAGAAATAATATCGTCAAGAATAGAGTTGTTTTAATGTGTATTAGTCCAATCAAAATAGACATTCCAGTTTGCATTCTAAAAATGTCTGATTACAGGTTTATCCAGTATTTTCTGGCCTTTAAAAATTTTAAACACTATATTTTGGAACTAATGTACATGTCGCAGTCATCTGGTTGAATCTCCTATTCAATTGAATCGCTAGCGTGTTCATTGAATGACGACATTCAATTGAATGACTAGACCGAACGTTGACTAAACACGCGTCACTTAACGTCCAACTAGGTAGCGGATTGAAACATAGCCCTTTGAAAAGAGAGGACGTAAAAGCAGTCAAGTGATTGTAATTTAGTTCATTTATTTCCCGCGCGGCGTTAGTAGTCACTAAAACAAATATGGCGTCGAACATGATCACTTGAGTGTTGATATTTTTTTGATTAGATTTACTTTAAACTGACTTATACGTAATAAAATAGTGTGACAGCGTGGATTTTCCTATTAATACGCCGCCTCCGGATACGTTTAAAGAAAAATTAAAAACTAAACATTAAACAGTCGGCTTTTACCCATTCAACGACTATGCTAAAATGACGTTCAGTCAAGACGTTAAACGTTTCATTCAATAACTTGACGAGTTGTCCTTTAGGCATTCAATTAAATGTCGTCATTCAATGAACGCGCTAGTCATTCAATTGAATAGCAAATTCAACCAGATGACTGCGACATACACATCATGTTACCGAATGTCAAAATCATATAGATGGGATAATGGACTCTATGCAATTCTTTAAGGAAATTTGACAGAAACTGTCAAATATCCCTCTGTACATCGATATTTATGCCGCGGCCACACATTGGATTCAACGTTGCGTCCAATCACTGTCCAATGCCCAATACTAAGGCGCTCGAAGTCTTTATTGTGTCAAAGTGCCGATACACACATTGGTGCATTGGGCGCAAAACGTTACGTTGGTGCAAATATCTCCAATGTGTGGCCGCGGCTTTAGAAGTGAAGGGAAACGATATTCTGGCGTTCACTGCTTATTTTGTTGAAACATTTTCGTCAATGGTTCAATATGCATTATTTAAATGTTAAATTTTTTGTATATTTTGATAATTTCATGTATTAAGGATTTTGTACATATTTTATACTTACGTTTTAATATTTTTTTTTATTATCTTATTGTCATCCGTACTATTGATAAATTATGTTCAGAATGTTGTACAGAATTAACTTACAATATTGAATTATTTGTTAGATATTAAGACATAGCTCGAAGAATGGTATGCTAAAGTGGCAGTGGGCTGGTCATGTCTGCCGTAGGACTGACAGTCTGCGGAGCAGACGAGTCTTGAAGTGAGCACCGCTTTTTAGGGAAACGTGGTGTAGCCCCGCAACGTCTAGTAAGGCTGGTGATTGATTGATGAAGCTAAAAGCGTTTAAAAACAGTGATAGAAACTGTGATGTGCTAATAAATGTTTTTTTTTAAATTATCTATCTTACTTTGTCGAACTATGAAAGTAGAGGCGAAACGCGCTGTGCGAATCTATTGGGGATAAATTGGCGTGCACATGTATTGCATGGCACTGTGCATTAAATCGACATTGGTATTTAAATCCTGGTGGGAATTAAAATTTAACACAAGCTATTCTGAGGTATATCCAAAATAAGATTCAAAATTTAGCCTGTGCTTAATTTATTCCCAAGTATGTTTCATAGTTTAATACAGACTTATGCAAAACAAATTTGAAATGTAAAAAAAAATAGTTTAATGTGGTTGAAATATAAATGCGCCTGTAAATATTACAATTGATGTATAATTGCAATTAAATGTGTATAATAATATAAGTGTACATCTAAAATGTGGTTTTATTTCAACTCAAGACATGAGCGTAGCCTGCTCCTATTTAATAGGCCGGCAGCGACACCAGAACTCGATTTGGTTCATCACATTTGCTCGTCTGCCGCCTCTTGCATAAGAAAAACTAGTTGTAACTTCATATAGATAAGTAATCAGTAGTAGAATATAATAAAATATCGAAGTAACTAAGGTTGCGATACCGCCCGAGGGGATAAGCGGTTTCATTGGGACGGAGCGGAGCTTTCTTTTTTTTTAATTTTTTTTTTCAGCTGAACTGTAACACCAAGAGATGTGGATTCCCATCCATTAGATCGGTAATCGCAGCTCCCCTCGTCTCCGTTCTGCTCCAATCCCATCCACTCTCAGTGGAACCACAACCTAAAAGTTAATGTCGTTATTTTTTTATAATGAATCTGGAATCCATAAAACTTCATGTTTGTAGGTATTAATTGGTTTATTAAGTCGTCGCCTTCGTTAACAGTTCGATAAAACATTTGAACGTTGGCAATATGCTGGTTCTTACGCTAATTTTGCTGGTCGCTTCAAATGCGTTGGCTAAAGTTTCGTTTGAGAAAGAGAGTGACCGTCTCCTTGAAAAGAATAAAATGATAGGCATAGATGCGGTACACGATGTGAAGATTGATAAAGACACTATAATCACTCGAAATCTAAAGTTAGACAAAAAAAAGGCGGTTAAAAATGGTACGTACTCTACCTAAGTTCTCATGAACATCAGACTGCGGACGTGCACTTCTGGATATTTCCAGAACCAGGCCTATCGGCCTCCCCCAATAAAACCCGATCTTTGGTTCAGAAGGCATAGGTCACTACCCAACGAGCCACCGGGCCAGTCAATTTATTCAAGCGTTTTTGACTTGGAAGCTTTTTTTTCTAGAGGAGAATGCAATAGGCACGCCGCCTCCGCCCAAAGTTACAAACAACTGGAGAGCCCTATGTCAAGCAGTGGACTGCAAAAGGCTGATGATGATGATGATGCCGCCTCCGGGGGGAGATGGGAGAGCATACCCACTAAACCACCCTGTGTCGGCAGTGGGCAACAAGTTGCAGGTACACGGGTACCCAAGAGTACGGCCACATCCCTGCCTGCCCTGGCCAGCCGCAGATGACAAGCGGCTGGCACTCCACGGACGTGGAGGGCAAATAGGTACCTCTACCCCCGGCTCCGGGGAGCAATAGAGTGCTCCCCGGGCGAACAATGCTTTGAATTGGAACCTGATATAACAAATTTGTTTTTATAGCTTTGCAGCGAACTACTTATTTTGACAGCTCTCGTGGTAAACTTTTTTTCTTAACCCTAACAGCTCACAGGCGCAAAGCAGAAGGCGAACCCGACTGGTCCTACAACGCCATCCCGCAGGAACTCTCCAGTTACGTGACGGACTTCAAGCGTAACATGACGGAGTGCTTGAAAGAGACTCAAGCGCAGGACAAGCGTCCCGTGAAACGACTATCGCCGAAACAGGAGTCGCCCGTTCACGCGGAGTGCCTTATCGCTTGCGTGCTAAAGCGCAACCAGGTTATAGATAATGGGAAGATAAATAAAGGTACGTATTGGTAAGGGAACTAGGGGTGAGAGGCTTCCGCTCTCCCAACAGTCTGGTGGTGATGACAAGGGCTTAAAATACTTTTTATTTATTCAAATTACAGTTTTGAGAATATATAATGATTCAAGTCGTACTATATCGTATTAAAATGTGGTGTATACCTATTAATTAAGACTACGACATGTGTTTTAACAACTGAGCTGTGGTTTTGACATCAAAGTGGCGGCGCCACTTACTATCTACAAAATTTTGATAATTTTTGAGGGTAGAATTTTTCTGTGATAGTATGAAATAGTAGAAATTCAGTATTAAAACTTTTCAATATTATATTCCAAAAATCTGGCGTGGTCCCGCCATCTTGATATTCCATACTTAATCGCCACGCTGGGTAGGCGGGTTGGCGATCGCAGGGCGTAGCTTCTCGCTCCGGTGACGCTGCTGCCCGTCATCGATCTATGGTATTTAGCTACGCCTTCAATTGTGATGGTTATACCGCCACCAGTTGGTTGCCAGCGCCTTGTTCGTTATTCAGCAGGATGCACCACGGGCAGGTGAGGTTAGCTGGGAGCGAAAAGATGATGGGTCGCTGACATCCCAAAAACAAAACAAAGAAAACTGGACGCGGAGTTGTGACCTCCATTGTTATAAGGTCTTTGGCGAGATTTTTTTTTTAATTTCACCATATCCTTTCAGCAAACCTTTTATCTTTAGTGGGGAAATTTTATGCAAAAGATACGAAATTAATGAAAAAGTTAGAGAAAAATGTGGATCGGTGCATTGAGTTGAGCGCCCGTTACCGTGACGACGAGTGCAAGCTTGCGGCGCAGCTCAACGACTGCACAAACGATCTTATGGCTTCAAACAAGCACAAAATCGTTGTTAACTATTAAAGAAATGTTATGTAAAAATTTATTGTTTCCTTTATTTTTATTTTGCGACTTTTTAAACAAAAAGAAATACATTATGTAATGAATGCATTCCTAAGATGGAAAAATGGTCAGATTTGATATTGCATTTCATATTAAAATGGCTAACTTGTAAATATTCTTATCAATAAAAATCCACTTTATTAAAGAGATTTTCGGATCGAGCAATACTAGAAATTTCCAAGGCTGTAACTTTATATAACAAAACAAAATGTCTACGAAAAAAAAAAAACGTCAGACGTCCGTCATCCGTCAAGTTCATTCATTTCATTTCATTCATTCACGATTCTTTCTTGTCTTGGTGTCGTGTCGTGTGTCTCTGTTGTAGCAGTTCATAATATTTAGAAAGATTTTATAACGTTTGCTATTTGTTTGTCTTGTCATCAAAAAATATTTTGGATAAACTGGAAATTAAAAAAAATCTATAGTTGTAGTGTAAAGATAATAATATTTTTTATGGTGTAGGTAATTATGGCGTAGCGTTGTGATCTTATTCCTGTTGTCTCTAAATTCGTGTTTTCTCTTGTATTACTTTTGAATAAGACAGTGAAATTTCAATTTGTTGGTAAAACCGGTGTTGGTACAACAGTAAAAAGATAAATTATGTTTTTTGACGTGTTTCGGTTTCATAACATGAGTCGTGGTCGCGTTGCAGGCCCCTCGTCTCTGCTTTTTATTGCATATTTGACTTTGGGATATGGGTGTGTCATCTGGATTTCTATGAAAGGTTTCATTGTTTCGGGCGTAGGTTGATGTAACAAAGAAACTGTTGTCAAAAGCATAACTGTTTATCTACTATTGGCTGTGTTCATTGTTCAATGTCCCTGTGGCTTCAGGTTCTGATACCAATGTGGTTGTTTGATAATTCTCTGCGTGTCCGGTGTCATAACATGTGGGTTTCATTCGACACAGTAATACATTAATTTGTCTTCTGGTATTCACTGGTCTGACCTGGCCAATAAAGCGCTGTTACTCCCAGCTGCGTTTTGGGCAATTATGGTTTCTTCTTTAGTTTGCTGTGAGACCATGGTGAATTTCGATGTTAAGTAGACATGCATGTAATTTAGAGGCACCATATAATTGCACTGGATCCATTGTTCGCACTTAGAAACAGTCAGTACCGTCGGCTTTACATATTTGGGCATGTCTCGGAAGGTTTTGGAACAATTTGTGTGACGGAGCATGCATTTCTGTTTTGTGCATTTTTTTTATTGAAGTGGCCGGAGTGAGTGGATGTGTTTGGTTTCTATATACACATATTATGAGAATCATAACGGTTGAAATTTCAGTTGAAGGAAAATTGGAACAACTTTACAGTGCATTATTTACCTACTGTATTCATCAATCAAAAATAATATTAAAATGTTGAATTAAAAATGTCATACGTAATATTAAAACAAGCAAAACAAAAATATGGTTTATTTGGATGCAGTATTTTTTTTCTCTTATCTGCGCAACACAGCAAACTGCCAATGGCATTAGGTAGTGAGAGGGCTACAGGGGTGAAGTGCATAGATTGCATATTTCCACATTATTACATAAAATACCTAATTCAGGTCACTCATGTAACGTTCGGCATAGCTGCAGTGCTTAGTCAGTAGTTTTATTATAAGTTGAATTGTATTAAGTTGATGACCTCTGGGTTGTGTTTCTGCCGGTGAGTAGGGTTTCCGGAGCTCGTGGGGGGTCAGGGTTGGGGCGGCATGGCGGTGGCAACTGACAGGTAACTGACCAGTTACTTGCCCGTTGTCACAGCGACTTGGGCTTCTCTTTCGCTTTCCATCAAGCGTAGGGAAGCCATTATGTCGAGCCACTATAAAAAAAAAAACTCAATATAGAGCAACCATACTCGCAAGATGTGTATCATTTACCCTATCGCCATAATAACCTAGAAGACGAAGTCAAGATATCTTAGGGGTAATTCTCCAAACCGCTCCTGCTGCTATCTTTTTCAGCTACCTACTGAACCTCGTTATGAGGCTTGGAACACTATTCCGCCTCAGTCTCTTGTGAAAAGTAGTTCCAGTTAGCTGGGAAGCCAGAGTGTTTATGTGGTGGCTGAGTTTATTTTGGTTTTGTTAGGCTACAGGCAGCAATCTCTTGCTTGACTGTTCCTAGACGAAGATCCTGCAGGATAAATCTGTTTTGAATGCTGTGCTTGCTGTGTTTTGAAGGGATGTGGAACATGGCTCTCTCTTTGTTCTTACTCGTATTTTTGGCAACTTATAACTGAGTAAGAATAAGAATAGAATAAGAATAAATTTATTTGCCAGAATGCGGTACATAATGGTGTTATTAAAATCGAGAACTAGACACATTCACTCTTCAGAGCATGCAAACATTACAACAATTGTCAATTGATTATTATAAATGATTAGAATGAATACAATGCAAATAAATTATTGGATGTCAAATAAAATAGATTATTATTTTTACCCACATGTCAGATTAAATTAATTAAATGTCAATTGAAGCAAATTATCAGAACATATAATTAGATAACCAAATTTTTACATTTATCATAGCATTACAATTCAATCAACAATTTATGTCACACTTGTGGTCAAAATATTCTATTAAACTATAAAAACAATGTTGAATTAGCCATATTCTTAGTTTATATTTAAAATGATTAATCGTCATATTATTTGCGTTCATGGGTATTGCTGTGTTTCTTTTGGATACTGAACAGAATTGTAAAAAAAACTTAACTAAAATTGCTCTCTAGCTTTTCCAATTCCTTACATTATTTTCGGGGTTTTAGACTGCCGTCCTCTTCCTCTTGGATGGCTGGTAGAAGTATTACACAGGCCTACAACAATTTTGGTGCTGGCGATTTTATACCTAAGTATGTCTTACATGGGGATATCAAAAACGTTACGATTCTTTTTCTGTCAGCTCTAGTTTCCGAGATAAAAAACATAGTACAGTTTTCACAAAAAAATATATTTTATTGGCGTTAAACTTCAAAAAATTTCCTTTTGAGTGATTTTCTAGAATGAAACTCCCTTGGGCAATCTCGCATGATTCCCCAGCAATAGTCGGCCATCATATGAGTGTCCTTCTTTGATATCTATTCTCCATCGTTTTATGTCTTGGTGGAAACATTCTCCTTGTTCTTCACTTAGCATATTTATTTCCATTGTGTAGAAGAACTGCTTTAAGACTTCGTGAAAATAATTCCTAAGAACAATGATACCGATTACAGCCATGCGAATTATAATCGTATAAAAAAACCATTTGACATATTTTTAAAATTGTTTATTTACGAAAAAGTTAATACTTTGGATACTTTTTAAAAATAACATCAACTAAATTACCACAGTTTCGATTTTTGCACTCTTTTAAGCGAACACCGAAATTTTCGAATACTCGTCGATAAAGAGACCGCGAGATCGCTGACATTTCTTCGCAATGTTTTCCTTTAGTTCAAGTAATGTTTTTGGTTTATGGATGTAAACACGACTTTTCAAATAACCCCATAAAAAGAAGTCTGCTGGGGTAAAATCTGGACTCCTGGGTGGCTATGGGATGACCCCTCATCTGGAATCAGCTTTTCCGGAAACATTTGTTTTACCACCGGCAGGGACTCGTTGATGTGTGACAAGTGGCTTCATCTGAAACCATGTGTTACGATTGGAGCCAGTAAATTCCAGTAGCTTCGGTGCCAAGAAGTCCCGTAACATTTTCACGTCATACTCAACAGAATTCACAGTAGCCAAACGGCCGCGGGTATCTTCAAAATTCTCGCTCGCCTGGATTCATTGAATACTTTTACTTGTCAGTATATTCTTCGAGTTCCTGTTCATTAGCACTTATATTTCTTATCTAATTGAGCATAAATAAAGGCTTTACTTCACTTTATAGGCTTTTGTTCAGTTTTAGTTCACTTCTTATATTACTGTTGCCTTGTTGGTTGAATCTGTTCATTGGACGCGACTGGTTTATATACATAATAGTTATTCCCTTGTCTTGGGAATTGTTGAAGTGCCTGACGAAACACAGGTCGTTGCGTCGACCTTTGATTATGATTGAACCGATTTTGAGGTAGATTTGGTTTTATAAAGTTGAATTTTTTCCTCGGCTCATTAGCGGTAGCGATTATGGGGTGCCGATGAATTGTAAATGATTCATTTTGTTATTTGTATATTGGAGGTTAAAGTTTTCCTCTTCTAGTACGTTCTGTAAAGCTTCTTCCAAAGTCGAAGGACGTTTCAATTTAATAATCCAAATGGATTCTGGCGGTAATACTCGTATATGTACGAGGAGTGTTCAAAAAGTATCGCGAATTTTGTGTTTTTTCAAAAATTATTTATTTATTCATGAATATCTATTTTGTCCCCTTCAAAGTAATCCCCATGAGATATTATGCACTTGTGCCAACGGTTTTTCCAATCTTCGAAGCACTTCAAAAAATCATTTCTTTTTTATCTTGTTCAGCTCCTCCTTCGATGCTGTCTTTATCTCGTCAAGCGTAGCGTAACGTCGTCCTTTCATGGGCCTCTTCAGTTTAGGAAACAAGAAAAAGTCACAGGGGGCCAGATCTTGGGAATACGGTGGCTGCGGCATCATTAGTGTGTTGTTTTTGGCCAAAAAGTCGCGCACAAGCATCGATGTGTGAGCATTTGTATGAACATTTGCACTACTATAACGCCCCTGGCGTTATAGTAGTGCAAAAGCCAATTTTTGTTCTTCCACAAATCCAGGCGTTTCTGGCGGATCGCTTCGCGCAAATTGCGCATAACTTGCAGGTAATATTCCTTATTGACCGTTCTTCCCTGTGGCAAGAACTCATGATGCACCACACCCCTGCAATCGAAGAAAACTGTCAGCAAAACTTTCACATTCGACCGAACTTGGCGCGCTTTTTCTTTTAAGATTTTTAACAATTAAGTGAACATTCAAAATGGCCGAGCTTGTTGGCATAAGTGAAAGACATGAGTACCAACATAACGCCACAAAAAAAATCGAAATTCGATACGAGGTAACCCGCGAAATTCAAAATTCGCGATACTTTTTGAACACACCTCGTATTTTGGGCGGTATTTATGTCCGGCTCCATAACCTTTTCTACTAGTTCAGATCTATTTTCGTACTTATCCATTAACTTACTCTTAATAAAAAATATTTTTTGCTTTAATTCAAAAATCAAATCTTTGTACGAACCACGTCGTTTTACGTTCGATAACTCAATCAATAGAGTATTGAATTCGCGGTTATCGCCACATTCTCGTTTTAGGGCTTAAACTTCGTTTTGCCAAATGAATCGGTGGTCTACCATCGACACAGTAAGGGATGCTTTTCCCTGTAATTTACTTAACAATAACATAACGTTTTCTGGCTTCTCACCTACAATGTCTAACCATTGTTTGGCACTATTAATGTAATTATATAAAGTAAATGGTTCGCCATCGTATGAGGGAACGAAACTAATTAGAGTTTTCGGGTCCATAGTAATCACTGGTATTTGGCTAACCGAAATACATACATTACTTGGGACTGTTGACTCGCTGCGTTCTAGGACGGAGCTTAAATTACCCGAAGTCGTAGGACAAGAGTCGGATCCACAACTAACTACCTTAGGTCTATATACAAAATCGGGGGTTTCAAGGAAAAGGGTCTTGAGGATTTTTGAGAAGGATTCATGCGCAAAGGTACTTACAACAGTAGTAACGGTGCGATGTACTTCAGCATAACTCTGACTTATTTGTTTGTCGGGATGCCCAGTTATATAGATTGGAAAATCTTACGCGCAGCCTCTTGTCGATGTACGGGATTTTCGATCACGTTGTTCAAACTTCGGAGAACTCGCGAAACTGGGTCCCACGTTGGGCGCCAATCAAAATTATTAAAATGGTTTGTATTTAAAAAAAAAAATTTAATAAAACTTTTACAGAGAAATACTTATAACTTAAGATCTTTCGCTAGCTAGGCCTAAGGTACGGATAATTGTAAACCTCCGCTACAGCCGTGCATTGTCTTTTATACTGTTTTTACTGTTTACACTGACACACACACTAACACTTTCATTGTTGGCTAAGAAGCTCGCGCTTCGTTGTCCAGGGCATGGCGATTACTGGAACAAACTGCTTTACGCCGGTACCACGAACTGGATCTGAATCTTTATATAATATGCTGATTCTGTTAGCAATCTCGGGGATTTGGATCAGTTGACTCGTAAACGGGCTGATAGTTGAGCTGAGTGAAACAGGAGTCGGCTGCTCGATGGATTGTCACTGTATCAACAGTATAAGTTACGCAGACGATATGTGTTTGCTCACTCCATCAGTGGCCGCGATGAGAACATTAATATGTATTTGTGAGGAATATGCTAAGTCTCACGGCCTCCTGTATAATGTAAAGAAAAGTGAGCTCGTGATATTTCAAGCTAGGGGTCGTAGACTGGAGGATGTGGCACCCGTGCTGCTTAATGATGTGGCTCTTCGTAGGGTTCGAGCGTTCAAATAACTTGGCCATGTGATTACCGAGAACTTAAAAGATGACGAAGATATTGAACGTGAGAGGAGAGCGATGGCAGTCCGCTATAACATGTTGGCGCGCAGATTCGCTGGGTGTAGTGTAGAGGTCAAGATCACACTATTCGAAGCGTCAAATTCTCTATACCTGCAATCTGTGGGTAGACTAAACGCAACGGACCATCAACGCTCTTCGAGTACAATATAATAACGCGTTCCGGGAGCTGGTGGGGCTTCCGCGCTACTGTAGCGAGTCCGCGATGTTAGCGCACGCGCGCACAGACGGTTTCCACCGTGTGTTGCGCCGCCGCATCGCGTCGCTGCTGCGGCGCACACGCGGGAGCCCCAACACCATCCTGCGCGCGCTCGGCGACGCCGAACAGCCCGCGAGTGCGGCACTGGATTCCCGCACAAGTGCGCGTGCCCGGTGCCCCGGCATATTATTTAAATTTTATTATTATTAAAATATGATTATGTTTTGTATGTTTTGATTTTAATGTAAATTTTCTTCTGCCAATATGGGTCTGAGCCCGAAATGAATTTTATTTTATTTTTTTTATTATAAGGTCTAAATTGAGTTAGAGCCCATAGAATACCTACCAATTCTTTTTCTGTGGTATTATATTTTTGTTCTGTTTCTGATAACGTTCTAGATGCATAAGCAATAGGGTGACTTTCTGGGCTTAGAACAGTTCCTAACGCAATATCAGAGGCGTCCGTTGTGATTACAAAATCTTTTCTTAAAATCTGGAAAGGCTAAAATCGGGGCATTTGTGAGTAAATGTTTACAAGTATTTATTGCTTCTTTTAGGAATGCAATAAAAATCTGCTTAAAAAAACACAAACACTTACACAAATCAACGTTATTTAATTGAGATTTACTATTATTTTAACCAAAGAAAAATACTAGATAGAGGAACAAACGTTCAATATAACGTCTATGACCTAGATCTAGACTCAGGGTCTAGATTTATAAATTACACACGCGGAGTACGCAGACTGACGTTTACTGTTCGAGCGCTCGTTCAAAGCAAAGTGAGCGCGCGCCGGCTTGCTGCCCCTTTTATAATCGGTGACTCGGATGACAGTTGTGGCAGAGGGGGAACTGCTTATACGGCCTCTCCTGACGATGTGTCGTCCTCGACACTACCAGGACTAGGAATTACCATTGGACCAGCGATGGCAGCGTTCGGCTCCTCTGCTTCTTCATCGTTGTCCAGCAGTGGCATGGACAGTCCAACGCTAGGTGGTGATTCCATTGGAGCAGGCACGCTATCACCAGAATTTTCATCTGAAAGCGACATTAAAATTAATATTTGTAGACAAGCTTGGGTTATTGCATCCAACCTTATACGCTTCTCATTCGTCTTCTAGCATTTAATTTGCACATCTATCTTTAACCTACGGCTCTTCTGCAGTACATCCAACAGTTCCTTTTCGTTGACCTCTCTCTCCCTAACCAATTGTGCAATTTCCTCCTTGGCGGCCTTTAATTCTTTCAGTGCCAAGTCTAGTCTAGGGTCTGCCTGACGATTTGAGGAAACCCCAGACCCCCTTTGACGAGCTAAGGCCTTGCTACGCGTCAACATATTTAAATGTTTTCGATTTTAAAACGAAATAAAGTAGTAAGTCGGTAGTTCTAATAATTACCAAGCAGTTGTTTACACAATTGTGAGGTTATAAATGTAACCTCAGCGCGTATATCGAAAAATGTATTACGGAATATTGCAGATGAATCTAGAAACAATAAAAGAAGGTTGTATTTTATCTTAATTAGAGAGAAAACAATGATTGAAATACATACGAAATTCAAATTTGAACTGTCATCCGCTGTTAAACGTTTAGGCTCACTATCACTTTGTAATTGCGCTAAATACACAAAAACTTATATTCACTTACTTAAATAATACATTCATACTTTGCTTAGTGATCAATTAATTGGCCATTTAAAGAAAAAAATATATTAAATTGTGAAATTAAAACCGGAACAACTTTAATCAGCTGTCACTCGTAGTGTTGCCACAGCCAACAATTTTATAATCAATGCGATGGTTAAAATAATTGCATAAATTTAGCACCATACAGCCATTCGTCAGAATCTGTTGCTTCCGAGAGTAGATTTAATATCCATATCCAGATTCGGTGTGATAAAAGACTTTCTTGCGACTGAGTGTTGATGAAAAATATCTGTCATAATTTTGCCGTAGTCCCAAAGATATTTCATAAGCTGTAAATTATCAATTCCGTCTTCAGGATTCTCCAATAACATTGATTCTCCATTTCTTCATCTGTCAAAATTTGCTCTGTTTAATCGATTCCTTCAAACCAAGAATTGAAATTTTCTTCATATGTCTACGATCCTTTTTCTCATAGATTTTGTAAACAATCGGCTATAGGCATCATTGGGCATCATTTAGGATCCCATTCATCTGTTTCTGATACTTTCATTGGCCATTAACTTTTTCCATGGATTAAGTTAGATGAAACTGACTTCCAAGCATGAGCGAGAGAGAACATAACATCCTTCAAATTCAATACTTAAGACTCTGCGTTATATCACCATATTGCAGATCAGACTTCCGAACATAATTTCTATTTTTCTTGTATTCTCTAATACATGTGATTGTATTATACCTTACTACAATGATACATTTGATGTTCAGGAAAAGTTAAAGTTGTAGCTAATCTTTCGGATATATCTTGTAGAGTTTGCGCTTGCAACAATATACTGAATGCGAAAGTGCCCAAAGTAATTATATTATACTTAGGGGCCGATTTATGATTTTTTAAATATTGCGGTTACGTAATTTGAAAACAAAAACGATTTATGACACTTTGGCGGTTATCTTCCCCGAAAAATTTCAGAACTTCACTTTTTTGGCGATTTCTTGTTTCGCCCACATAAAGCACTGTACAACTTGAACACTGACACTTGTTTCGTTGCAAGGCTCGATCGCCTCGACGTAGTTCAGGTTCCTCCTTCGCTGATCTCTGCTCTGATCAACTCCAACCTGGCACGCGCACGTCTTGACTTGGCGACAGCTTCCTCCAATAAACTGTCTGCAAGTTCCTTCTCTGCTGCTGTCTCGGCGAGTCTTCGACGACGGCACCAAGCGCTCATCACCTGCGCCTCTTCCTGGGTAGTACAGATGTTCTCCGTCACTGTCCCTCCTCCGGCGTGGTCGCTGCTCGGCGGGGTTAGCGGCGTGTCTGCCTACCCTGCATCCGCGCGGCTTCGCCTTTGCTCCGCTAGGGCGATGCGGGCCATCAAAATCTCGGGCAATCTCCCTCGCCACGTATGATGTCTTCTCTAGCAGCGGTCTGCTTATATAACCATCACATCTAGGAGTGACACTCTACATTAACTAAATAATAAAAACGTACGTAATACATCCAAATACAAATAATAAAATATCGGAATAGTAAGACCTGATTTTACCAGTGACCTCACCAGTACCAGTGGCATCACCCGACGCAGTCTGAGCAATCGCAATATCTTCCTTTGTGTTTGTAGAACCCATTCATCATCATCATCAGCCTATTGCAGTCCACTGCTGGACATAGGCCTCTCCTCTCCAGTTCTTCGCCACTAAGGGCAAACATCTGGAGGATATACCCATAATCGCCACGCTGGGCAGGCGGGTTGGCGATCGCAGGGCGTAGTTTCTCGCTCCAGTGACGCTGCTGCCCGTCATCGGTCTGTGGTATTTAGCTACGCCTTTAATAGTGATGGTTATACCGCCACCAGTCGGTTGCCAGCGCCTCGTTTGTTATTCGGCAGTATGCACCGCGGGCAGGTGAGGTTGGCTTGGAGCAAAAAGATGATGAAAGCGAAGTCCTTACGATACAGATACCTTAGACACAGGTCCGTCCTATCAGTAGGGGACGGACAAAGTGCACGGGTGTGCCCGATGCCAAAGCACCGATAGCAACGGAGGGGCTGGGCCTCCAATGCTCGCACTGAAATTGAGCTGAAGCCCAGCAGCAGACGCCCTCCGTCGACTATTTTCTTCGCGGCCAACACAGGGCATTGGACGCGAATAGCGCCAACACCGCCGCGGCCGGGCCTGATGTTACCGGCCCTGACATGTTCGGGACTGCAGCCCCCGACCTCCGCTATCTTTTGGATGACCTCCTCCCTGGTCACGGAGTCATCAATGTCGGACAGCGCCAGGCCGACCATTTTCTGTGGCCGGGTGATACTCGCCACATCTGCGACTACCTCGCGCAGCTTTTCGGCAAACTTGTCCGCCGCCTCTGCACTAGCAGCCCCGGGGAACTCGAACTTTCGAGCCCCAGTCTGCGTCTGGCCGCAGCGGACCGCTCCGATGCCAAGTTGGGAGACATCGACGTGAGTCCGCGCTTTCCTCAGCACGGACTCGTACGTCTCCCCTTTTTCTACGTTGTAGACGGCAGCAGCACGTCCTCAGGAAGAGGCTGAGGTCCTGACTGTGAGACCGCCGATGAAGTCGGCGGGGGGCCCGGCCTAGCGGCCTTGGTCGTCGAGGGGCCAGCAGATGCCTTAGAAGGCTTGGCGGCCCGCTGCGGCTTGGGTGGGGCTTGTGGGGCCTTAAAAGGCTCCGTCAGACTCTCTAAAACCACCACCGGCTCCTTACGATTCTTATCCGCCGCAAGCGGTGGACGAAGCCGTTCTTCCGCACCAGGGTTGAGGAGTTTTAGCTCCAACCCCTTGACCAGAGTTCTGGTGAAGACCTTCTGGTCATTCATAGCTCTGTCTATGACCTCCTGTATTGAAGGGGACGGGGGCACCGACGACGGAACGTCGGCTACCTCCATCCGTTGTACTCCCTGGGAAAGGCCGCTTTCAAGAGCAGCCTTTAATTCAGCTCTGAGTTGGGCGATCTCTGCCCTGAGACGCTCCACCTCGGCCGTTTGTTGCGTCAGTTGGTTGGCCTGGAGCGCATTTTCAGCCGACAACCGGGTGACCGTCGCCTGAAGGCGCTTGGTCTCGTCGGAGGTCGTGCGCTTCGACCATTCCTCCATGGTGTCCCGCAGATGCCGGGACTTTTCATTAAGGCCCTTTCGATGGGTGCGCTTGAGGTTGGACGACGTGGCGATGTATTGGTCCATCCCCGCGAGGTCGCTCACCGCCATCTCAGTTAGTTGGGCCGTGGTCATCTGCCTGAGGTCTTGGGCAGTGTCCGAACCGTAACCGGACTTAAGCATGGCAGCGCGGGCCTCGCGATCCGCAGCCGCCAGCCTCTCGTCCATCTCTAGCTCTAACGCAGCTTTTTTGGCCGCGTTGAGCTCCCGCAGGGCCGCGGCACGACCGACGTACTCTCCTGTAGTACTTGGCCGTCCGCTCCTCTCTTCGCTTTGGCATTCTTTTTCCCTTTCCCTTTCGGGACTTGGGACTCAGAAGCGGAGGCGGAATCCGCACTTTGGTCGCTCCGCTTCCGCTTGAGGAAACTCGCGCGGGAGACGGAGCTCTCGTCCGACATGTGCCGAAGCGTGTCGTCCGAGTCCGACAAATCGGAAGGTCTTCGGAAAAAGGACCCTACTAAGGAAGCCGCAGATGATGCGCGGCTCCTTGTAATGGCGTCATTAGACGCTCCTGGCACTGCATCTATTACAGGCTCATCAGTGCTCTGAAGCACGCTCTCCGCACCCGAAGGCGCCAACTCCGCGCCGACCGGCGCACCTTCAACCGCATCCAGAGACACCTGACTACCGAGCGAGTTGTCCGAGTCCATCGCATCGTCCCAGAGCCGGACGCAACTACCCTCGCCACCTCCGGACGCGCTGAACGACGCGTGAAGCGCCTAGGTGCACCATTCTCCTCCTCCAAACCGTCATTTCCCCCCCATTTATCCCCAGGTTTTTTCTTTGAATTCGCCAGACTATTCCCACGAGTGTGGTCGCAAATAAAACGTCGATCCGGACAGAGGCGCCTTGCCCGGACAACCCTACTACAGCCACGGGGGGCGGGAGGTCCCCGTGGGCCGAGCCGCTCCGTGGTCTTCTCCCAGACCACGACCCCTAAACAGGGGCCCCACCTGCCGTGCGCATCCACAGCGGTGGGATTGGGGTTTTTTAATGTGGGGAGCTCCACTCGGGCCGGGCGACCAAGCCAAGCCCACTGGCATCTGAGTGGCACTCGAGGAGGTCTTCCAGCCTGATACCCCCTATATAATGGCACCTGATTCCTCGTCAATTAATCTGATGGGCACAAAAGAAGTAATAAATAAATTTGCATCGGAAATAAGTTCAGACTCCTCTGGAAGTTTTTGTTTGTACTGATTTTGTCCAGATGACCCATCACAACCCCATTTGCTATATAATAGTAAATGTTTTTGTCCATTCTTATAAACTGCATCGATGGATAAAATTCTAGCTGCAGTGTGATCTAATAGATCTTGAACTCTCAATATTTTTGCATAAGTATTTGTGATTTCGATTGTTGACGATGGTGGATAGCACTTCTGTTTCATATCTTGTATTTTGTAGTAAGGTGGAAATATTGAACAGTTTCTTTCATCAGTAACATTCCGGAGATACAAATATTGTGCTTTTGTTAGTTCCAGGTCGATGAACACACTTAATGCTTCTTCATCTGTAAGCCCTTCCATGATTTTTGCATTATCTAACTGATTCATAACAAAACCTTTTTTTTCGGCATTAGCCAACCTTAATTTTTCAACTAGTTTTGCTTCAGTTCCTTCTCCGATAGATCGCAATTCTTGAAGATATGCGCTTGTAATGTGCTCCAAGCCATATTCATTTAGCAAAATAGTGTTTTTTCTTTTTTTGCTTGATTCTGAAGAGTCTCCATATGAGACACACGGTCTTCCTCGTTTACCAGAAGAAGTAGACGGAATTGAGTCAGTTGACACGTTTTCAGATGTCGGTATAGTCAAGGAATATTCAGAATCCAACCAATTGGCGTTATTTCTTAAAAAGTTATCCTTGTTGCGTCCTGCTTCACTCCAGCGTTTATTAAATGAAGGGATGATATTCCTTTGAATATTGCCAATAATATAACATATATTTTCTTCTGATACTTGTTTTTCCTCCAAATATGTTGAAAGTGCCGCAGTCGTTTTTCCGCCTTCTATGTATGACACTATTAATTCACGTTTAGTACAGTGTAAAGCGGACATTTTAAAAAATAAAATAGCCGTACTCTACGTAAAGACCACTGAAACAGCAATGGAGATATTTTTCACAACGATTTTTATATTGTTTCAGAATGTGTTAATTATTTCAGATATCTATTTTCTCACGGAAAATGACCTCAAAATGGTAAAAACTTAACAAAATAAAATAATTAATTGATAAAACATACCACAAACTATTGATAGTAAAAGTCAACTACGAAACCGCAACTGATAAAAATTTCCGTTCCCAGACTAGTATTCGATTTTTTGTCATATGTCGTAACGCGCAGAAATTTGCAGCTAATTCTTTTATATGTTTTTGATGAGTAACTAAACTATGAATTAACATTAAATTCAAAGCACCGGTAAACGACGGTAAATTTTAAAAGCTTCGACGAAATTGAGGAAAACTTTCTTTTCACTGCTTTTTAAAAAAAAAATGTTTATTTATATAGTCGTATTCAAACAATTAATTGTATAAGTTTCAAACCTCCGATAGATGAGCTTTTCAAAAATATATAATACCGTATATCTTTCAGTTGAACTTTCAAAACTATTTCACTTTGAAAATCGTAAATGAAGAAATTAATATTTACCAAATTTAAAAACGTTAACACACAAAACATTTACTTTCAACCAACACAAAATTATTTACGTTACAGGATATTAAACATCGACTTTCGAACTATTAAATTATATTCATAGAGTAGCCTATGGCAATCAGTTGTAAAAATCAATTTTGATATGCTATTGTTCTACCGTATTCCACAGTGCGTATAATGTCTTCTCTAGCAGCGGTCTGCTTATATAACCATCACATCTAGGAGTGACACTCTACATTAACTAAATAATAAAAACGTACGTAATACATCCAAATACAATTAATAAAATATCGGAAGTAGTAAGACCCATAGACATGGTTTTACCAGTGACCTCACCAGTACTAGTGGCATCACCCGACGCAGTCTGAGCAATCGCAATATCTTCTTTTGTGTTTGTAGAACCCATTATTAACTACGAGTATATACTACTACTAACTAACGCATTTTTAACTATTTACTACTATTAACGCATTATTAACTTTTCACTACTACTAACTTATAACTATTCAATAATTATTTTTAAATAAAAAGGATATGTACAGCAGCGCCATGAAGAAGATGAGGATGACTGATGTCATGGCGATGAGTATTCCCGCTGACATTCTTCTTTCTTTTCGTTCTTCTTCAGGAACTCTTCTTTGGGCCGGGATATCCCTGTACACCATCCTTGCTCCCGTACGCTTCTTTCTTCTCATCGATGTCGTTTAGATAAATTACGTCGCCGTTGATGATTTTCTATAAATTTGTTTTATTTTCATTTGTCTGAATTGGTTTTATCTTGTCTTGTATCTTGCATTTCTATAGTGTCTGTTGGTTCTGGACTGGCATGGTCCCCATTAAATATGAGGCTCGTGGCGAAAATAAAAGAGATGCTTCTCATTCAGAATGTCGTGTATTAAGAGAGCCCAACACCAAGTTACATATCGTTTCATTATACCTAACTTAGTCTACGTTACATCTATAACTCATGAACTCGCGATGGTCATTGCCCTACTTAGAGCGAGGCCCCATTAGTGCGTTGCGCTGCGTTGCGTCGCGTCATCGCAACGGAACAACGCATTGTATGCCACACCTGTGTTGCGTTGACGCTGCGCCAACGCAACGCAAGAGGGTATGCACGCCGACGCAGCTGCGTCTCAGTTCAGCCTTTGCAATGGATAGATACAAACGTGTTCTTTTGTTGCTTTTATTACGGCACCGCCGAAATAAACGTAGAAATCATAGAAGATTCTGGATATCTCCTTTGATAGCATTAAGAAATAGTGATGGTCAGTTTTTTATGCAGGAATATAGGGAGTTGTTATTAGATGAAAATACATTTTTTAATTTTTTTAGAATGAGTGTGGCCAGCTTTAATAATTTGGTTGAAACCTTAAAACCACATATAAAAAAGCAATATACCAAATTCAGAAACCCTTTAGAACCAATTGAAATGATTGGTATTACATTGAGGTAAGTAATTCAAATATCATAATACTCGTAATGTTAATCAGTTATTAATTTATTATCTTTAAAAACAGTTTAATTTAAGTATTACTATTAGGCAACAAAGCAAAGTTATAATCTTCTTCTTGACTATCATCAGTAAAATTATTAATCGTAGTGTTGGTTGAGTAGGTAGCTTCGAATTCATCTGTTCGATACGATGATGGCGATGGTGACTGGGCATGTTGTCCAGTTTGATATCCGCGTGACTGCAATGGTGTTGCTTGATACTGTTGTCCAGTTTGATATCCGCGTGACTGCAATGGTGTTGCTTGATACTGTTGTCCAGTTTGATATCCGCGTGACTGCCATGTTGTTGATTGAGTCTGTTCCCCGAACCGAATTTCGGTAATGATATTTATAACTTTGCTTTGGAATGTCAAAGTTTGTAATTCCGTAAAGCTGTCCAAAGAAGGCAAAATTCCTTTGAAAAATGATAAGTGGCGGTTTTCTTTCTCTTGCAACGCTTTTAATGCTTGCGCCTCGAAATCATCTATTGCTTGGTTTGATCTCTTACGGCTTGCAGGCACGTAGCGAGAAGGGCCTGGGGGTAACGAGGACATTTCTTTTGTAGGAAATGGAGAAGATGATGCTGTGTTTTCATTTCGTTCCGTTTCTTCAGACACCATTTCAAGGCTACTATCAGTTTTATTTTGGGCAACTTTCATCAAAAACAGCAACTGATTGTAATAATGATATTTCTTCAATTGTTTTGCCCCTGATCCAGACGAACTGTTTTCTTTTATTTTTTTTACGTATCGAAAAAAGTTGTCCTTCACGCTTCTCCATTTTTTCACAACCTCGTTACCTGCAAAGAAAGAAAAAAATGTGTAAGTACCTAACTTGTCTACACTGACCAATCTAAATGGGCCACCCTGTTTATTTTTTTGTGTTTCTATTTCAGGTACTTAGGCAGCGGAAATTCGATAAACGACTTGCATTTCAAATTTAAACGTGGAAGAGCAACAATTTCTAGAACTATTTCGTCAGTTTGTCAAGCTATATGGAAATATGTTCGACCACAGTACATAGAAGAGATCACAGTAGACTACAAAATATTGCATTAGATTTTGATCTCAAAGCTAACTTTCCTCATTGCTTCGGGGCAATTGATGGGAAACATATACGTTTAATAAAACCAGACAAAAGTGGCTCTCTGTTTTATAATTATAAAAATTATTTTTCAATTGTTTTGCTGGCGGTTGTTGACTCAAATTATAAGTTTGTTTTTGTCGACGTGGGTGCATATGGTAAGGAAAGTGATTCTACTATTTTTAGAAATTCGACACTGTACAAGATTTTAATGAGAAATGAATTACCATTGCCTGATCCTCAACCACTTGGAAATGATCATAATAACGAGCCACCAATCCCTTATGTACTCGTCGGTGATGAAGCTTTTGGTTTAAGTAAGCATGTTATGCGCCCATACGGCGGATCCAATCTCAATGTGAAACAAAGAGTTTATAATTATCGCCTTAGCAGAGCACGTAGATACGTGGAATGTGCATTTGGGATCATGGCAAATAAATGGCGCATTTTACATAGGCCAATTGATACGTCATATGATTTAACTATTAATATTGCGAAAGCATGTTGTGTTTTACACAATTTTGTTATACAACACGATGGGTTAAAACAACAAGACAATATGGCAATAAGTAGGTTCTCACAATTGAGACCCCATAGCAATGAAGAATCATTAGCCGAAAATTTTATCAGAGATCAATTTGCTAATTACTTTATGAGTCCAGAAGGGGCTTTACCATGGCAGTTGAAAAAGATATAAATTAACTTATGTATTGAATTTACAAATAATATAATAAATAACAACTCACCAATTTTGTTCTTTTTTTGGTCCTCAAACTCCTCGTAATCTTGAAATATTTTTTTACAAACAGCTACCCATTCATTCGCTTTACGAAATTTATCACTGTAATGTTCGTGTGATTTATCCCATATAATGGGTCTTTCTTGGACCAAGGATATGAGAAAATCTATATCAATATCCTGCTCACTCATGGTAAAATAAAAAATGTCGTTACGCTCGTCTAGCTTTCTCCTCTAGCAGTGCATCACTGTCCGTCGTCGCAGCGGAGCTCCGACAACGCAGCGCATCACCCTCCCTCCCGCTTCGTCTCTTGTCCGTCGATCCGTTGAAACGTCGCGCGCGACGACGCAACGGTCTAATGGGGCATGTCATAAAAAATGTATGGAAAACGACGCAGCGACGACGCTGCGACGACGCAACGCAGCGCAACGCACTAATGGGGCCTCGCTCTTACACATACGATGTACCTACCTATTACCTACCATATGATATACCTACATACTACAAAGCGCTCATCACCTGCGCCTCTTCCTCGGTGGCACAGATGTTCTCCTTCACTGTCCCTCCTCCGGCGCGGTTGCTGCTTGGCGGGAATTAGCGGCGCGCCTACCCGGCATCCGCGCGGCTTTGCCTTTACTCCGCTTATGCGCGATGCGGGCCATCAAAATCTCGTGGGTCTTGGAACAAATTCTCTCGGCACGTATGTTGTCTTCTCTAGCAGCGGTCTTCGCTAGACTCGCGGCGCGGTCGTCCCTAGTCCTTGCTGCGCCTTGACGCGTTGGCGACACACCTCCTCCGGTGGTGGCTCTTCTCGATATAGTCGCTATATCCAGCGACGACGATTTCGTTTCGGCCAACGAATCTGCAACAGGCGTTGCTCTGGCTCCCGATCTTGTTGTAGGCACGTCTTGTTCTTCCAGGATCCGGCCAACGAAGGAATCGAATCGAATTCTGCGCAAAACGGAACGCCGTGGCGTCTATTAGCTGTCTTGTTATTTTTACGATTGTGGTGTCAACAATATAGGTTTATTGAAGTTATCAAAATCTTAATATGTTTGTTATAATGAAAAGATCTGAGTATAATCAATGGCACCTATGCATCGTAAAAATTTGGCAACTTTATAAAAGTTTTTCAAAATAGTATTTTGCTCATCTTCAGTAACTGGCATTTTGACAAAATCTTTCTATTATTTGTAAAGAAAACTCATTAACTACAATACACAACCTCCATTTATTTGACATATGCACCCAATAAATAACCATAACTCTTTTACTTCTTATCTTAACCACTAGTTAGTTACATATTCCTCTTACTAACTTATATGGAACATTATTAAACCTAACTCTGGATAAAATTTACAAGCTGGGTAGGTATCCACTGCCACTACCACTGTTTCTATCCTCTGAGGGTAAATCGACTGCAATCAAGATTGAAAACACAGATTTATAGATATTCTTTCAAATATCCTACTTGTAATAACCAATAACTTTGATAAAAACTCAAAAGTAATTACATACATTCATGTTAACCACTTAACTCCGTAATATCGACCAACGGTAAGCAGGGAGATGAAAAAAGTGACCGGGCCATTGCTGCCCTCTAGGACTCCATGCTGTTTTTTCTATAACTATCAATTTCACGGCGACCAATAAGAAAAAGAAGCACCAACCAATTAGAAAAATGCATGTAGATATCCGGGTTCCTTTATTATTAGGACTTCGGCTAGTTTTAGTATTTTAAATAACTCCATTGCTTCCGGCTATTTATTTCTTGTACAAATACAACGGAAGTTCCCACAGACCAATGAGAACAAGGAGCGCCAACCAATTACAAAAATGCTCGCAGGCTTCCGGGTACTTCTCTTATTTTCTGCATTGACAGCTGCACTTCCGACTGGTTTAAATATTTTGGATGATGACAACGCATCCGGCTATGTATTTTTGCACGAAGACAACATATTCTATACGCAGCAGACTCGTGGGCTCCAATAACATCTCCACAACCAGTCAATTGGCTTCCTGTTGCAAAATACCTCAGTGTACATAGCATTTCGTTAATGAGCGATATGGCGTTTCTGTTCATTATCTGTTGAATTCACTTGGAAACTTGTCTATTATGTTTTTATAAAGTAGTATAATAACTTTATTCTGTCGAATGGTATAAAGGTATCACAACTTATCACATCACAACCTGAACTATAAGACTACCGTCGAACATAGATTTCCCTCGACGTCTGTCCTCGGTCAATGCTGCTAATCGAATGCCAGCTTGCTTCGTCCATCCCCCCAGCACTCTCTTTGCTTAGTCGAAATCTTTTAAAAAATTAGTCATCCCGTAAAGAATTTAATAAATCGTTCGGCACATACCTATATTCTTCGAGAGAAAAACGGAGTCTCCAAAAACTCTTCGATTTCTTCGTCATCATCAGACATTAAATCACGATTAAATAAATCGATTTTCTCAAAATATCTATAACTATAACATAAAACCAGAATATTACCTCTTTTGGAAATTAGTCTAGCTGGAAACATCTGTCTCACAACCGCCATAGAGTCATTCGATGTGTGACAGGTCGCTCCGTCTTGTTGGAACCAAGTCCTCGCATTCGCTATTCTTGATCTCGCAAGTTCTGGAGTCAAATATCCTTCTAACATCGTAACATAACGTTCTGTGTTAACGGTGATGTTTCGTCCTCGTGAATTTTCAAAGAAGAAAGGGCCAATAATTCCTTTGCTTGAGATTACTGCCCATACCGTTACTTTCGGACTATGCAGTGGTTTTTGATGTTTCATTTTTGGATTCTCGTCATTCCAATAACGACAATTTTGTCGGTTTACGAATCCATTTAAATGGAAATGAGCCTCGTCAGAAAAAGGAAGTTGTCAAAAGTGGAAAATCGACGAAGCATTTCTTCAGCAAATGGCTAACCTTGCTCCAAAGTCGGTCTCTTTTAATTCCTTTGTTAACTGTAGCTTATAGGGATGCAGTTGAAGATCCAACTTCAAAATTCGCTGTAAACTTCGTCGCGACAAGTTCAAAGCCGCCGATCGCTTCCGAGTAGACACTTGCGGATTTTTTCGTACTGAGTCTTTCACCCTCTCAATATTGTCTGTGGTCCTAGACGATTTTGGACGACCTTTTGCTGGTGGTTTAAACGAGGAACCGGTCTCTTCAAAGCGCTTTATCCATATTTTAATTAAATTTGCACTCGGAGCTTCATTGATGTGTTTTAATCCATATTCAGAGCAATACAGTCGCCTTGTAGAGATGTATGAATGCCCGTTCTCGTGAAACGTACGAACACAAAAAGCGCGACACTTCCCGTCGAAGTGACTCATGGCTACTAAAACTCTACGAGTGCCACTATCCAACCACGCTAGGCTCCCCACCCATGCACTCTTTACTGCGCGAAAAAAGATGACGCAATATGCACGTTCTATTGCGCCACCCTGTATAAAATAAATTGTTCATTAATCACTTGCGCACTTTTGGTACATTTTTAATTATTAATTCGTTCTAAACCGTCTGCGCAGCGCCGCCGAAGGCAGAACTGGCAGGGTCGCCATGCAATGTGGCGGTTCGGGCTAAATAATACACTGACTGCGATCAAATAAGTAATGGCTTTATTGGTGCATGCATTAGTACAGGAGGAAAGATGCGTGTGTGCACACTTATGTCGTACACACACAACAACTACTCTTTCTTTGAGTTCGTCAAAAACATGGTTGATCTTTTGACACATTTCATCAGCTGACCCGCAAGGGCGGCCGAAAACCCTGTCCTTGACGAAGCCCCACAAAAAGAAATCTAAGGGCTGTCTGGCGAACGCGCGGGACACGCGTGGGGTCCGAACCGCCCGATCCACTGGTCGCCAAACAATTGCGTCAGGCGCTCACGTACGGGTCTCACAATGTGTGGCGGAGCGTGCTGGTACCAAATCGATCGGAGTTGGGTTAGCGGCATGTGTTCCAAAAAATTTTCAACGACATTGAGGTGGGCTAGAAAGGCAGCTCCGTTCATCCTTTGCGACAAAAAAATGGGGCCCAGAATTTGGTTTCCCATAATTCCCGCCCATTGTTTCCATCTCGTCTGGAATCCGGTTTCTTGGGTTTAGTGTGATTCTGTGACGCCCAGAAACGGGAGTTTCGTCTATTCCACATCCCATTGTTAGTAAAGGTACTCTCATCAGTAAAAATAATGTTCTTAACGAAGTCTCGGTTTTGCCGCAGGAGCCACGAACAGAATGCCATACGGCGCTGAGTATCGCCGCGCACATGGGAACTTTAATTCTTATTTAACACTAAAAAATGGGGCCCAGGATTTGGTTTCCCACAAAGCCCGCCCATTGTTTCCATCTCGTCTGGAATCCGGTTTCTTGGGTTTGGTATGGATTCTGTGACGCCCAGAAACGGGAGTTTCGTCTTTTCCACATCCCACTGTTAGTAAAGGTACTCTCATCAGTAAAAATAATGTTCTTAACGAAGTCTCGGTTTTGCCGCAGGAGCCACGAACAGAATGCCATACGGCGCTATAATCGCCGCGCACATGGGAACTTTATTTCTTATTTAACACTTTATGCACAGTAATGTGTGAGAGGCCCTGTGACGCGCACGATGACCTGACCTTGCCGTCTCCGCAACATCTGCGGTACGCGTACCCAAATGAGGATTTTGCCGCATCACCACCAGGATAGCTTGTTCAGCTTCAGGTCTACGCCCACCGCCTTCTAAAGCCGGTACGATAGGCTGGTTGTCTAACAACCCAGGTGACTTTCCACTGTCTCCTTTAGTAACTATCACAACCATCTCCATTATACCATCTCCATTATACACACCTTCTCCATCAGCAGCTACACGAATCATCGAAATCAAAATGACCTACAGTAATAGGCAAAAAGCGAAGAAAAATACCGCCTAAAATCAAATACCTAATTGGTGTTGTACAAAGTTTACCGGTGGGGTAGAAGTAGAAGATTACTTTGTAGTGTTGCCACAGATACAGATACTTGCAGATAATTATGTCGTTAGATTTATTTCCAAAAGTAACTAGATTTCGATTTTTCGTGTTTCACAGAAAACCCTAAAAATCATTAAATAAAACAAAGGCAAAATGTACAATAATTGAATTGACAACAATTAAATTCGCCTTAAACACTTCTGGTGGTATTTCTTCCGTCATTATGGTCCATTTCAGAGCTTGAAGATGCCTAAAGCTGGTTTTCAGGCTTACTTGTTTTAAAAGAATACTTTGAATTACTGCCTAATTAATTTAATCAGCCGGAAGCTCATAATTATAACAGTTGGATTTCAATATCTTTAGCTGATTTTTTATAAACAGAATGCTATTCAGTGTGTTTACCGCCCTCTTATTTTGTACCTAGTTTATTTTTAACAATTTTCATGGCACTGAATGCTGGCTCTACTACTACTACTCAGATTGCAAAAATGCCTACCTACCTACCTAATTTTTACCGTATAACTTTGACGCAATCGACAATTGACAAACAGCCGAACACGTTCTCAGCGTAAACTGTCCAATTTTAACGCATTTATCAATGGGTATTTTATTGTGTGTCCCAATAGGTGAATACAATACTTTTTAAAGTTGATTTTGTGTTTCAAGAGAAATGAAACTAAGACGGCAAAAAGTAGGTAGTACATTGTTGCAATAAGGCGTATTTAAAAAATTTGAATCAACTTATGTACAAATTAATTAAAATCAACTTACACTAACTGATCAATAATAATAATTATTGGTATTTTAATAACTGTTCGAAATGCATACCATTTCTCTCTCGCACGTTTTTGCACATTGCCTTTCAATTTGTTAAGGACTAAAGTGTCACTTTTCACTTCATCAAATGCTCTAATAATCTGTTGTTTATTGTATAAGGGCGTCCAGGCTCTGGGCCTCATCCACATACACACGTCTTTTGATTTCACCCCACAAAAAAAAGTCACACGGAGTCAGGTCCGGAGAGCGCAGCGGCCACGGGACGGGGCCTCCACGGCCGATCCAGCGGTCGCCGTACTCGGCGCTAAGGTACTCGCGGACGGCGGCGGCGTAGTGCGGCGGTGCTCCGTCTTGTTGAAAATAAAAATCACAAAAGTGCGCGATCGGAACTTCGTCCATCAAATCGGAGATCACCGTACGCAACATATCGAGGTACGTGCCGCCGGTCAAGCGTCCCTCTATAAAATATGGGCCAATTATTTGGTTGCCAACAACCGCAGCCCACACGTTTGCACTAAAACGCACTTGGTGATAAGTTTCTCTTATCATGTGTGGGTTTCGGAAGGACCACCAGTGCTCATTATGTTGGTTGTACAATCCAACGCGCGTAAATAATGCTTCATCGGTCCACATAATAACGGCCGTCGGGTGCGTAATTAACCACTCGCAGAAGGCAAGGCGGGGCACTGCGTCTGCTTCACCTAAAGCCTGCACCTTTTGGAAATGATACGGATGCAAGCCATCGGTATTAAGTAGTTTCTATATGGCGTACTGGCTGACCTCAAAACGCCTCGCTACTCATGATGATATTAGTAGGAACCTGTTTAACATTTGGCATTGTAAATGAAATTTACACATTTGGTTGAAAATTAAAAATGTAGGTTATAGTACCTACAGGTACTCACCTTTTTTTTGTTCTTTTGCATAATTCTTTAAAAAAAAACATTTTATCTGACACGTATATTTAATACGTATTAATTTTAAAGCCAAGTGTCTAAGGTGGTGGTTGTAGCCCGTCTGGCTCTGTTCGTCAGGCTAGCCAGAGCCATAGAAACTGCTGAAGTATAGTCAGCGATCTTATAAGGGTTGTCCATACTAATGCGATGCGCATTGTAACAATACGTATATTTTCAATCTTCTATTTTACTATTTTTCGTCAAAATTTTTATAAATTCCTAATAAAACCTTTAGTGCTTTAGCACGCATGTCTTTGTTTATGTAATCTTTGTGCTCCTTTTGCCATAAATACGATATGTCTACATAAATGTCTAACATGCACAATAAAACTTATTTTTCCTTATTGCACGACTTAGTACAATAACATTACAAAAGGCTTTAAGCACGCAAGTCAAAATTATTAAGATGATTGACGATTTTCTTAGGTGCTCCTATCATAGAAAAGATTTCCATTAAAGTATCAGACACTTTACTTTTTTCGGTCGGCTTAATTAAAGCATATTTAGAGAATTTATCGATAATAGTTAGGTGCCACTGTCCTTCTAAAGACATGAAATCGATATGCCACACTTCCATAGGTTCGTGTGATGTTTCTGTTTCACAAGCTAACGTAACATTTGAATGCCTCACAATTAAGAACGAGCTGTTTCATTTGTTTCTTCATGTTTTCCCAGTATGTTTATCTTTTAACTGCTTATACAAATTTCAATTCCTGCATGCCTATTATCTTGTAAATGATATTGTTTAATAAGATTTTTTTTTAAATTATTTATTAAAGGGCTTAGTCATTGTAATGAATATATCGCTCTGTATGAGCACAAAATTAACAATTATAAAAACAATATTTTATAGCTTATACTTAAGGTTTAAGATAAGAAATAATACACGGTTAAGCTATGTATTATTTCTCATCCTAACGCCAAACTTAAATAACTTGTATATCAATATAGCCTCATCAGACATTGGATGTGCCAGTATGGTGTGCAAATCTCCAATCGTTGCAAAAACACCTTTTTGCCTTAAATCTACACGTAAGGCTTCGTTTCGGACACATTCCATGAGCATATGGTATATGTCCTCTACGACTCCACACTCAGAACAATCAGGCGTCAATGACTTCTTTATCATATAGGCAAATTTATTTAATGGAATGTGTCCGGAACGGAGTCTGAAGGCTATGACTAGAAGTTCTCTGTTAAGGGAGCACTTATCTATCCATGGAGACTTCCAGGGTTGTGGTTGCAGCGTTTTGTACCAAATGCCTTTCTCTTTGGATCTCTCATCAAAATACTCTCTGAAAAACTTTCTGCATTTATTTTTAATGTGTTGGATGTGATCTGTATAAAAGGTAGGAATAATTGTTTCAACACCATCATAGCAAGCTTCTTTAGCGTAAACGTCCACTGATTCATTTCCGCATATACCCACATGTGAAGGTATCCACTGTAAAGCTATATATTTGGAATTTAATTGTAACTCGTTTAATAAGACTTAATTGTAACTCCTTTTCTGTTATTTCTATTAATAATTTAGTAAAACGCGATGGTTTAAATTTGGTATGGTCAAAATCAAGTCAAGTCAATTTGGTTTGGTGGGATATAAAAATACCAAATACCGTTTTCTCTAAACGCCTTCTTATACGGAGCAAATTCAAAAATAACTCTATGAAGTCTTTATATTTCTATTCTACTTAAAGCGTCAGCTACATAATTATCCATGCCTTTTACATGCTCTATATCGAAATCGTAATCTTGTAACTTTAATTTCCATCTGGTTAAACGTTGATTAGGTTCTTTAAGTTTATCGATTTTTATCAAAATCGGGATATGCTAAGATTGGGCGTTTATAAGTAAATGCTTAAATGTATTACAGCTTCAATATACTTTTTACATTAATTGTCACGTTCTTTTTAGTCGCTTCGGTTAAAGGTTTGATTATTTTACTTAAGTTAGGATTGAACGAAAATTTCTAGTTTTTTTGGGATTGGGAACTTTTGAATGGCTTCTATTTTGGATTGATTAGGTTTAAGACCGTCTTTATTTAAAACATGTCCTAAGAATTCAATCTCATCCTTTATAAACACGCATTTATTTTTGTTTAACTTTAAATTAGCTCTGTGAAGGGATTCAAATACTTGTTGTAATTTATTTTTATGAGATTGTCTACTTTTAGAATATATAATTATGTCATCAAGGTACACTAGACATATATCGCGCCTAATCTCGTCTCTGAGAACGTTATTCATCATACGTTGGAACGTAGCGGGTGCGTTCTTAAGTCCAAACGGCATTCTTAAGAATTCATAGTGTCCGTATGGTGAACTGAATGCTGTCTTCTCGATGGAATCGCTATTCATCCTAATTTGATGGTAACCGGAAGTAAGGTCCAAAGTCGTAAAATACTGATTACCTTGTAACTTAGAAAATAATTCTTCTATGTTTCGTAACGGAAATTGATACTTGGTGACTTCATTTAGTCGCCTATAATCAATTACCATGCGCCACCTTTGTTTGCCGGATTGATCCATTTTCTTTGCAATAATATAGACAGGCGATGCCCAAGGGGACTCTGATGGCCGAATAATATTTTCTTGCATTAATTTTTCGACCTGCCTAATTACTTCCTCCTGTTGCGTCTGGGGTAATCTAAACGGTCGCTGATAAATCGGATCATATAATGTCAAGTTAATTTTGTGCGTTACACTAATGGTCGCGCTATTAGTAACGTCCTCTGTAAATAAGTCTTTATAAGTGTTACATAAGTCATCTTTATTGAAAGAGTCTTGGTGCGTCATATGGAATATTAAAATTTCCTTGTCAGGTAATGTTAACTTACGTTCCTTAAGGTCTATTTTCGCGTCAATCTGCTCTATCATGTCTGTACCCATTAAAATGTCGTATTTGTCGCTAAAGTCGTAGATATGGAAAGTTAGAGGGCCTTTATCACTGCCAAAATATCGGCACCAAAAGGGTGTCACGATAAAACTATTATGAGACGTCGTTCCATGCGATGTCCTCACTGTGAATCTACTTGGCTTAAAATATTCGGGAAAATATTCCGCGGTTTGATTTGTCATAAAGGATCGTTGACTTCCTGTGTCAATAAGAACTTTTAATTTAGGGTTATCTGTTTCAAAATAAGGCACATAAGATTTAACGTGATTAAATTCTATAGCATAAAAAATCATTTGAGGGGCCTACCATATCGTCATAATATTCTGACTCACCTGGATAAACGGGACACATATCAGGATATTTACTAACACTCGCGGGACACTCGGGTTCATCTTCGGGATGATAAAACACTTCTTCAGCTACGTAACCACGACCTAAATTAATTTGACCGGGCTTCAGCTGCGGAGCTGTGCTTATCGATACGTCTTCGATCGGACTGGCCGGTTTCGCTAAGCTGTTAATGGGCCTTTGTTGTACCGGAGGCTTGCTTTCGAAGAATCGGTGTTGCGGTGTGACGTTTTTAGGCGTCACAGGAGGTAGGTAGTTAGGCGTAGGTCAAATAATACACGGATGAGTAGTACTTGCGTGTAATGCCAAATTCTTCGCTCTCCAAACCACAACAAAATTCGTCAGCACTAGTAGCAGATAGAAAGGGGGGACTGGCCTTAAGGGCAGATATGGGCAGCAGGCGGCACGGCGGCACCTCCTCTTCCTTCCGGCCGGCCACGTGTTCAGCAACAGCGGCTGCGTCGAGTAAGCGGTAGTAGGAAGGCCGTAGAAATAGATGAAGATGATGAAGCAGAAGAAGAAACCGAAGAAGCAGAAGAAGGTGTAGATAAGGTACAGTTGAAGATGCAGGTGAAGGTACAGTTGAACCTGGAACGCATACATTCCACGGGTCAGTAGATTGCGCTGAGCCCGTTGTGCCTTCGCCGGTGTAGGTACGCAGTCCCATATCTATCCACTGCGAAAGACTTTCACACCGCGGCGGCACAACGGCTAATTAGCTTACAATAGCTGGCATTTTGATTTTAAATTAAATGGCATCTCACCCCAGCGGGTCTTCTGCATTCACGTAGGCACTTAATGAATTTAACACTCGTTATTAAAAATGATAGCACAGACGATAGGTAGGTAGGTTGAATATAGTACGAGTAATGTGCGCGGGCTAAGCGGCTTCCAACGGGCGTGGAGACGTCTTTCTCTCTCGCGGCTCAGTCAGCACTGGATGCGCGGCCGCAGTAATGCCATTTTAAATCAATTCTTGCAAGTGAATCACGTAGGCAAAAAACGCATAGCCAATCAATTTACGACCTTAAATGGTTCCGCATAAAAGTTATTTTTGTATCAAGTTAATGTGTTCATAAATAGGAATAGATCTCTTTTTTTTAAAAAAACGTAATTAAGAAGTAAAATGAAATAGGATAAGTTTTTTTTTTAATAAAATTTTCACAACGTGACAGCGGACGGCCGAGACCGAAACAGCCGAGAAAACCTTAAATAAATACAATGTTGTTGCATAAAAGCAGCAAAAATGTTTAAATTGGTAGTGCCCTTGATATTTAATAAATGAAAAAAAATTTAAAACCCTCCCCTCTATTTTTATGCAGCAAATTGTCAGGGGTGGTATTAACCTGGCCCCAATAAAAAGTAAATATCTTTAAAAGTACTAATGGCGCGAAGGCAGTTCTTCTTCGGGGCTGTTGTAGACTTGGTCCGCTTTTGATTTTTAATGATAGGGCTGTCGATCGTTTGGGAGAGCTAGGGCTGTCCCAAGTCAGGTGTTAAGGAAAAGTGCAATAACTTCTAAACCACTTAACCTTAATTACTTATTTTTCCGGTATTGGCGTTCCCTTGGTGCCCGCCGTCGCTCACGATGGGCCGGAAGTGCGCGTCGCGTCAACTTCGGTGACCACGCCCCACGTGGTTTCTGATGTTTTTGGCTGCAGCTTCGCCGTCTTCAGCCGGAAAAATCGGGTTGATGCGTCAAACGACGGGGCTCACCTCGGCCGATCGTCGTGCAGTTCCAGAAAAGTGGGTTACAGATCGTTCTGACGAGATATCTTGAAAAAGCCGCAGACTTTTCACTTTTTAGGTTATATCACTCCATAAAAACTTTGTTTCGCGATTTTTCGGCGATTTTCGATATCGCCCACTTGGCGCTCATGAAAACTTGCACAATGAAACTTTTTTCACGAAGATCGGACTTGTATTGCCACTTGGGCGAATTTTTTTTGTGCGGAGGGAGACGGTTCAAAACGTGCCGCTCAGGAGTGCGGCGAGCGCGGGAATTTTCCGTGAGTATTGAATTCGCGGTTATCGACACATTCTCGTTTTAGGCTAAAACTACGTTTTGCCAAATGAATCGGTGGTCTACCATCGACACACTAAGGGATACTTTTTGACAGGCTCGGTGGCTCATTTGGTAGTGACCTCTGCCCTCTGAGCCAAGGGTCGTGGGTTCGATTCCCGCACAGTACAAACATTTGTGTTCATGAACATGTCTGTTTGTATTGGTCTGGGTGTTTTCTATGTATAATATGTATTTATTTACAAAAAAAATGTATCTAAGTAAGTTTATCAGTTGTCTAGTACTCATAGTACAAGCTTCGGCTTAGTTTGGGGCTAGGTGGCACTGTGTGGCCCAGCGTGGCGTGGGTTATATTTATTTATTTATTTTCCCTGTAATTTACTTAACAGTAATATTACGTTTTCTGGCTTCTCACCTACAATGTCTAACCATTGTTTAGCACTATTAATGTAATTATATAAAGTAAATGGTTCACCATCGTATGAGGGAACGAAACTAATTAGAGTTTTCGGGTCCATAGTAATCACTGGTATTTGGCTAACCGAAATACTTACGTTACTTGGGACTGTTGACTCGCTGCGTTCTAGGACGGAGCTTAAACTACCCGAAGTCGTAGGACAAGGGTCGGATCCACAACTAGCTACCTTAGGTCTATATACAAAAATCGGGGGTTTCAAGGAAAAGGGTCTTGAGGATTTTTGGGAAGGATTCATGCGCAAAGGTATATAGAACAGTAGTAACGGTGCGATGTACTTCAGCATAACTCTGACTTATTTGTTTGTCGGGATGCCCAGTTATATAGATTGAAAAATCTTACGCGCAGCCTCTTGTCGATTTTCGATCACGTTGTTCGAACTTCGGAGAACTCACGAAACTGGGCGAAAACTCACACGTTGGGCGCCAGTCAAAATTATTAAAATGGTTTGTATTTAAAAAAAATATGTAATAAAACTTTTACAGAGAAATACTTAAGGTACGGATAATTGTGAACCACTGCTACAGCCGCGCATTGTCTTTTATACTGTATGTAGCTTGACTTTTCTAAATCTTCTGTAGTAAATTCTGCAACTAACTTTTCATGTTTTTTGATAAAGTCCTGATACTGTTTATCCAAAATCTCCAGTCTCGTTCTAACATAGTTTTCAGTTATCCGATGGTTAGGCGACTTTTTGTAGTTAGTATCCTTTCTCAATCTGTGATTTCAAATCTATCAATACCCGTAAGGATTTATCCATTGTGAAGATTAAACAATGTTATTTTTAATTGTAATTATTATTCTATTGAAGTGATTTTAACTTGAAGTGTCAATTTCAGATGTGACTGAGACGTGTCGAGTAGAAAATTCTAAGTCCAGTTTAATTTTGGCGTAATTTTACTAAGTCTTTTGACGTTTACAATCGCTTTGAAAACCGGCGTGGATTCCCCGTCTCGTCACTTTTTAACGAATTATTCTAAGTCCAAGATCTACTGATTTTTCTAAGTCAAAGTTGCTATAGTTAACACTTGTAAATGTACTTACAGTTTCACTTGCACTTTTACTTATTACTGATTACTGCCACTGTTCCTTGTTCATCCGGCGCCGGCGATGATGGTTGCTCCCACAGCATTGGGTAGTAGACAGGTTCCAAGTAAAACAGTGCGGCAGCAGCGTCCACTGTACTTTAAGTACTTGACTTAACTTGACTGTATTTTAAAGAAGAATACTTATCTGTCTAGAAAGAGATTGAAGAGTTTTACGATTTATCATTTATTTGAATAAAAAATAAAATACAACACAAATCAACAGCTTTATCATTAGGTTATGATACTTTATATCAATTTTTTTGACCAAGAATTAATACAAAGTAACCATTTGGCTGACTCATCACTTAACCTATTTCTATGTTTTCTAATTACTAATGATGCTTTAGAAAATAACCTCTCGGCAGGTACTGAAGTTGCAGGTATTGAGAGAAAATCACGGGCCATTTTCGATAAAATCGGATACTCTGTCTCATGCGTCCTCCACCAATCTAAAATGTCTTCCGAGCTGGCAGTTCTTGGTTTTCTCAGGTACTCCTCCAACTCGTCTATCACTAAGCCTTGAAGACAAGATCCAGATGACGTCGAGGGACATTCATAGAGTTTATCAAATTCTATTACGTCTTCATCTTCATCACATACTTTATTTTCTTTTTCTGGTAATTCCAGAGATTTGTTCAGTGAGTGTAGACTTTTATATTCTTCATAAAGTTCATTGAACTTGCGCAGACTTTCTGTTTTAAGTTGCTTCCCCCACATTGTCAGGTCAAAAGTCTGAGCCTTATGCCTTGGGTCTACAATTAAAGAAGTACAATAAATCCAGTTGCTCTTCTTGTAATGTTTAAGCATTTTGTCTCGAGCTGCTTGGAAAGCTAGAATGAGCCTTTCATCCACTTCAGATCGATTAGGTTTCTCATCTAACTGTTTTACCATGGATTCAATTTTATCTAGCAAGAGATTGAATGATACAATGACTAGCGGTAATGTAACATATTTGTCTCCACCAAGTTTTGTACTTAAAAGTTTAAAGTTTATTAGAAATTTATGTAATTTTTCGAGTACCTGCCATTCATTAGCTGTGATTTGAAAATCATTTAATTCGGTGACAGAACTGCACAATATGTCAATGCCCGCTCTCACTTTTAAACCAAATCCAATCATATCATGTGAGGAATTCCATCTCGTTGGACAGTCAAGAATGGCATTTTAAGAAAGGTAGGGCATAGCGAATCTTCGCTCGAATTGAGCCGCCCGTCCGGGGAAGGACCTCCACCCTATAGAATACCGCAGTCAAATGACCTCTGGGTCGTGTTTCTGCCGGTGAGTAGGGTTTCCGGAGCTCGTGGGGGGTTAGGGTTGGGCCGGCATGGCGGTGGCAACTGACAAGTAACTGTTAATGAACGTTAAGATTATCTGCAACGCGATATTGCAAAATTCCAACGGGACCGGGAGTGATTGGGAAAAAAACTTTTGAATGTAAAAATCTAAACACGCGGACGAAGTCGCGGGCAAAAGCTAGTATTTTTATAAAATCCAAATACATTAGACTCAATGTCGCGGGTTTTCTTGGGTTGAAAATTTGGAGGTATACACGTCTTGTTTTTTCTCAATGTTCCAACTATTGTAAGACCATTTTGTGCCAAAGATTTTGCGACATCAATACTCGTGAAATAATTATCAAAAGTAACATTTCTGTTACTTCGGAAGTATGGTTCACATAACTGGTTGACTACATTGTACGCTAAATTTTCCGCCCTGTTTTGTCCTTCTTTTCCGAGATATGGTATACCAAATAGGGGGTAACTAGTTTTGCTGTCACAGATCCACCAAATTTTCATACCATACTTATCAGGTTTGCTGGGTAGGTATTGTTTGAATGATACGCGTCCTCGAAAAGGTACAAGCTGCTCGTCAATAGTGAGATTTTCTCCAGGCAAATAAAACTTTTTCAGGTTTTGGTTTACGTATTCCCATAATTCTCTAATAGGTGCAAGTTTATCTTTTGACTTTCTCAGGGACCTAGTATTTTTGTCATCGAATCTTAAGAATCGTAATAAAGAAGCAAATCTATTTTTTCCCATTGTAGCTCGAAATATTGGATTGCCAAAGATAGGGTCCCAGTATTCTCTAAAATTCACACCTCCCTGTTTATTGACGCCTATAGTCAATAAAAGACCTAGAAATGCTTGCATTTCGATTTTGTCTGTTGATTTCCATCGATTTTGTAAAACTCTAAGCCCTTCAGTATTGGTAAATTGAATTGAAATTGAATTTGAATTGAAATTGAATTGAAATTGAATTGAAATTGAATTGAAATTGAATTGAAATTGAATTGAAATTGAATTGAAATTGAATTGAAATTGAATTGAAATTGAATTGAAATTGAATTGAAATTGAATTGAAATTGAATTGAAATTGAATTGAAATTGAATTGAAATTGAATTGAAATTGAATTGAAATTGAATTGAAATTGAATTGAAATTGAATTGAAATTGAATTGAAATTGAATTGAAATTGAATTGAAATTGAATTGAAATTGAATTGAAATTGAATTGAAATTGAATTGAAATTGAATTGAAATTGAATTGAAATTGAATTGAAATTGAATTGAAATTGAATTGAAATTGAATTGAAATTGAATTGAAATTGAATTGAAATTGAATTGAAATTGAATTGAAATTGAATTGAAATTGAATTGAAATTGAATTGAAATTGAATTGAAATTGAATTGAAATTGAATTGAAATTGAATTGAAATTGAATTGAAATTGAATTGAAATTGAATTGAAATTGAATTGAAATTGAATTGAAATTGAATTGAAATTGAATTGAAATTGAATTGAAATTGAATTGAAATTGAATTGAAATTGAATTGAAATTGAATTGAAATTGAATTGAAATTGAATTGAAATTGAATTGAAATTGAATTGAAATTGAATTGAAATTGAATTGAAATTGAATTGAAATTGAATTGAAATTGAATTGAAATTGAATTGAAATTGAATTGAAATTGAATTGAAATTGAATTGAAATTGAATTGAAATTGAATTGAAATTGAATTGAAATTGAATTGAAATTGAATTGAAATTGAATTGAAATTGAATTGAAATTGAATTGATTCTAAATATTATTATTTCTAATACATGATCGTCGAAAAAAAGGCTGAAACTGTCTATCGGATCTATTATAGCTTCCCCCGGAGGAAGAATCACCTTATGAATACCACCGCGAATTATGTTGTGTCGAGGCGTTCGGCTTTGCCTGTCAGGTTCTGATTTCCAAGTTGTTCCATCTCTTCCTTTATATGTGTCAATTGAGACGTATTCTTGTAATGGTACATCATCACTCTCACTCCATAATTGTTCATCATCGTTTTCAGATGCTGGTTCTGTCACATTACTTTCACTATCAGAACAGCTGTCAACAGCAAAATTCTCATCATCACTATCGCACTCACGCACAAAAATGTTTTCATCGTCACTTTCAACAAGGGCACGTTGAATTTTACTTTGTGTTAGTTGCTGTTTAGCCATTTCTTTGAATAAAAACGAATTAGAACACGACTACTTTATGACAAAAGTTTCTGATCACTGATACGTGATACGATTACAAAGACTACGATTATAACACAAACAAAGGTCTAGCAGCCGCTATTGCCCACCCGACACCATAAGATTATAAGTTAATGTAAATAAACAACAATCTACCTTCACACTCGAATCAAACAAAATGTTATTGTGTCTGTTGGACACTTCTGGATTGATGAAGTACTATTTTCGTTTATTAACCAAAAATAATAAATTATTCATGTTACAAATATTTTCATTGCACATTTAGATTCGTATAACATTGGTGATAAATTAGATAAAAGGCCGATTCATAAAAATAAATACTTTAGTTTTTATGTAAACATAAACGCAAAATTGTGTCCGCAAGACACTTGTGGGTTGTTAAGGGTTAAATAATAAAAAAGCATTTTTTACATTTATTTGGATTATATGTATGATTACCTTCTTGTACCATCGAAGGGTTTTGTGTTCAGAAGAATAATAGCTTAACATTTGATCATGTTTATCTACTGATCTCATAAATTTATTGTATTGTGTTTGGACACGGGGTTTGAAAGATTCTGTGTGATATTTGTTTTTTGTTTTTACAGATTGGCTGTCGTGGTCTGAACTTATGAATAAAACTTCTCTTTTATCTTTCCATTTGGTGACTGTAATATTATTTTGATTATGCATAATGCAAGCTTCGTTTTTATTTAATTTAGCGTTGACAACTTGCTTAGGATTTCCCCTTCTATTTTGTTTAAGAGTGCCTGTCAAATAGGTTTTCCTGCCTGAAAGTTCCTCTGCCATATCTACACTCCAATAATAATTATCTACATAGAATAATAATTTTACAACATTTTTAACATGACCCATTTCCCCCCCCCCACCCCCCCCCCACGCTTAGATCTTGAGCCCCTGCATATAAATGTATTTTCATACATATGCCATTCTTTTCGGATAACATATATAATTTGATGCCATATTTGTGGACCTTTATTTTTTAAATATTCCCTGAATCACAAGCGTCCTGTCCAAAGTATTAATGATTCATCAATTACCATCTGTTTTGTTGGGTAATATATTGCTTTCATTGTGTTAATACTTTGAGGGCCCGGAATTTTTGCACATTTAGGGCCTTCATAATAAAAAAAAAGCGGTGCCTGGTCATGTATTTGGTTATGTTTAAGTCTAACAAATAATGTTTTTACCAATAATCGGATATCCTATTTAATTTTATCAATCCCATCGCCATTATTACACCTATAAACTTTTTTAACTCCTCCCAAGTATATTGGTTTCCGTTTTTAGAATCTTGCACCGACCACGGCTTTGGCGTTTTATAGTGTCACCATTTTCGTTTGTGCACGATGACAATAAATTGAAAAAGTTTACATTAAATAATAAATAAAAATAATCTATTGGCTATCCCAGTCCAATTGGTCATAAGGCCTGGATTCCCAGTGAAAATATAATTATTTTTTGTGGCTGGATTCCCTGGAACCCAATTCTCCTGTACCTCGGTTGAAAAAAAAAGACTCGTAATTTAAAAAAACCGGCTAAGTGCGAGTCGAACTCGCGCACGTAGAGTTCCGTACCACTTACTTCTGATACATCGCTCTTATACATCTAAATACATAAATGTTTTCTTTATTAGGCAAAAACGGGACCCTTATAGGTTGTCACAATCATGTCTGTCTGTCCGTCCGTATGTGTATGTATATCTATGCCCTTTTAATCCATTCATGTGCCGGTCGGCCGGCAAACAATAGACGAAATTCTTTTTGCATACGTGTTCCGATAATTAATATTTTGCAAAATAAATCTTAAACACAAGAACATAAGGTACTTTATAGATGCACGCGGGCCATCCATTTCTTAATATTATTTTCTCACATAACACAACACATTTGCTCATGTTATTATTATTATTGGTTATTTTTTATTAGGGATAAAAGAAAATTTAAATGGCAATAAATAAAAAAAAATTGTACATCTTTTATAATAACTTGCAACACTAGTGTAAGTTGGTAACACTGTTCTTATTGCTATGTGCACGAGTTAGTTATCTGATAAAGTCTACTGTATAAAGAAACAAGATTTTTTATCAAGAATCCCATAAACCGAAGAGGTTATGGACCCAGGAAACTCTGGAAAACAGCAAAGAAAAAGTTACATTCGTATTTGAAAAATCATTGACAAAATAACCTCAAAATGGATTCCATGCGGTCAATGAATTTAGAAATATTTGACGGAAACAATTTTCGTCAATGGAAATTTCAGATAAAATGTGCCCTAAAAGCTAAAGGAATAGATATTTTGAAACCGAAACCACACGGAGACTGTACAGAATGGTTGAAAAGTGACGGTTAGGCCATGTTCATTACAGGGATGTAACGGAAGTAGTTTTATCGGAACTGAAGCCGGAATCGGAGTTTTTAAATTTGTTTTATCGGAATCGGAACCGCAGTCGGAATCGGAAGCAGGGTGACATGAGAGAGAATTATTATTTAAAGACAAATAAAACATTATGTAGTATTTTTTTTATTTCAAGTTTCAGTTGTAACATAGAAAATAAACAAAATTGGCGTATTTCCAAATAAACAACAAGTTTAAATAGAATGAATTTAAACCCAAACTCTAAAGTAGCATATATTAGTGATTATATTATACTAACGAACAAAAGCTTTAAAAAAATTAAATCGTATTAAAAATTGTAAAATATAATACGCTACTTTTAAGTCAATTACTACTATTAATTAACTCTAAAAGTAGCTTTATTATATTTTATGAACAAAAGCTTTGAAGCTTTGTCTCCCTCTAATCTAGTTCCTAAGGGGTCGTAGATTAGGCCAGCGCCATTAAAAAGCTGTTTGCTCGTTACCGAACTTGGTAGAGATCACTCTCGTTAAGTTGTGGCTACACCTATGGTTAACGTCCATTATCGCGATAATTAATGGCATTTCTCGTTAGTGTGGCCCGAGCATTAGATGAGAAACTGGTGTTATTGTCACTCATATTTCGGGTGATTTCTTCAAAAGGTTGAAGTATAGTCACTATTTTTTTAAGCTGCAGCCATTCTTCAGGAGACAGTTGAAAGATGTTGTGTTTAGATGCGTACAGACATAGAGAATCTTGTATTCTAATCATTTTTTGTAACATATAAAATGTACTGTTCCACCTGTAACAAATTAATTAAACTAATTAACGCTTGTAATTTACAGTATAACTTAAAGTATTATTTAAATTAAATAAATGACAAAAACTAAATAACACACTCATTATAATCAGCGTGCATATACGACAGCAAGCTTTATTTAAAATCGATCTAGTGGTTTTATTTGAATTTATTGTATTAGCATGGATAAATCTTTGATTAAATGAAATAATCTGGAGGTAAAAATAAATGCACAGATTAATACAACTTACTGCGTACTGCACTCCTGTATTACACTCAAACATTCTTGTTCGAGTTGTTCCTTTTGTATTTTGTGTCGATACGTGCGTAGGATGCTCAAATAAAACCGCCACTTGCTATTTTTTTTTGCTATTGGAACTTTTTGATTCTTCTATTGAAGCTTCGAAACAATCAAGTAGTTAATTATAACATCCCATGACTTTATATCTATAATTCTATACCCAAATTTTGTAGGGATTTTAAACAAGCGGTTGTAGTGTCAAGTAGTTGCTTTATGGCAGCGGCGGACTCATAACCAATAGGTTTTTGTGAGAATAATCGTTTCAATATTTCATTTGAGTTATATCGCTTATTATTATATCGGCGTATTAATTTTTCCCATGCTTCTGCATAATTCATTTCAGTAGTAGACATACTTCTCAACCAGTTTTCAGGTTCACCTCTCAAGCTACTCTTATGCAGCCTTTGCACAGCACTCAAATGTTTATTGTTGTGACTTAGACAGACAAACATGTCGTGAAAACTTTGCCATTCTTCATAAGCACCCGAAAATGATGGCAATTGTATTTGTGGTAGCTTTACTTCCAGATTTGACGGGACACTGGTATTTGCATCGCTGTCTTTCGTCACACATGCATGTTTGACGGGATAGACTCAGACGTAAATCGATTTTCATCTTGCTTTTACAATCCGTATATATCTCTGAATGTCCGTACCAATCTTCTGAAAAATATGCCATCTTTTCTCGATCTGATTTCCTTGATTCCACTATTATTCCAAAATGATTGTCCGTAAATTTTTTCCATAACTGTTCTAAATTTTCCCCGGTTTTCGGCACCAGATGTCGATGCGTAGGATGCTCAAATAAAACCGCCACTTTCTATTGGAACTAAAAATATTGATTGCGTGATTTAACTACATACAGCGCCATCTCTAATTTCAACACAGTACTACTTCCTTATTTTTTTAGCAGGCATAAAAAACCCATATAACATAGTATAGATTAAGACATTGATTAGAATTAAAAATAAAAATAATAACAACACAATAGGACAATATGACATACACTTACACATATACAAATACATAAAATCACCCATTTGGTCTTGTCGGGTACCCCAGTCCACTGCCTATCTGCAGTGTAGGTTTCTCCAAACTGTCAATCACAGGCTGCTTCTAAAATTTTATTTTGGCTTGAGCACACTCTCTGCCAAAACTTATTGAAATACAATTATTTATTTGTTTAAAATATTTTATGTTTTGAATGGAGGGAAATTTATTATTTACTATATGTAATTTATGCATTTATTAATTTTTAACTATAAATTTTAAAGTAACAAACCGTATTAAACATTTTGTGCATCACAATATGATGAAACATTACTGAAGCCACAGTTAGGTATACAATTTCATAAAGGCTAATAACGAAAGATTTAGAATATGTATAAAGTGCATATTTATTCAGGCTTTACCAATTACCACCATTGTTCTATATGATAGGAGTCAACAAATGGTGTCAAAATAAGTACTACAAGCAGGGCAATAAACCACCCCAATGTGTGGTCAATAAGTAAATACAGAGCTGCCTACCAAGGATTTCTTAAATCAAGTGAGTGTTTATACACGTACAGTATAAAACTAATTAATTATTCATGAATTAAGTCAAGTCAATGACTGTGTAAATTGATCAATTAATCTTTCTATGACTTTCAGGTTATACGGAGTGTACATACGGTCTACCTGGTATGTGCACCCATCAGTCCTTTGTGAAGAACGGTACCAATTCCAAAGAAGATACTACATACAACTACACACACTGTCAAACATCTGACAATGATATCTGTCGTCTCGTTCCTACACTCCACGCAGGGTGGGAGGGCAGTCTGCGTCCCACCGCCGCCGAGTAAAGACGTGCTCGAGTGAGGATAGCGAGCCGATATATAAACTAAGCACATCGTTCATTTATTTATTTTTTATGGTTATTTCATATGTAGATTAGTGTCTACTACAGATACCATTTTAGTGTAATATTTAATTAAATACGAACGGCCACAGCGGTGGATACATAAAAAAACAAATTTTATTATAACTAATTTATAAGAAATTACAAATTAAATTATTATAGACGATTGACAATGTTCGATATTAGAGACAAGGTGAATCAAAACGGTACGATGGCGTGAGCGGTGACCCTGATGCGTCGAGTTGCGACGAGTCACCTCCTCGTGCTAGCGATTGACGAAATCGCTATTGCCGGAGGCTAATTAGGTTGATGCGCTGTCATCGGTTTACTAGGTGCGCCGTGGTATAACAAATTAATACCTTGTTCTCAGTTTTCTTATTTATATTGTGACAATTTTATATTGTGTAAATATAGTTCCAATCTGTCCATTACAAAGGATGCTGATCGCGCCTGGTCTTCCTTTACGGTGAGGACTTAAAATGAACACTGCTTGATGCGAACTTGAATGATAATTTATTACTTTGAATTTACAAATGGTTAGGTACTGTTGTCCGCTGCGTGGTTCAAGGCGCAATGACATGACGGCTCCCGGTGACGTCCGAAGCCGAGCGACCCGTTGCCGTATCGACTGGAGCAGGCGCCGACTTGACGGTGTTGCCATCAACATCTGGCTAGGCGTTGGCCTGAACAGATGCTATTATTAGTAAAATGTGTCGAGTTTCAGTTTTGTTTTGCCATAAATTAAAACATAATTGATAAGTAGGTACATAATATTTTAGATATTATTATGTGTTAGTAGTTACCTATAATTCTAGACTGGTGGTATCTAATTACATCAATTTGGAATGTTTATAAAATTACTTATCTAATGTAACGTACATAAATAATTAAATTTAGACTCTTATTACATTCAATAAAATAAAAAAAAAATTGTTTGTTAATAAAAGTTAGTTTTTTATTTAGTATGTAGTACAACCACATATATTTTATTTAGTATTTACAGGAGGTAGGCAGGTGCTCGGAGACGGAAATTCCTCACGTCACCTTTGAGGAATTTGAGGCGGCAACCTCTTGTCTCCGGACAAAGAAAACCGCGCCAGGTCCGGATGGTGTTCCCGCGAAGGTGATCGCGCTGGCTGCTCCACAATTTGAGGAGCGCATTAGGGGCCTCTTTGACTCGTGTTTTTCGGTCGGGAGGTTCCCTAAGTTGTAGAAAGAGGGGCAGCTTTGCCTACTCCGGGCCGGCCTGTCGACTCGCCGTCGGCGTTTAGGCCAATCGTCCTCCTTGACGAGATGGGCAAGGTGTTCGACAGGTTATCGCTTCCCGCATTAATGAACACCTGAAGGGTACGGGTCCCGACTTATCTGAGTCCCAATATTGTTTCCGAACAGGGCGTTCGACTATCGACGCCCTGGCTCGGTTAAAGGCACTCTGCAAGGAAGCGGAGGAGCGCGGGGAAGGCGTGTTGGCTATATCGTTTGATATAGCCAATGCGTTCAACACCATTCCCCGCGCCACCATACTGGCGGCTCTGGAATATTTTGGAGTGCCAGCATACCTTCGAGTACTGCTGGAGAGTTACCTGCGGGACCGCAGTTATGTGGACAGAGACGGCCGTCTTTGCCGTTACGAAGTCGGGTCCGGTGTTCCACTGGGGTTCGTTTTGGGGCCCCTCCTGTGGAACATCGGGTACGATTGGTTGTTGCGCGAGGCTCTCCTCCCGGGCATGGGTGTCATTTGTTATGCCGATGACACCCTAGTCACTGCCCGGGGGAAGACATATGAGCGCGCTGCGCGCTTGGCAGAGGCAGGGGGCACTTTAATTGCCCGACGCATGGGCCTCTTGGGGCTCCGGGTGGCGCTGGAAAAAACCCAGGCCATCTTTTTCCATGGGCCTCGGCAGCGCCGCCCCCAGGGCGCCTACATAGTCGTTGATGGTGTCCGAGTGGAGTTAACTCCACTCGGACACCTCCCTTAAGGGACACCATCAAATACCTTGGTCTCGAGCTGGATCCGCGGTGGCAGTTTGGCCCGCACATTAGCGGGCTGTCGCCGCGGCTCCTAAAAGCAGCGAACGCCTTTGCCTGGCTCCTCCCGAATTTGGGGGGCCGAAGGCACATTGCCGGCGATTGTACGCCGGCATTATCAAAAACATGCGCTTTACGGTGCACCAATCTGGGCCGACCGTGCCTCACACAGGCACAATGCCGCACATCTACGGCGACCCCAGCGGGCAGTAGCCCAAAGGGTTGCCAGGGCCTACCGCACGGTCGGTTATGACGCCTCGTGCGCCCTAGCTGGCACCCCGCCCTGGGCCCTTGAGGCCCAGGTACTAGCCAGGGTGTACGCCTGGACAGCCGAGGAGAGCGGAAAGAGGGGCGGTGCGGAGGGAGGCCTACGAAGACCTCGTCCTTCAGTGGACAGAGAGCCTCGCTTCCGCACCATACGGGAGACGTCTGTTAGACGCGCTTGGTCCCGTACTGAGGGATTGGATGGAGCGGCCTCATGGCCACCTTTCCTACCGCCTGGTGCAGGTGCTGACCGGACACGGTTGTTTTGGCAGCTACCTGCACCGAATCGGGCGGGAGGTATCGGCTATGTGTTGGGAGTGTGGGGCGGACGTTGACACGGCCGACCACACTCTTTTCTGGTGTCCAGCGTGGGAGTCCGAGCGCTCTGTTTTGTCTGTTTTGCGATCGGCAACTCGGATAGTCTTCCCGCGGTCGTCTCAGCCATGCTGGACGGCCGCGCGGATTGGTCGACTGTCGCCTCCTTCTGCGAGACCGTCATCTCGCAGAAGGAGGCTGCAGAGCGTGCGCGCGAGGACGATCCTTCGGCCCCGGCATCACGCAGACGCAGAGGGGGGCGCAATAGGCGGGCGTATAACCGCCAGCAACCCCCTGACGGGACCCAGCGGGTGGACGGTGCGGGGGCGCCTCCATCCGCCTTGCACGGGTCCCCGTCGTCGTCGGACGGGAGTGGGCCGGCCCTCCGGGCCGCTCCCGTCGCTCCCCCTATGGGGGGGCCTGTCGGGCCTGAGTAACTCCGGGTCCCGTGCCACCATCCCCATAGGCGCCTGTAGGAGGGGCCGGGGTTTTTAGTGGGTATTCCCTGCCTCCCTTCCATCTTGAGGCAGGGCGAGTCCCACATCATAACGCGGGTATGCCTAAAAGCATTTTCCCCGGCTTAAAAGGTAGGCAGGTGGTGAATTCGCACAGAAGCGTTTTTTTTCTGTTCAGTAGTTTTTGCGTGAAAGTGGAACAAACATCCATCCATCTATCCAAACAAACTTTCGCGTTTATAAGCTGAAGAGTTTGTTTGTTGCGTGAGTAGCCAGTGAGTGCGTATGCGTTACTGGACGATGGTGCTTCGATATCGATGATTGATAAGGACTTGGTAAGCGAGCTAGGTTTAGAAACTTCACAGTCTAGCCCTGTTAAATTCATTGATGCATTTGGCATAGAAAACTTTCAGTCTCATGTACCTAAAGTTAACGTAAATATTTCTGGCTGTAATGAAAATAGTAATTTTGATATAACTTTTAGACAAGTTAATAACTTAAATTTACCTACACAAAATTTAACTTCAATTCAGCATCTCGATTGTAAACATTTGTTAGATGTTCAACATTTAGTTTGTAAGGAAACTGTTGTACCGAAATTGTCAATTGGGGAAGACAATTATTTTCTCTTGGCTCCTTTGGAGATTTTACATGGGGATAAGCATGAGCCCTATGCTACTAGATGTCGCTTAGGATGGTGTATCCATGGCTGCTATGGTCTCCTCACTCACACTCCCGTGAATGCACACACTTTTAATTTCATCTCTCAAATTCGGAGGTGCACGACGACGTCACCTGTGACGCCGATAGATTGAATAATAAGGATAATAAGGATCACGTTCGAGCGGTCTTCTTTCATGGCTAGTATACATATATGGGCTGCTTGCCTAGAATACATTCTTATCCCTTTAGAAAATGTGATAACCGGTTATGTAATATTTGAATTGTAATTGTTTTATTTATTTGCAGATATCATTCAACAGCACACAATCTCTGTCATCGTTGTTGGCAAAGAGTTGACCACTATGCGCAACACGCATTAGAAGTTCCACCACCAGTACCAGATCCGTTATAAGCTCCAGAAGCGGTTCCAGCTCCACAAAATGATGCACAGGGTGCACATGATCGCGAACTGTATGTGCCGCCTGCGTATAAAAGAGCACGAAACACATCAAGTCACTGCATATTTGGCGCTTGTGGGAACTATAACCGCCGGCGTATACCAAAAACAATCAAGCTGTATATGATGACTACATATCAATTCCCGGAAACTCATTTTGCTAAAAACTGCACCCCAGTCAGTCGCCACCGGTTGTTAGTGTTCCACTGGGGGTCTGGTATGTTGGCGACTGGCTGTGATGCAGCCTTTTTCATAAAGTCTATGTTTTTATATATATTTTATTTTATTCTTTTTTCTACAAATTGTCTAATGATCGGTTGTCACCTGTCTGCCTGCTTGTATGCTCTTATTTTATCAATATATTTGGTTATTATTCTGTTTCTACGTGTTTCCCGTTCCTCAGAACATTCAGAAAGTAATATGTGAGATGAATTGGAGAACCACTGCACAATTTCTCATTACTTTACAGCAGAACATTTCACAGATGTGTGTAACATGTTAACTGAAGGAATCTTATCTAACAGGCATTATGATTTCGAGACTGTCGTACAGTCTTCATTTTTGGGTAGGACTCAATGGAAGTGAGTTTGAATTTATATTATTGCAAACACCGTCGCTTAGTGCATACATCGACGCTAGGACCATACTCGGTCTTTACCTCGCTAAGCTGGTGAGAGTAATGAAAGCTAAAAAAAAAACTATTTAAAATATCTCGACGAACATTAGAGAGGAAGCTGGCGATTGCAAGACAATGTTCGAATGAAGAGTATGTTCCTCAGCATTTAGGTATTGACCATATCACGAGAGAAGATGCACTACAAAGAAATCTCTCAATACCCAAATACCTCTTCGGAAATAATGAAAACACGAAGTTGATTGTGATTTGCGATGGAACATATGTTTATATTCAAAAAAGTTCCAACTTTTTATTTCAGAGACTAAGCTACAGCTTGCATAAGTTTTCCAATTTATTGGAGCCGTTCATAACTAGTGACGGATACATAATAGATATTTTGGGTCCATATGCTGCAACAACAAGCGATGCAACCATATTGAATTCTGTTTTAGATAACGAAGAACACCCGCTGCATGTATTTCTTGCTCAGCACGATGTGTTTATTTTGGATAGAGGATTTCGAGACGCCATAGACAATCTTGGAATGAATAACTATGAAGGCCATATACCTACAAAGGATAGACATGCTACACAATTAACGACAACCCAAGCCAACAAATCTCGACAAATAACAATTTGTCGTTGGGTGATTGAAGTAGTAAACGGGCGTTTTAAGCGTGACTATAAACTTCTTCGTCAAGATTACTTTAACAGAGCGCTGTTTCATATGTTTGATGATTTTAGAGTGTGCGGAGCGTTAATTAACCATTTTCACCCTGTAATCGGTGACAGTGAACGCGCTCCTGCGATAATAAACCGCATACAGGAAAGGATACATTCACCAAACATTTTGAAGGAATATGTGGAGCAAAAGCGTCTTAACAGACAAAGGATTTCTTTTATACGATTAGAGGACAACCAAATAGAGGACTTTCCACATTTGACTGAGCAAATGTGGAAAGACGCTGCTGCCCGTCATCGGCCCCCAGTTCTCGTAAATATACGAAGAAGTGGAAGATGCTAACCACATCAAGGTACGTACAGGGCATTCATGTTCATTCACCAACATCGTATTGACAAGCTCGATAGCGGTTTTGTTGCAGCCCTGCCTAAGGCAGCGAATTGTGGGTTCGATTCCCAACCGGGACAAACATTAATGTGATGGACATTTTGCGTTTGTTACATGCCTGTTGATATAGAATTCTTTGAGACACAAGTACCTAGTTTAGTCACGGGCAGCGGCAAAGCGTGATTCCCCGGCGGATGGAACCTCACGTACAACTTTAGCGGACGATTCGATGTGAAATAATAAATTAATTAAACTTTCAAAATTTATTCAGAGTTTCTTACTCTAGTTTACAAAATTATGCTCGGAGGCTACTGACTGAATGCTTCCTGAAGTGAGATGTTCGACTTATATACCCATCGCAACAAAATTGTTCAACTATAACATTTTTCGCGACTTTGTGACGGCGGTTGTCGATACGATTTAACATGAATTGGATCGTCATTTTTTGTTCTAATACAATGCTTGACTTCATTGGTAAAAGATAATGGTATGCCTTCACAGTAGAAAATGTCTTTATATTCTGAACATACCTAAAGAATAAATTTTATTTTGTTCTTCCTCATTCATATGATCCAAACGCAATGTTCCCAAATTATTTTCAAGTAATAAGTCATGGTCATATGTAAGTTACTCTCGGAATAATCAGTTAAGTGATTTAATTTACACGTACTTGGGTCATACTTAGTTATCTTGAATGGTGCCTGTCGACGACAGGCTGGCTAGAAGCCATTAAGTATGTTCTCTTTTGTTGTGGACGCGTTGCCATAGTAACGCGCGGATGTTCTGTGTAAATTCTGCAACGATATTGGTTTTGTGATTTAATATTATTATTTTAGTTTGTGCTTTTTTTACCTTTTCTTCTTGTTAATTATTATACTCTTTTATCCTTAACCAGCCCTTTTAATTCTACTGTCCACATTTGGTCCTTCTCGGTGTTTATTTCTTTTCAATTAATTTTCAAAAAATTTTCCCTTGTCAAAATTATTTTCTTGTCTTTTCAATTATGTTAACTAGGTCTAAAAGCACAAGCAGATCTCAACAAGAGGTCGTAACCCCTCTTTTCTCGGAGGAGAATGTACTCTCCGTTAAAACGCGCCGGGGGGAGGGGGACAACCAATCGTTGCCAGTTTCCAGGTCGTCCAGGCATTCCGGCTGCACCAGCCGTAAGCTTGCGGAGGTTCAATATAGAGCCAAGCTTGCCGACATTGATAAGCAGCGGCTAGCGGCCGAGGAAGAAGCAGCGGCCGCGTTGGTGGCCATTAGGAAGCGGCGACAGGCGGCGGAGGAGGAGGAGGCCCGCGCGAACCTCGACTTGGCTCAGGCCGAGGAGCGCGCGTCGCGACATTCCCGTTCAGGGAGGAGGTATATCGCAGCGCATGTGGACCAGCAAAACTGTGCTGGTACAAGTAAGGTAACGAACCCAACTTTTGTAGACACAGCGTGTGCGGAGCGCGCGCGGCTAATTAAAGAACCTATTCCTCTATCCTCACAGCCCCAGGTGGTGACAGTAGATGTAGCACAGCTACAATCGTTAATGTCCATGAGACAAGGTGCCAGCTCTATGCCACTGCCCACATTCAGTGGTAACATATCAGAGTGGCTATTATTTAATAAAACCTTTTGTGACACAAAAACTTCATTTTCCCCGGCCGAAAACCTTCGTAGGTTGCGTAATGCCCTCAAAGGAGAGGCACGCGATTTGGTAGAGTCTCTGTTACTCGTCGCTGATGACCCCGAGGATGTCGTTGGAGCTCTTGAGCTGTACTATGCTCAACCGGAGCAAATTGTTGCCAACGACATCCATTTTATTCGCGGCATGCCGCGATTGGGGAAGAGTAACAAAGATCTCGTAGCCTTAGCCAACAAGGTAAGGGGATGTGTGCGAGTCATGGACTTGTTAAACAAAAACGACTATCTGTACTCACCTGAATTTTTCGACAACATTTATTCTAAATTAACACCCTTATTGCAAGATAAATGGCTAGAGTATGCACATTCTTCTTCTTTTTCTAGTCAACCGAAGCTGCTCGGTATGGCGGAGTTCCTGGAGCGTGAGGCGAGTAAGCGGGTTCGATTTGCTCCGTGCGAGGTTGCTGCTGTGGCACCGGCGGCGGAGAAACCCTCGGCCTCGGCCCCACGTGCAGTCGTCGGACACCTCGACGGAGACCGCCGCCATCAAGCTTCAGCTGCGTCGACGAGGACGGTACCTCCTAAACTTATTTGCAGCACTGCAAAATGCTCGGACGTCAGTCTGTGTTCATTCTGCAGAGGACCCAAGCACAGCATACGATCGTGCAACAAGTTCACGGTCTTGTCAGCCGAAGAGCGTTCGTCGTGGGTCCGTAAGACTAAACATTGCTGCAGGTGCCTGAAACGCAGTCGGCACGACTGGCGCGCCTGCAAGGTGAGGTGTAAAGTGTGCAGAGGGTATCATCACGCACTTTTGCACAACGCGTCAAAGTGCGTGAAAGCCTCCGATTTATCAGACGGCCCTCAGTCTAGAAAAGAGAAACCCAATCCATCTAAAGAGTCGATCATAATAAATAATGCTAAGGTCAAGTCTATCGAACAAGGGGGTCGCATTTCCTTGAAAGTTGTAGCCGTCATTGTCACTGGCCCGGGAGGGAAATGCGATACCTATGCTGTTCCTGTTCTAAGTGACAGTCTATCGTCTTCAATGATAGACTGTAGTTTGGCCAACGAATTGGGGTTGTCTGGCTGTAAAGATCGCGTTTGCAATAAGCGATCGAATATTAATCGTAAAGGGGTTAAATTCAAAATTGAAGTTTCGGCATTAGGGGCAAAAATTGTTCGGAGTCGTGTCATATTGCCAACGCGCAAATTATTACCAGGCTGTCACTTTCGCCGCAATCGGTTCAAGCAAGTCTAAAAAGCTTTAACCATTTGCGAGACCTTGCCCATAAGCTCGCGTATACCAATGGGTCTCCTCGAGTACTCATTGGCATCCGCGATTGGCATTCAGACATGTGATTTTTTACGAACACATTTTACTTTTGGCCTTTTCCCAAAATTCTCTGTGTCTATAACAAAACCTTTTATTATTTTTATTTTTATATACGTATAACATGTACTAACATATATTTTTACCAGTTTCGAAACATGTCATTTTTATGTCGCTACTGGAGAGTTGTTCAATGTTAATTTTGAACTTCTCGTAATGTGTCTCCCTCTTATAATCTCATAATTCAAAATTATTGCTCATTTATTTGTATATCCGGTATAGCTACAGGCATTGATTTCAATATTGCGCTTAGTCGCTACAGCCTGTAGCATAATTTATAGTACAACCGGTAGGGCTTTAGTTGGGAATCTCTTACTTTTAATCTTTTAATTTACAAACTGTCGTCAATTAAATCGAAAAACACGGTAGCTTAAAAGTGTTCGTCTATTTCAGACGCGGCAGGGTACGTCCGCTACTCGCCAGTGACGTCACTGAAGATCTTCGTGTCACTTCTTCACCGTCGTGCCCGGAAGAAACTCCAGCTCAGCACTGCGAGCCGCTATACTTGCAGCTCGCTTCTTCATCGATACCCTTCAAGTTGTCGGCTATGAAGGAGCCAAGATGCAACTGGATCTATTATCCTGGCTAATTGATATCGCCTCAATTAACGTTTGTACGAAGACTATTTACTTCGCTTGGTTCGTTTCTACACCGTATGGGGAGGGCAGGACCGTATTCAAGCAGTCGAGGAGCTTCAGAAGGGAGCATTATTTTCACCTCGGCTGAGGCCTGTCCATTTTATTGCCGCATCGCATAGAGCAATCAAGAAGCCTTCGTCCACCAACATTGCGCCGTTACTCATTACCACCGCCTGATGGGCCTGTGGAGGTAGCAGTAAAGGGCAAGCCAGTAGCATGTGCCGACAACTGTAACTGTTTTGGGGTTATCATTGAATGGATTATCATAGAAGAATTGCTGAGCTTCTCCACGCTTTTCGGAAGTTTGAAGATTAGTCGGCTGCGCTGTACTCCAAAGCGTGACTCACTGTGCGGGTAACGGATGTTGCCACTGCATAATTTTAAGCGTTTTATAGCCGTAAACTTATGTAATGTATAGCCAGTCTGTCGTCTATTTCTTGCAGTAAGGCTGAGCCTTACGGGCGGGAGTATGTCGACGACAGGCTGGCTAGAAGCCATTAAGTATGTTCTCTTTTGTTGTGGACGCGTTGCCATAGCAACGCGCTGCTCTTGTCTGCTGTTCTGTGTAAATTCTGCAACGATTTGGTTTTGTAATTTAATATTTTATTTTAGTTTGTGCTTTTTACCTTTCCTTCTTGTTTTCATATTATACTCTTTTATCCTTAACCAGCCCTTTTAATTATACAGTCCACAGTGCCGTTATTGTTAAGTGCATATGATCAGTACTGGCATTCTGTATAATAGTACAAGCCTGACTACGGTTACACGTAACGAGAGCACTTGGCATTCTAACAAGAGGAGAGAATTCTTGGTACTCAATTATACCTTGTCCACTGTAGAGATCGGTGGGTATTTTAATTTTTTGTTCACTACGTGGAGCTATCTCAATCGTTATTGGATTAAAATTTTTTAGTGAAGGTTTGAAATAAATTGGTATTACACAATTATTTGTAATAAGTAAACACTTTTCGAAATTTATAATTGCTTTCAAATTATGCAAAAGATCGTTACCGATTATCCCATCGTAAGAATTATCGCCGATTTTATAAACATAAAATTTATATTTAATATCCGTATTAAATAATTTGAATAAATCAATGGTTACCGAACCACTATGCTTCGAACACGCATGCGTACTAATAACTTCAAACAGTTCCGGTTTCTTAAACTGAGCGAAATATTTATTCACAATGTCTGGGCTAAGAAAGGATTTCGTACTTCCGGTGTCAATCATTAATTTCGCGTTTATTTCTGGCACAAGAATATACGGTAATTCACAGCCTTCTACTTGTGTGTCGATGTTGAGGCACGTAATTGAAAATTCTTTTCGTTCGATTGTTCCTTATCATTCGGCGTTACTTTGTCACGCGGCGCCGCGGTGTAAGAACAATTGATAGCAACACAGGTGGATCGGATTGTTTTAATAATCGCAGACTTTTGCGAGCTGCAATTACTTTAATTGTCGCTTTAATGAGAAAATTAAACGAATTACATCACGAGGTTTATCACGCATTAATCCTGTGTGAAACTGAAGCTCACCTCAACGTCCATCGACCTACATAATTTTAATGTATTTGTGTCTAAGAATTATATAGTTAAATTTTTGCAACTAGGATTGTATAATTTTAAATTCTAACTTTAATAAGGTGGCAGAGTAATTCACGTAAATTCATATTAAATATATAAGCCATCAGGCGGCGCAGCCTGCTAAAGTATATATTATACCTATTTTTGTAAAAATTTATGTCAATTGTATAAAGCAAAAAGCTTAAGTGAATTGACATTACAGGCAAATAAGCCTAAGAAATTGTTATATTAAGGCAAGGAAGCCCAAGCAATTTAAAGGTATCATTGTTTGAAATTGTTCTATTAAGGCAAAGAGGCCTAAGCGATTTAAAGGTGAATAAACCTAAAGAAATAATTATTGTTTGAATTTGATTTAAGGCAAGGAAGCCTATGCGAAAGTGAATTTTTGAATTGTGTATCGTATTAATTTGAATTGTGTGTTATATTCATTTGAATTGTGTATTTTAGGGAGAAGTTAAAACTTATTGAAAGTTTTTGAGGGAAAGGTTATTCGTACTTTAATTAATATTTAAATATTTTGTGAACATTTTATTGTTTTAACAAAATGCAAGCGATAAATGTAATACCGTATCAAAGATAATCCCACTGTTTGATGGTGATTACAGACACCTCAGTCTATTTCTACGCAAATGTGAATACGTGCTATCATTGTATCAAGGCGATATTGACCAAATGAACTACAATATGCATGTTATAACGAGTAGACTTGCCGGAAACGCCTCCGCACTTATTAGCGAACGTGAGGAGGACATAAAAGATTGGGAAACTCTAAAAGAAGTTCTTAATCAACATTTTGGCGATCCTAGATCGGAAGAGTGTATTGCAATGAAACTGGAAACACTTTAATAAGAGTTGTAAAATGATAACAACAAGCTAGAGTACCTGAGACTTAATACCAAACACGTGTAATCCAAAAGATTAGGCGCAATAATTAAGTATTAATAAGAGTTGTAAAATGTTAACAACAAGCTAGAGTACCTGAGACTTAATACCAAACACGTGTAATCCAAAGGTTTAAAAGTGTAATCATTGTATTGTTACTAACCCTAGTATAAGAAGTGAAGTGAAGTGAACAGACCAAAAGCCAAATAAGTGAAGTGAACTAACCAGTATTTAGATAAGATATTAACGTTAATGAGAAACGTTTATCGCAATGGTATATGCGGGTATCCTAATAGGTTAGATATAAAAGCAACTATAAGCTGTTAAATATAAGCAACTATAAACGTAAGTGCTTAATATTATATAATTGCGACTTGAATGTATCCGAAAGTGAGGTTGATGAATATGGGAAGGATTTTAAAATCATCCTATTTGAAGGATGATTTCAAATTTAAGCAGGGAGGAGTAATGTAGCGGCCTCTTCCGCCTACTTACAATGTATTCGATTACAATGTAAGTCACAGTTCCAAGTAATAGAGAAGGCCACTAAAACCATATCTGAGAGGGTCCCTTGATTAGTTTCTATGCTAAAACAATGGGCGATGTGTAAAGCCGACGATAAGGAAGGCGCACAAGTTAGTACATCTTGTTAGTAACAAGAAAGACATTGTTAAACCAACATTAAACGTGACACATACAAAGAACTAATTCTTAGAACCCCGCTTATCTTAACCCTCCTAGTTGCGATGCCTTTTAAAGGCGAGCGATTTAAAGGTGAATTAACCTAAGGAAAAAATTATTGTTTGAATTTGATTTAAGGCAAGGAAGCCTATGCGAAAGTGAATTTATGTCCGTGGGACATTTTGGTTGTCCTTAGGACAATAATAATGGAATCAGCATAAAGCCATACTTTTTCTTTCAATAATTAATCACTGAAGAGCCTCTTACCAGGGCTAGAGCATTTATTATTGTTTAATATAAATTACATTGATATTTTGACCAACTTCAACATTGTACTTCTTGACGTGTGTTACTTAACACATTTTTATAGTCTATTAGTTCTCTATTCTAATGTTTTTTTATTATTTTTAGGTAATGGGTTTGACGGAAAAAGAAAAATCAAGACGCTATACAGAAAGACTTAAAGCAGACCCGGAGAAATTAGCTGAGCGAAAGAGAAAAAAAAAGGAAAGCTAGTATTTAAGTTGATTAAAGAGACTGTTAATTTTTGAAGTTGATTAGTAAGAGTTATTATTACATTTAATCTGTTCATTATTGAATAGTTTGTCATGTTGATTCTTTCGTAAAAAATAATAATAAAACTGATAATTATTGTCATATTGTTGTTTTTACAACTTAGAATCACAAACAAGTCTAAATTCGTACGTAGACTTTCCATTGCAAGTATTTCACGGTCGCGGAGTAATAGTAGTAGTCCGAAAGTTTGGAATAAACTGAACTATTAAGTGAAAAATAGTTTATTTATATGTCTCCAAAAATAAAAAAATGCAGGTTATTAGTAAATGATTTATTCTTAATTACCCTCACTAACAATTTGTGTAATTAGTTTTCCTAGTGAAAGCCCTTAATGATGGTAAGATTTCCTGGAACTCATAATGCTAATTACCTACTTACTTTTCAAAATAAGGTTATAATTATGATTTGCATTGTTGAATACTAGTCCTTAATTAGGTTAGGAAGATAATAGTAGCTAATTAGAACTTAGTTTGTTGACTTGATGAATAAAATGAATCATTTTTCGAAATAAAAAAAGTATTATTTTTTCTGAATTTTTTAAAAAAATTCTGCAGTCGTGACCGTTATGTGCGGTATGTCAAAAAATCATAAATAATTAGTATTATGACCCCCTGTAAGGATATTACGGTTTGACTTGCAGTTCCAAAGAAAATCGTATTTTTCATAAGAGTTTCATACAAAATTTTCGCAAAAGAATTATAACTCGTTAGTTTATACCCCAAATTAACTTTTTCGACTTTTTAGAGCATGGAAATAGTTGGTAGAAGCAGTTCCCAACAAAAAAAGCGACACTCCTAAGTTGATATCCCTATGTCTATGAAAGTCGATTTTCAGCCCACTGTGCGCCATCTAGCGCCGGACGGCGCACACGACGGGAAACCGGGGACAGAAGCCCAGCGCAACGGCCGCCCCTCACTTGCCTTCTAAAATTCGTTCCCTCCACACTCGATCGCTAAAGACTTCGGACTATTATTTACTATCTCTTATATTTAGTAATACCAACCATAAAAAGTCTTAAAGTGGTGACCCCGTACGTTTCTGTTTGAACAGTTTTTTTTTAATTCATCAAAGTTATTAAGTAACGTGAAGTAAAATGAATCCGATCCAGCAACAGCCAGGATCTGCAGCGGTCGAGCAGGCAATCCAATCACCCAGCGACATCATGTCCGTATCCTTACTTTCACGGATACCTGATTTCTGGGAAGACCAGCCACGCGTTTGGTTCTACAGAACGGAAGCCATATTAGTGCCACAGAAACTGGGAACGACTCACGTTTCGACCTGGTTGTATCAAAGTTACCTAAAGAGGTAATATTACAAATCAGTGACTTCTTAGCCAGACTACCCGAATCAAAAAAATATGACGCTTTAAAAGCCAAACTACTCACTCTATACGAGGAATCAAAGACTAGGCAAATAGAAAAGCTTATTGGTGAGATGGAGCTCGGAAATCAAAAACCTTCGCAGCTTCTCAGCTTCAGCATCTAGAGTATTTTGGTAATTTTATTTTGCTGAAAAGCGATACACAAGATGCAAAATCATTAGCGACTAAAAATATGATTATACATCGTAACTTTGATTACGACCAGATATTTGACTGTACGTTAGTATATTATGTAAAAAAGTGGAAGAGTTTCAGGATCGTGACAGCGGTTGGGGATTTTTAAGTAACATACATGTTGAAGTTAATATTACTTCTTGCCATATAAATAGGTTATTTATTGCTTAAAAGGCATGTATTCGAGCTATTTATGACGTAGATAATTTGATTTCATGTCGGCCTTTGTTCAAACAATTGAATGAAAGTACTCACTGTCCCTTGCTTATATGTATACGAGGTGTGCGTCTTTGTAAAAACTCACTCAGAGCTATTTAAGACTCTGTATGACATTCCACGTACGCATAGCTGTAGACGTCCAAATAAATTAATGAAAACAGCTATGCGTTCAAAGAACAATCGGTCATTGGCTGTCAAATTATATAATAAGTTACCCATGAACGCAAATGATATGACAAGTGTAAATATAGGCTTAGAACATGGCTTATTCAACATTGTTTCTATAGTTTAAAAAAATATTTTGACCCCACGAGTGACTTGCTTTGTTTAATTCAATTTTAATGATATTTTGAAAATATGGTAAATGTTATTCTGTTGTACAATTAGGTGTTCTAATAATTTAGTTATTTTGACGGATAATAATTTATTTCACTTGTATGTACTCAATTTAATAATTAATTTAATTCGACATGTAACAATTTATTTCAATTATGTGTTCAATCTAATAATTTATTTCATTTGACAACTTGACATAATATTTGCACACTCTGAAGAGTGAATGTGTTTAGTTCTTTATTATACATATCACCTGTAATATTATGTACCGTATTCTAGCAAATAAATAAATTCTTATTCTTATTAACAAGTTTAATCCGTTAAGTGGGGCAGGTTCAACGTATGTGGACTTCTTTATTTAAAAAGAAAAAAAGCATGTATTAACGTTAAAAACGACGACAACTTTTGTTTTTTGTGGAGCGTTGTGGCAGCCCTTTTTCGAGAAGTGTTAAATATTAAAGATTTAAACTTTCCTGTCACTACTAACAACTGTTTTACTTTTCAGATCATGGAAAACTCGAGTGATACTAACATCACGCTGTCTCAGTATACGTATGATCCCTGGGAGGGACTAACGCAAGCCTGTCAAGAAGCTATGGATAGACCTGAGATGTCCGAGCCTCACACCTCGCGGGAAAGGAAGGTTCGGCGGAGGGGCGAGGCAAAGAAGAAACGACCTAGTACAGCAAAAACCTATGTTATCGACAGGGAGCGCTCCAGAGGCATTCGGTTGATACAGATACGAGTGTGTGACCAGGGGCCCTACTACAAAAAACGAAAACGATCGTTCGTTGAACGGATCGCGTATTTTTGCCCCATAAATCCCTCTCATTGGTCCCTCCCGTGTTCGAATATACGAACTAAAATTCGTCAACGTCGATTTTCAACAATTTAATTGATTTATTAGAGCACGGGAGGGACAAATGAGAGCGATTTATGGGGCAAAAATACGCGATGCGTTCAACGAACGATCGGTTTTCGTTTTTTGTAGTAGGACCCCTGACCAACGAGCCATAGTGACAGTGAGGACAATGTGCTGCTAAATGCGCAATACGTAGTGACTGAACAAATTGACGAAATAATTGATATGACTGATACAGTATTAAGAAAAATATCAAAAAAGTTGTGTAATGATTGTCTTTAATTTTAGGTATATGTTATGTTATTTTTAGGTTTTTGTAGATTGTATATTGTAAAAAATTATAGAATAAAAGTATATAAATAAAAAAGGTTTATTATTTTATCACATTTTAAGTAAGTAAATCTAAGTAACGCGGGCGAAGCCGCGGGCACAGCTTGGCATGGGGAAACCAAAATAAGTTGAAGTTCGCAGCACACAAAACTAATGCGATGCTGCTTACCAAAAAACTTAAATACAGATCATCATGTCAGGTGTCAGGATAGCGCTGGTTGAGGACATTAAACTCCTGGGACTTACCATCGACCGAAACTTTAACTTTAATAAGCACGTCACTGACATATGTCGAAGATCGGCGGACATATACAAACAGTTGGCTTGCGCGGCAAAGTTCACATGAGGACTGAACGGAGAAATAATCAGGACCATATACGTCGCGGTCATAGAACCGATAATAACATACGGGGCATGCGCCTGGGTCAGAGCGTCGGAGTTAAGTACTAACACCAAAAAATTGCAAGCACTCCAGAGAGGCTTTGCGCAAAAAATCTCGTCAGGATTCCTGCCAATAGAATTGCGCATCCAGGAGCCACAGAAAGGAAAGCAACCAAGTAATAAAGGTAAAAAAGAACTAACCAAAAAAAGGTAATGAACCTAAAAAAGTACTCAGAGAAAGAAGACTGAATGATGATATTATTAAGAAAGTGGTAAAAGCAAGTAAGAAGAAGAATTCTAAAACACTTAAAAAACATGATTGGTATTGTCATGCATGCAAGGAGGATAAACTTTATGATATGCGTCAATGTCAAACATGCCAAAAATGGTATCATGACATTTGTGTGGGTTTAACCAAAGATGATGAGCAATTCATATGTCCAGAGTGCAATTAAAGTTGTGATTATGCTGTTAAGTTAATTCACTTTTTTTTGGGATACTTTACAGATTATTTTTTGTTAGGAGGATAGGTACTCCATTTAAGATAGTAGCGTAACTAGTATAGATGTAAACAAAGCACATTGCACTTTATTTAGTTTGAATTTGCCGCGTAAACCGCGTATTCTACTTTGATTGAGGTATAGTTTATCTGTGGCATTGTTTCATACTATTCGAACTTTTGCTTTGTCAATGTCATAAGAATATTGAGGTTATATTTTATTAAACGTTATGAAGGTTGATTGAGAAAGCAAACAAGATTTTCGAAATATTAATATTGTAATTTGATTTAATAAGAACTGGTGAAACAATAGTTTTAAATGTTGTTTCTCTTTTCAGGTGAATTTGTGAATATTATAATACTGATGTAAACATGTTTTGTTAAAATATTGAGATCTCATTTTTGTAATGAAATAAATTCTCTTTTCAGAGCAACTCAATTTAGTTATAGTTTTACTGTTCAACTCACAAAGAATAAATAAATATATTATATAGATTTTATGTGATTGATCTCAAAGTTAATTTTCAGTATTCCTAAGATAGCCCACCTGTAAATTAAACTATTATTTTTTTTTAGAAAAAAGAACCGATTTATTTTTATTTTTGATTAGTTACTTTCAGATTTCTACGTTAAATAAGACCTAATTAGTAATTTGTTTTTATTTTATAGTTGGTTTTTAGTTTGATAGACTTAAGATAGCCCACATTTAAATTTCTCGTTGATTTTATGCCTTTTATCAATAATGTTATGAGAAGGATGTGTTTTTTGTTTTGTATTTTTATTTTAAAATGTTGAAGTGCTTGTAATATTTAAATTTCCATTAATATTTTTCGGGCCATCTTAAGCGACCAGCTTCCTAAGATTAGCAAGCCCATTAACAAGTTTTTAAAAAATGTTTAAAATTGTATTAAAATGACTAAAACTGTACTACTTTTTTTGATTTACCGTTTCTCGAATAAATATATTACAACTTTAAATACGTATTTTCATTATTTCACTTATCTGATCCTCTTTTTGATTTAATAGAAAAAGTTCTAAACCCTATCAAAGCGCAAAAATTTGAAGGAAACGACTTATCCTGCGTAATAAAAAGATTTTCAAATATTGTTACTGATTGGTACAGAAAATTGACATAATGAGTGGAAGAAACACGCTTTTTTCAACTTGCGCGAATTAAACATATCGCCTTACTTGCCGGCCGAAAAATAATGGAATAAAATTCTAAAAAAAGGCAATACTTTGGGATCCTTCGAGCCGGATCGTGGAAGAGCAAGATATGCTTACGACAAGATCGGCAGCCAGAGCGACGCCCGCAACAGGGTCGTCGTCCGAAACGGAATCATCGTCGCTGGATATAGCGGCCATAGCAAGAAGAGCAACCACCACCGAAGGAGTGTCGCCCACCTGGGCTGGAGGCGACGAGCGAGGGAAAATGCCCCAGAACCCACGAGATTTTAATGGCCCGCATCGCTGAGGCGGAACGAAGACGCAACCGCGCGGATGCAGGGGACGCGCCGCTAATCCCCGCCGAGCAGCAACTACGCCGGAGGAGGGACTGTGACGGAGAACATTTGTACCAACCAGGAAGAGGTGCGGGTGACGCGCGTTCGGTGCCGTCGTCGAAGAGACTCGCTGAGGCAGCAGCGAAGGAGCTTGCGGACAGCTTATTGGAAGTAGCCGTCGCCAAGTCCAGACGTGCGCACTCCTCCGGTGGACCTCTAGATTGGAAGAAGGAAATAAAGGAACAGTACCCAAGCCGATATACTCTGCAGTTTGTAACCCGACGACGCCGCTGCCCGCATGCTCTGGTAGCACGTCACCTGCGATCGACCATTGCTTGCTCAACCAACCGGTGCCTATGGTGATGCTGGTGCCTGAGCTTCCACAGCGGCCCCGCTAGTTGCAAGCGAGCGCTCTCGTCTGCGTCGTACTGTGCCCCGTTCTGTTTCAGTGTAACACGTTAAAGAGCGGGATTCAAACCCAAGAGGCACAGTACGCGACTACCGCACCGATCGTGCGCCGCTAAGGAACAACTAGCGGCGGGCAATGGAAGGCGCGGAGCGCCATCTGCTATTGCGGACCGAGAGCCGTCCGTCCGCAATACAGGTGAACCCATGTTCCCAAATTTAAAGGAAGTAATAATGGTTTTGCTCGTTTTGCCATTTTCCAATGCATGTATGGAACAAGTTTTGTGCCAATTTGATAAAATCGGACCACAGAAACAGACTAAGTACGACACAATTGCAGCTTTGATGGCTACTAAATCGGCTGTAAAAAGCCACGAAAATATTGTTCCTTTTAAAGGTCTTCAGTACACGTAAAACAATTTAAAAACTATGCAAGATATGCCTTTCGTTACCTACTTAAGCTGATTTTGAAAAGATATATATTTAATTAATTGTGTTTATCATTTTATTTCACTGACAAATACCCGATACTCTTACTGGACACCTTGTATTAAAATTAATAAGTAAAGAGAAAACTCAAAACCTGTCGTCAAAATCATTTGTTATTCGCAAAGAGCATAAAGGTAGCAAGTTAATACAGATAAAAATAGTTGACCTGTCAGGCGAACACACGCCGAGTACGATAGCGCATGGAATCGATACTAGCGGGGACATTGGGGGAGTGGACTCAAACGCTTGACCGGCATTGGGTGTACAAGTTTGAAGACGCTGGGAATACAATGCTGGACAATAGGTAAAAAGGACATCGAGATCGACGAACATGAACGTCGAAATCTACGGTCCATCGCAATATTTCGAAAGATTTACATTTTCCCCCTATAAAATTGTTATTGTTCAAGACATGAAGCCTGATGAACCTGATAAATGAGTCGAATTCTGCAGGACAATCAAAAACCGTTTTAGGAGTTTCAATAATATCAAGAATTTCACATCAACGGTCATGTGAATAGACAAAATTGCAGATACGTGTACAGATATTGTCTTTTTCAGAGGAAAACTAAATAATCATTGACGGTAAGGTATATAATATTATTACCGAAACTGCGTCCCAATTACGTTGCGCCTGTTGCGAAGCTACTGCAACCGAGTTTAATAAATTAGATCTTGTTATGAAAAAAGCTGTGAATCAAAATGCTCTAATTCACGGGATTAGTCCTTTACATGCGCAGATCAGACTTTTAGAGTTTGCATTACACTTAAGCTACAAAAATGACCCTGAAGTCCAACGGTGGAGTGTCAACAAATTCGCCTGCAGCTACTATAGTGGAAAATAGGAAAGCAAGGATAAAGGCTGAAATCAGAACCGAAATGTCACTGTTAGTAGACGTCGTTCGTCCCCATTCTGGAACGATGATCTGAAATGATGGAAATACAGCGAGAAATACTTTTTCAGACAAATATCGTGAAACATTTGCACGTATTTTAGGAATAGAGACATGGTTTATAGATGATTTGCACACGATATTAGTAACTTTGTCGAGCGGATTGCCAATAGATACTATGAAATTTAAAGACTTTTGTGCAACTGTCGCTGAAAAATATGTCAAAACATATGGCTGGTTTTATATGTCAGTGACGTTGCACTTGGACAAAATATTAATACACTCCAATCCTCTACTAATAGGGATGCTGTCTGAGCAGGCTGGGGAGTCTCGAAACAAATTTTGGCGGTACGATCGGCAGCACCATAAAATATATCGCAAAACTACAATAACCGATCTTTTCCATCGGGCATTGGAATCGTCCGATCCTTATCTGTCATCTTGTGCCTACCAACTTACCTACTCTTACTTAACTCTGTTTATTGTGTGTGACGTGTGTATGCAGAATAAACTACAAATTATACAATCCCTGACTTTTTCTTCTAGGAATGTAAGAGAGCAAGCTATAATCTTTTCGCTTCAAGCCACCCTCACCTGCCCGTGGTGCATGCATCCTGCTGAACAACAAACGAGGCTCTGACAACCGATTGCTGGCGGTATAACCATCACTATTCAAGACGTAGCTAAATACCACAGGCCGATGACGGGCAGCAGCGTCATTGGAGCAAGGAGCTACGCCCTACGATCGCCAACCCGCCTGCCCAGCGTGGCGATTATGGGTATAACCTCCAGATGTTTGCCCTTATTGGCGAGCAAATGGAGAGGCCTCTACGTCCAACAATGGACTGCAATAGACTGATGATGATGATGACTTTTTCTTCTGAAAACCCGGCAAGAGGCTTTTAATGTATTTTCTTTTTTATTTAGGTCCAGGCTTCTAAGCATACAGGCGCAGGAGCGGACGAGTTGTACGTACCAACTCTATGGTAGGGGAACAAGGGGGAATGACGCTCACTGGGTAATGGCGCTCACCTCTGTATCTCTGTCAAAATTCAACGCAGCAACACGAGACACCCCATGAAACACGAAGGGACAGGGCCTACAACAGACAGCGATAAGACCCGCAAGTCAGTGCGCGTCGCACAACCTTGAAGTACATTTCTTTGTTTGAGGTAGGTACGTTAAGATTTTTGATTGTTATTTAGTTTTACTTTTCTTACAAAAGACTATTCAATTTTATGATAATGGAAGTCAATTTCCAATAAGTGTGCACGAATTTTTTTTAAATTTCTAGTTATTACCACCCGGCAGTTTGGGGTAATACCGCTCATCTATCATACCATACCATATTACCATCGAACGTGTCATATTACCCCTTCCGAGAGTGAAGTCGAAGAGCACCTATGCGATGATGACAGTGATGACGAAATGAAGGTGGATGATGACAGTTATTATAACAGATGTACATAATTTAAGTCGATTTGATATGTAAGACTTAATTATGTGCGAATTTGTGATTGTATATTTTACTGTTATTGTTTAAGATAGATCTCATTAATATTTTAAATAAAATGTACAATAATTGTTTTATTCCAATAAAAATATGTTAGTCCAGACCCTGAGCGGCATTACCCGAAGGCAGGGGTGACGCTCAAATATGTGTTCGTTGTTAAATAGTTAATTACTCGATAGTTAAAGGGTTGGTGACTTTTCTTATTTTTGATTTTTAATAAATATTTTGAAGGATACAGCATGTTTTCCTTAAGTGAACGCCATTCCCCCTCGTTACCCTACTTCAATGCTGTAAATTTTCTGGGTTCAAGAACCGAATCTTGTCGTAATAAATAAATAAAATAAGTAATTTAACTGACTCTTTTAAAGGTAACAGCTTCCACAAAAGAAAACCCGTCCTTACTGATAGTTGACAATCATGATAGCCACCTGGCACCTGCAGTGTTAAACATAGCAAAAGATAACGGAGTTACTCTACTAACTATACCACCACACTTAAGTCACAGATAGCAGCCACTTGATGTGTCAGTATTTGGCCCTCTGCAAACATATTACAACGCAGCAATGGATTCTTGGTTGATGCGTCACCCTGGAAAGACAATCTCCATCTACAATGTTGCTGAATTGTTAGGACAAGCTTTCTGTTACGGACTGGCCGCAAGGCGGCCAACCTCCTTATTTATTACTTTTTTCTTTTACAATATTTTCGTTCATCTTCTGTTCTATAAAATTCTATTGTGTGCTTTGCTATCGGTCATGCGGTGTGCGTGATATTTTTATTTTCTGTTATTTTTTACTCGTATATTATATTTTAAATTTTTCTTTGAGCCCAGTTTTCTTCCCTTTCCCTTTTTCCCTTCTATTCGTAACACTTTCGATCGAGCCATGACACCCTCAAATATCAAATCAGGATTCCGAAAAACTGGAATATGTCCATTTGACAGACACATTTTTACTGACAATGATTTCATGCCAAGTGAAGTTACAAATTGGCCACTCGAACACCTTTCTAATGCGCCCGGTCCCAGTCGGCCTTATGAAACTCAACAAGCTTCTACTGATGCCCCCAGATCATGTCAATATTTTGGTCATGATTCTCAAAAAGATACCAGATCAAATGATTCCTCACAAATTCAACGGGGTGATGTTACCAATCCAAGACCATATTCTGCCATAGTTCAGGCGCCAGCTTCTCCTGTTCGGCAGATAATAAATAGCCGTTCTGAATCCGTGAATAGGAAAAGATGTCACAAAAAAAAGAAATTTCTCACAAGAGTCCACGTCCCATTCCACATAGATGGTTGGCCGACGCTGACATTGCACATTATTTAAATTATGGTATCTTCTTTGTATTTTGTTATTTTGAATGTTTTATTTCCTAAAACTGTGTTGACAATAGTGCAACAGATATATATTTTGTTTTAGGAAGCAAATCCGACAGGGACGGAAAATATAATGAGGTGCTAGGGGTCCCAGTCTTGTCACGAGTTCTAGAGGCTGGCAATGACACTCCTGAAAAAGTCCTTGAGGAATTTGTGCTGCCTCCTGTTGAAGCAAACCTGGAGTCGACGCAAATGCCCCATACATTCTTTGATTTTAAATGGACACAATATCTCGATAACTTATTATGACTCTTATTTTGACTTTCGACACTTTTGACATAGACTTGTACTTGAAAGCAATCCACCGAGCCTATTTTTGGTCAGACTGGACCACAACGAAATGTAAAAGATTTACATTTTCGATATTAAACAGTATATTAGAACAGAAAAAGATTACCTGTAGCAACCAGTCGCTATATTATAGGTATTCATAAATAGCTAACAAAAGTTAATATTACTACAACGGGGAAACATATTCGGTAAATTCATCTTTGCTAGGTACCTAGTCAACATACACCAGACGAAAATGCAAGTAGAAAACCCATTTAGGTAACCTAAATCTTTTGTGTTACTGTACGTTTGCATCCTAGCATAAACTGATGATAAGAAAAGAAGCAAATTTCCGCTGACCCATTCTCAAGTGGGCAGTCCAGTCTTCTTGATGAGTAGGTACGTACGCTGCACAACTCAGTACGCTCCATAATGGAAACACTTATAAGACGCGTATTTTTGTAAACAATTTTTGGGTGAAACAATAAATTATAACAGCGTCGCGTCGACGTCAACCGAATGAATGAAGGAAGGGTTTTTTTTATTGAACAGTGTTATAGCTCTGGGGTCTAGGGCAATTCAAGCCACACCACCCACAGTGACAGCCACTTATTAGGAGAGCAAATGCGTTCGGAAACGAGTTTCAAACGAAAATATTTCGTTCATTCAAATTTGACAGTTCTCATCGAAAACGTTTCCAACCATGGCCGCATCCGCATGGTTTACGACAGTAGGGCGAAAATTTAAAAAAAATGTCTTTATTATTTTAATTCGATTTTGAACTTAAAGGCCCCAATACACAATGGGCCATGATGGGCCACTACAGGCCATGACCATTGTGTACAGGGGGTAATTGTATGTAGTGGCGACCAATTGGGATGATGACTAAAAAATAATTTAATGTCCATCAGATAGATTAATGAAAAATATTGAATACGTATTTTTTATTTTGCCTCTTGTTCAAAAACTTACGAAGATACATTGATTTTAAATGTCACATGACGTCACGTTAGAGTACAAAAATTAAATATACTCTAACGTGACGTAGTTGGGTTAGTATTATCTAAGAGACGGACTAATTATTTTCTTCATTTTCATACCTTGTCATCATCCGTATTGTCGATCGTGACGCGTAATCGGCAAGTTGTCGGATTTTCGGGCACACTTGAAAGGAATCGTGGCCTGTGGTGTTCACACAATCAGCCATTGCTTAAGCACTTATTACACCATCCAATATTCAGGCCACTGAATACCGGGTGGGCGGGGACCCTACTTATATAGTGCGGTGCTTATTACACTACTCTGAAAGATTGGTCTAATAAGATTTAGGGTAAGGGTCCCGATTTAGGGCGATTGGGCTGCCTAGCTACCTATCACTCTGCCTATCGTGTAACATAATAACTTTAAGGGCGATTATCACATATCAACTGATTTAGGAACCGATTTTCAGTGTAGTGTAATAAGGGCCGCACTAACAAGGGTCCTCGCCCACCCATTATTCAGTGCCCTGAATTTAGGGTGGTGTAATAAGGTTTTTATTCAGAGTTAGGGTTCCTGAATATCGGGTGGTGTAATAACTGCTTTTGTTCGTCACCGACCGCTGCACGGAATTATACACAAGAGGAAAGGGCATAATCTAGTCAGTTCATACAAAACTGCTGTCGCCAAACTCACACAATAACATTATACGCACACACAAAACGAACCAATCATAACTATAATAATTTCTTGAAATCACAAAGATGTAACCGCTACTAACAATAACATAAAAACTACCATAATACATTAGAGATAAAGAAGAATTTAGAAATTACACTTTGAGGGTTTTACGTCATCTCATCAAAGTGCTTTTGGCCTGCTTTGACTAGTTAGTTCACCTATTGCACGCTAGATGACACTCTTAAAAGTTGTACGCTGTTTAACACCTTACGACAATCAGCGTAAGGTTTTAATTTATACGCATGCACTTGCTTTTTTTCTAGAATGTTTTATCATGACATTTATTATCGTCGCTACTCAAACAGGGATGGGATTAATACGAATATTATTGGTGATGAAACATCGATTACTTCTAAAATAATTAATTAATATTAGAATAGATATACATTAACATTTAAATACACTGACAGAAGTTTCACATTTAATGTATATGTTACGGGTAATGCTAGAAGTTGGAGTAAACCTAGGTTTACCCGGGTTTACTTAGGATTACCCAAGCTACTTGGGTAAAGTCCGAATACAAAGTAAAATAAATTTTAATTCGTGGTTTACCCATGCTCACCTAGGTCTACCCAACTACTGTCTGGGTAAACTTAGGTGTTGCCTAATTTTCTTTTTTATTTAATGAAATAGGGTTCACTACTAACGGTTCATCTGATGGTAAATGATAACCGCCGCTCATATACATCTGCAACGTCAGGAATTTCGAATCATGTCACAGAAGTTTATCTTGCTCAAATAAATAATTTCAATTTTAATAACACAAGGACCGCTATTAGTTTTTGCTATTAAAGCTATTATTAAGTTTATGTTTATTTAGAAATTATTATTGTTTTTTTTAGATCATAAGGCCTACTTACACGACAAGAAGTATTGACTAGATCTACAAATGTATTATCTACGAGCCGTTTTCTGCTTAAAAAGCTAGCAGCTCCAATATAATCAATTATATGACGTTCAACGAGCTTTGAATGGAATAGAAAAATCCTGTCATTTTATGACATTGAAAAAAGTATTTAATGTAATTTTTCCTTAAATTCCGTAACAGTCCGAAATGGGTATTCTATGATCATCTAGGGAGCTACACTGAACCATATTTTAAAAAAGAAAACAGCTCTTTGTAGGGAACTTCATAAAATAAAACTCATTTAAAATAAATTAAATAGTTTATTTCTGCAAATAGATTCACTAGTAATACTTTTGCACGTCAAACTTTTTTCCTAGCACTTCGACGTGTAGCCTGCCGAGAAGAATCCACCGAAGAGCCGAATCCACTTCTCTTTTGCATTTGGATCTTTAGGAAAACTAAAACGAAAATAATCAATAGTTTACAATAAGGCATAAAAAAAGTGTAATAGACAAAATACATAATTAAATCGATGATATTTCAACGTGTCACAACCCTAAAGTAGGTTCGACTTGGGACGTAGTTTCTGATTCTACTATTCGATACTAGATGGCGCATGCGGACCAGGCGTCAGACAATTATAAACTTTATTTCAGTGTACATACGTGTGATTCTTAATTTACACGAATGTTTTAAATGGATAGAGGTTATGCCGAAAGATTATTTATTTAATAAAAAGTAAATACCAACTTACCGATGATAAGAAACACCTGATCGAAGCAAGTTCTTAGTACTACTATTGTTTTTGCACTCAAAGACGGAACATCGAGTCATTATTGAGAGTTATTTAATAAAACACTCGAATGAAAATACCGACAGCGCACGTCACGATACTTAAGCAACCACAAAGCGACTGAGTCAAGTTAAGACTCGCTGTCCTTAACTTTGGCACGCGGGCCACGCCCACACGTCCTTTCCTCTTGTGTTTAATATTCCGTGGACCGCTGACAGGAGATATTATGTTGCGTACTACGAGGTACCTATAATTTTTGATAGATAAAAAGGTCTGTAGCGTGGAGTAACTAATAAACCTTCAAATTCATTGATTTATATCAGTCTGTGCCCGTATTATTTCTTAGCCCGTACTTATTTCTACGTCCGTTGCAAATGGAATGGCTGCTCAGGCAGTAATGAGACATGCGCCATTGTGTGAGCACCAAGCGACCGTGGCCTACAGTTGTGCATTACAAAGCATTGCCCATCATGGCCCATTGTGTAGGTACTGGGGCCTTAAAGTTCGTGGTTAGCGAAAAATGCGATTCCTTTTTTAAAGTAGGCAGAATGGTCGGTCGGTAAAAATGCTATGCACATATGCGTTTTAATAATTTAAAAAAAAATGTCAGCTTCGTAAGTATGTGCAATAGACCGTTCTGCATATTTAAAAAACTAGCCAAGATTCCAGGGCGATAATAAAACCTTAGAAAAATATTAATATTATTGAAGTGACAGCAGACGTCACTCTCATCATGTGAGTGATTCCATTCATTCACTTTTCAATAAAAATTGATTTTGAAGATCTAAACAAAATTTAATTAGGTCCGTTGCAAAACAATTGAACGGAAAGCATACGCGATCGATTTAGATAGATACATAGGGGTAGGCAGAGACCACGTCCTTCCATTTGCTACGATCCTGGCACACAACTTTTGCTTTGTTCGTCCACTCCACATTCATCAATCTCTTCATGCATGCTCGTCGGTTTGGGTACATAGTATCGATGGATTTTATTGTTAAAAATATAATGGGTTTTAGTGAATTTGGTGTTATTTTCTGCTCTTTAATTCAGTGAAGTGCTAGGTAGTCTTTGAGCGTGTAGCAGATGTCAAGCGATTTGTTGCTTTGTACCTGCCCGTTGACACTTGAAGCTTACTCACAGAAAGATTTGAGCGTACAAGGAAACTATAATGGACAGTGTAGAAAACGGTTGTCCAACTAATATTTGGTCGAATGCCAACGGTCTTGGTCGGGAGCGCTACTCTTCTGACCGGCTGCGTTCGTGGTTGGCCATCCAACGACCATGTAGAATGAATACAAAAATTGGTCGATCCGACCAACGCGTCTTTGGTTGCTGGTCCAATCCGACCATGTAGAAGGCCTTTAAACACCCAAGTTGTATCTATAACTTTGTGTATGTAAGTGTACCTATATAACTTTGTCAAAGAGTGATTCTGCATAGACAGAAAGGATCTTCATTTATTTATTTATTTATACACATGACTGATTATGATCAGAGTAGAATGACATATAAAATATATAATTAAAATCTGGATCGCAATCCAATTATATAATGTGTACCTTAAAAATATGTGTCGAAGTTACTCTCTAAAACAGTACATATAAAAATCAAACATAATAAAATCAACGAGGATCCAATGTTACTTTTATAGCATATTACTTGAATTGTGATCAAAATCAGCTTCTTTAGTACCTATGGTGATTGCACGCACTTTGACTTCAACAATAAAATGAATTGTCAATGTTTTGTTACTATCATTAGACCACAGGTCAGTTGTACACAAATTGTAAGTTTTTTAATAGATCTTGAGCAGCCGTTTGTATCAGTTTGTTGTAATCAGGAAGCATTTTCATAGAAAAGGTCTTGTGATAGGGCAATTCGTAGTTTTCATTGAGCGCTTTGGAATAGGAAACAAAGCCTTTTTGTTCTATGATGCTAAATGACACAGCCTGAGAGCGGTTTGTAGGGGACTCATCGACTACATTAGCTCTTTGTGGTATATTAGTGGTGCGCAAATCACCCATCCAATATCTTACTTTCCACTCTTTTATACCGAGTGTCGAGAGAAATGTTTTTCTGACAGACTCTGAACTTGTTACCATCAACCTTCAAGTAGTTTACCTACTTGGGTCTTATTTCTTCTTGAATCTTCTCCACACTTGGGTCTTTTAAGGGTTACTTGATCCACCATTGATATGATAAACATTTTCTTTTCCCTCCAAGTCAAATTCCAAAAATCTTCAAATATTTTTTGCCGCATTTCTTCTGTCAATTGACTGCATTTAATTTGTTTGCTGCTAGCACAAAAATTGGAGTTGCATTTTGTTTTAAGAGATCTTGTAGGTTTTATTTTCTTCTGAACATATTTATTTTTCTCTTTTATGAATCCTGTAGGTATATTCAAGTCAAGTCAAGTCAAAATACCTTTATTCACATAGACTTAAAATAAGCACTTATGAATCGTCAAGTAAAAAAATAATGTAAAAATATAAAAAGTAATGTAAGAATGTGAATAAAAGCAATTTAAAGAAGCTACCGCCGTGTTCGGAAAGTAGATTTCTACCGAGAAGAAACGGCAAGAAACTCGGTAGTTACTCTTTTTAAATCGCCAATTGTTACATGTTTTGGTATTACAACATTTTTTAATATTTTAAAGTTAAACAATGCAAAATAAAAGTTGAGTCTATACAATGCAAAGTTTACTACGAAGCAGCAGTCCAAGAGATGTCGTCGTTGAGGAAATCCCTAACATACGTTTCTTTTTATTGACTTCTCTTTGCCACAAACTGCAGTCAGCCTTTCTTTTTCGTGATCGTGACTCTCTAGCCGAATCACCTTCTGTTTCACACTCTGGATACCATTCGATGTTGGACGGTTCTATTAGTTAAATATTGCCTATTTCCGACAGTGGTAGATAGATAGATAGATACAATTTATTGTACACCAACACATTTGACTTAAAACTAAATACAAAGATATATTGACGTACAAGTTAGGCGGCCTTATCGCTTTAAGCGATCTCTTCCAGACAACCTTTGGGTAGAGGATATCCTAATCAAAAGAAGGGGTAAGGTGACAATTGATTAATTTAAATCTTCTACTGTTATATTATAGATATAATGTGGTACAAACGTGGGATCAATTACGGAGTCGTCTGATGAAAAATCCAAAATGCTCTCATTAAGGATATCTACAGCTGGGAGTGGAGGCTCAGTAGCTGGCACTTGAATTGCTTGTTGGAGTGAATTAGTAGTTATCAGTGGATAGGCAGTCTCTGAGAGAGGCGGGTCTACATCACTAAGTGTATTTGTGCTTTGAATGGGTTCAGGATAAAATATTGTAGTCAATGTAACAGCGTCGGCCACACTGTCGCTTACTGTATTAATTGGTTCTATAAGTTTTAAAACATTGTTAAAATCTGGTGTTGTACGAGAAGTAGATGAAGTTTCCAGTTCCTTTTGAAGCAAGATCTGTCCTTTCCGGAGAAGTTCTTCTCGCCTCCTTTTTAAATCCAGCAAGGTAGTAACTTGAGAGCTTTTGTCCCGTTCAAATATTTCTGACTCTTTAAACTCATCAGTATTGTCCATGATTGATTTTATCTGAAAAAAATAAAAATAAAGCAGCATCGAAAGGGAATATTCTAAATCTAGCGGTTGCAAAAGATGCGATGTGTGAGCGGGAAGCTTTATTATAGTTATATCGTTTTCCACTGCCAAAGCCACCACTTTGTCATCAACGTGAGTGACGTGCCCATAATACAGTAACAGCACTGGCCTTTCTTCACCCAAATTGGGTACAACTACTTTTAATATGTAGTTATAAAAAATCTCAGTTTCCATCCATCCCCGCTTGCAGGAAGCATATGAAATGTCGAAATCGTAATTATCTGTACTCTCCGCCATCCACTCTTCATACTTATGTTTGCCTTTGTAGACAATCAAGGGGTCTAACTTTTTACCAGCTGCATTTACAGTGGTTAAAACTGTAATATTTTCTTTGGCGCGTCCATAAGTCGTTCTTGTACAAGGAGCGCCTATAGCACCCACAATTTTCGTTTTAGTTGGGTCGAGGCAAACTGATGTTTCATCTAGATTCCAGATACGATTAGGATCTTTTAGATTTAAGTCTTTAAGTGTTTTTTTAGAATACTGAAATATTCATGAATGACAAAGGGGTCGGTCATTTTCTTTCTCAAGTATTCTACGGGTTGTGTTTTTTTTTTATCGATGAATTATGTCGCTGTCGAAAAGAAATGAACCAATCTGGTCCCGGTCTCCCATCTTTAATAATAATATAATAAGCCATTTATTCCATAAATCATAATTTGCACGTTAAATTTGACACATTGTTTTGATTTCATTTTGGATTATGGACCCCATTTTGGGTAAAGGCCTCCCATCTTTAAAGGGTGTATCAATATTATTTGATTTTATAAACTCCTTGGTAACATCGAGCACCTCTTCCCTTGATAAACCCCAACCCCACTTTTCCATCCGTCCTTTTCTTCAATAAAACGGCTTATTTCCTTCTTCCTTTCTTGAAGTGCACCGGAGGAGTGCGCGCCGTCACTGGATCCGTTCGGCTTTTATTCCCATCGGTGGATTCTAACTAACCAATCAGATTTTAGAGAATACGTGACGTCATATAGCGTGATATTGACCCCCCCCCCCCCCTACTGCTACTTTTCCAGCCGATTTCCAGCGAGGACCTACACTTTACATGTTTCCGAATGGTTTCCTCACAACAACATACGATTTCCCTGCCTAATAAAACCCTAATTAACTATAATTAGCTAAAACTTAATCATCTATTAGGCAAAATAGTGTCGCGGCATGACCTAGTTCCTACCTATGGCCGCTTGGGGTCGCTAGTGAGTATACACCAAAATAAGCATTCTTTATTTCGTACTAGCTGTGCCAGCGGCGTCGCACGCTTGGATATCGGGTTTCGAAAATAACGGACTTCCATAAAATACTTATACCTATACCTAAGTTTTAAGTTAGACCTCTAGTAATACATTAGTGAAAATCGTATTCAATTTCATGCAGTAGTTTTTTAAGAGATGCGCGTTCAAAAAATTTCTCCCTTTTTTTTTACATTTCCCTTCACTGCTCTGCTCCTATTAATAGTAGCGTGATGAAAAGTACCCTATAACCTGCCCAGGAGTATTAAAAATAATTGTACCAAGTTTCGTTAAAATCCGTTGAGTAGTTTTTGTTTCTATAACGAACATACAGACAGACAGACAAAAATTTTACTGATTGCATTTTTGGCATCAGTATCGATCACTAATCATCCCCTGATAGTTATTTTGAAAATATATTTAATGTACAGAATTGACCTCTCTACAGATTTATTATAAGTATAGATAACACACAACATATTACAACTAGGACCTAACTAATTGAAACATAGCATATAGTAGGTAAATACCTATCACAAAATAGCTATAAATACATAATTAATCTCTTAATTAGCACTACAAATTTCCAATGTTTACAAATCGTCTAAAAATTATCACAATATACGGAGTCACCACAAAATTAATTTATATCAAACTACCCCACAATTTCTTAACATTTTTTACAATCAAATCTATGAAGTTACTATACAAATCTGCAATAAAATATTACCCCACTAAACATTAATATTTCTATATGTAATGATATCGCTTAAGGCGATAAGCCCGCCTATCTATGTAAACAAACATCTATTGTGAACAGTTTCTTAACAAAATATACATTTAACTATGATAAATGATAACAAATAAGCGATAAGAATCAAAACAATATCTTACAAAATGCAACAATAAGCTAATATACATTATATACGCCGATAAACAAACACCATATAACCAATCATGTACATAAGACACTTAAGCAATTTCATATACATAGAACTATGATCTACGCCCGAAACTAACACTTATAACATTACGGATCGCGTACATAAGGCACTTAGCAATTTCATATACATAGAACTATGATCTACGCCCGAAACTGACACTTATAACATTACGGATCGCGTATATAAGCTACTTAGCAATTTCATACAAACTTATCAAAGAAATCTTAAACAAACTATATATAGCGGTGCAGGTATAGCCTACGGATTCGCGCACTTATTGGACATGAATTTACTTACGATTTGCCGATCCGCCGACTATCCTGCACTCGCGCACTTAATCACTATCACTATAACTGTTTTATATAGTCACTTAAATAGTCTTTCACAATCACATATGACGCGTCGCTAACATCTGTTATATAAACAGTATAAATATCTTCAACATTAGGAAAAACAAATGTCCACGAATAGCCTGATTTCTTTCTTAAATAAGATATTTTAAATTCAGTCTTACTATAGTGACTTACAACTTTTCCTACATAGTAAATAATACTTTTCTTCTTAGGGAATGTCACTAAAACAAACGAACCGTCTTTAATATTTTCTGGTATTAATCAACTGTCAATTGGCTTCTGTTAATTTCAAAATTTTCTTGCTCGGTTTCATCTTCATCTATGACAGAAGTTGAGCTCTCTTGAAAGCTTATATCAGATCCATCACAATCCGATTCTTGACTTTCTGTGTTTTTAGCTTTTTTGTTATTCGTTTTTTAAACTAAAGTTAACTAAACTACGTTTCATTTCTCTAGCCCTAGCCCTTCTTTCCTGTTCTAGCTTTTTCATTATTTTCTCATTGTGTTTGTCTTCAATTACCTTCTTTTCGAATGTGTCAGTATAAATACGAGATTTTCCTGGCCGTCGTCCTTTGTTTGTTTTTTACTTCTTACAACAGTCCGATAGGGTCGAATTGCCTCTGGTGTCAAAACAGTCATCAAAGGAGCTATTTGATGGGTTGGTGAATTATTCAAATCTGGTTCACAAGCATCTAAATTATTTCTTTGTAGTTCATCATCATCAGTTATCAATGGAGAGTTAATTTGTTCTGTAAATTCTGGCGGAACCTCCAAGAAATCTTGTGTTCCAGAAGTAGAGGGATGGCAGATATCCCCTTCGAAGAAATTATCTTTTGAACGCGTGGGAACACGAAAAGTAGAGGAATGGTATTTCCACTGGCAGATATAATACCACCAAAAGTTACGAGCTCGCCTCTTTCAGCTGATACAATTTGCCCGACTTGTTTTTGACATCTTGGAGCCAAGACTTTGTCGCTTCACTCTCACCGCTGCGAATGGCGCGAGACTTCATTGGCGTAAGGTTAGTACCGCGACTCACGCACAGATACAAAAACAAGACCACACGTTGTTTTGTTTTTTTCGTTTATGAATGTGCCCCGCGTACGAAGGGTAGGGATCCCTTACTGGTGAATAGAAACAATCGCTATCAGTCCCAAAAAGCTCGTACTGTTACGAGATTAATTTAGAATCGGTTTTTAAAAAAAGAATTATTTATTGACAGGAAAAAGATTGGTATAATTTTTAAATTTGGTCCAGGCAAGTTACGTCGAGAGCGGTTGTGAACGAACTGGCTGCTCTGTTTAATGAAATTATAACCATTTCTGTCGCTTTGCTGATAAAATATAGATATTGCACTTTTTTATACGGTTAATGGATATAACAGCCCCCATGGTAATTAAAGTTCAGGTTGAACTGAACTTTAAACTTAGGTTTAATACGGAATTTCGATAACTTCTGATTTGATACTATTAATTTGAGGGTTGGAGTCGACTTTAAAAGTTCGTTGGAACTTGCCTTTACATTGTTTGTAAATTTATTAAATACAGATAGTTGAATAAGAATAGTATTCGCCATATAGAACAATATGTGGTTTTTCTATAATTTTATCGAGATTCTTAACAATCTGATTAGTAGCCTTGTTGTGCTCTATTCTATAGAAATTGAATAAAGCTCTATATTTTTTAATTTCAAATTTGGCAAAGTGTGCCCAATCTTATTTAAATTAATTAAGTTACAACATATGTCATTTAATATGTCAAAAGTAGAATTAATGGTTTGTATTTCAACAGTTTTAGTCGCTCTAGGTATTAATACCAAGTCTTTATAATAGGCTACACCAGTAGTTCCCAAACTTATTTTTCTCGTGGACCACTTTCAAAATGTTACTAGTTTCGATGGACCCCCTGCTGCTACATTTCTACCACATTCTTAAAGTCGCCAAAAATGAAAAAGTGTCGCTTCTGAGTTCTGTCCCTATATTCCGATAGGTAAAATAAAAACGAAAAATGGTACATTTTATAACACTTTATTTATTAAAATCATAATTTTAATTAATGGGAAGGATGTATTTGGTGGAGTGTCAGCAAACGATCAATGTTTGGCTTTATTTTTGTGAGCAATAACCGCAAATCCCCCCGCTCTGTGATGTTTAATTTGCTCCTTTTTTTTGTTAAGAGATTTGTAACGGCACTAAAACTCCTTTCTACAAGGTATGACGAGGGAAAAGCTATTAAAAATTTCCTTGCGATTTCCCACAGTCCAGGATATTTTTCGGGTATTTCTGCTTGTAGCCAAAATGTTTGGTAGCCTTTTCTAAATTTCACCTTCAGCTCCTCATTGGTGCTTAGCTCGAGCAGCTCCTCTTGTAATACAACATTGGCCTCTATTTCATCAAATGGATTTATGATCCATGGTGGTATATCCATTGTCAGCATATCTTCAAACTTGGTTTTGAAGTCAACATGCAGGGCACTTAAATGTTGACTGTAGGTATGGATATCCTCATCAATACATTCTACCTGTGACAAGTTTGGAAATTGAGAGAATTCGCGCCGACTAATGTTTTGCTTCATTAATTTCAATTTCCCAAGAAAAGCCGAAATTATCCCCTTTGTTTTTATTAAATTCAGGCTGTCCCCTTGTAACTGCAAGTTAATATTATTAAATTTTTTAAACAAATCTGTCAAATACGCAATGTCTGCTTTGAATTTGATCAAGTTTTCTTTTAAATCTGGATCTCTGCTTTCTAGGAACTCTAATACGGAATCGAAAACAGAGTAAAATCTCGTTAAGCATGCACCTTTCGACAACCAGCGTACTTCAGTATGTAAGAGCAGTCGTTGGAAGTCTTCATCATTTTCGTCGCACAATTGAGCAAATAAACGCGTATTCAATGCATTGCTTCTGATTTTGTTGACAGCTTTTATTACAAAATGAAGAGATTGGTTCAACCTGTCACTTAAATGTTTTGCCACAAGATGTTGGCGGTGGATTACGCAATGAATAGCTGTAAGCCCTGGTATAATTCTTTTGAGATGAGTTATAGCTTATGAGGACAGGCTCGGTGGCTCAATTGGTAGTGACCCCTGCCTTCTGAGCCAAGGGTCGTGGGTTCGATTCCCACCCGGAACAAACATTCGTGTGATGAATACTTGTGTTTGTTCCGTGTCTGGGTGTTTATAATTTGTATTTAAGTATTTATTTGTGGTACCTTCGTTGTTCTGATACCCATAACACAAGTGCTTAAGCTACTTACTTTGGGATTAGAGCAATGTATGTGATGTTGTCTAATATTTAGCTACGTTGACGGTTGCCACTGTGTCTACTCCTTGAGCGTGAGCTGGAACGCCTGTACACATGAGAGGTAAGCTTAGCAACTTGTTTTGTAAGCTCGCTTATCTGGCAAGTAAGCATATCTATAGTATTTTGCGTCTGCGGCCTGGCTGATGTACTTGCTACATTGTGGAATGGCGTTGGAGCTGTGATTTCATGCACCCTATCAGCTAATTCGGCAATATCATCCAACGGTAACTTCGATTGCAACGTAAGTACAGTTTGTAACGCGTGGGGCAATCGCCCTGTCCACAACGTACACAAAATGGCGTCGTCCACCGACGGTCCGGCCAAATTTCTGAGATGTCTTAGAAACTGCGAAGGCTTGCGATCTTCCATCTCCTCATGCATAAAAAGCTGCTTTAATTTCTTTTCTTTAGATGCACTTAATCGCTTAATCAATTCTTCTCTAAGCTTATCAGGTACGGTAGCAGGCGGCGCGCGGATTACATCTTTTACTTGATTTGCGTAACACGGATCCAAATGCGATAAAACATAATAAAATTTAGTCGCATCTTGCAAAATACCCGAAAGATTGAACTGACCTTCCATCTGATCAAACCAAAGCTCCGGCTCATCCGCCCAAAATGGCGGTACTCTGATGCCAACTCGAAAGACGCCGTTACGCTCCGCCGTACCGCTTTGTCCGGCTTGCACGTCGTTATCACTAGCAGCTGAGGCATAACCACTACGGCTATCCTTCTTCATGGTGTTTGGTGTTCTTTCGCGGGGTCACCAATTGTAGATAGTCTTATGCACAGGTTGATTGGGCTTCAAAATAAAAACAATAATATGTGGTAAGCATAAAACATCTATTCTAATGACACGATCGCGTACATAAATAGCGGAAATTGGTAGAGGAAATTGCGCGTGCATCCGCCGTGGGAGCAAGGTTCCGACTGAGCGCCGTGACCGAGCGATACCGCGAGTCTGCTCCTGCGCCGGTGGGACGAGGTGCGCGTGCGGGGCGAGGAAGGTAGCTCGGGAGCGAGACCCCACAACACCATTTATTCAAACAAAAGACATTTTTTAAAACACATGTATTATCATGATCATATCATACAGCTTATAATATCTCGAGAACTTTAATATTTCTCATACAATGTTATTTATACTAGGACAATTTTTATCCTTTAAATTATAAACTCTATTAATATTATTCCAATAAATTCCTCTATTTTTCTCTGTCCAAGCTATTTGTCTGCGTTCGTTTTTCGTTAATTCATAAAAAACAAATTCATAACCAACAAATTACACGTCCATTCCGGAGGATAGCTATTTCCTTTGGAATAAATCGATTTGTTCATCCTTGAATCTAGTGTTATAGTGGAGTAACCACTAATGATGTCGGGAGGGCAAGTTTTAAACTCTTGCCGAGTGGACTGGATTAAGTCGGCAAGGTGCATCCATGCTTCGGTGTCAGTATTCGTTTGACGTTTTATCGAAATAATTGCATGACGCCGTCTATTCGTAGGTTGTCTGTTTTTTATTACACGTCCATTCCGGAGGATAGCTATTTCCTATGAAATGAATCGATTTGTTCATCCTTGAATCTATAATATATAAAGCTAAATTATCTAGTGTAATATAGTGGAGTAACCACTAATGATGTCGGGAGGGCAAGTTTTAAACTCTTGCCGAGTGGACTTGATAAATTCGGCAAGGTGCATCCATGCTTCGGTATCAGTATTCATTTGATTTTTTATGGAAATAATTGCATGACACCGTCTATTCATAGGTTGTATGTTTTTTATTTCATCCGTTTTGTAAACTTTTAACTCGATGTAATATGACTACTACACAATCAATAGGTAGGCTCAAGATTCCAGTACCCAATATATTCATCTCGCTGTCTCCAGATTTCTGGCAGTTGAGTGAGTTTTGATTTCTCAGACAGCACATAAATCCAATTATTGTTGTTAAGTTTCTGCCAAATTTCGATATTACCTTGAAAAAGGTTGATTTCGCATTGTTTGGGTACGGAGTTTAAAGTTTTTGGAGATTATCTATGATTCGCAAATTGCGTTCGCAGATGTCGAATAAACATTAGAAAGTTCACAAATGTAAAACTTATCGTATATTATCTTACAGCTGAATATTAGTGTGTTGTGACGGGGGTTATAGTTGTGTTCTTGCGTTTGTTCCTCGACACTTTCGAAGATGCAGTGGGAAGTAGGCGTTGCTTATTGGACGCCTTGTTGTCACCGGTATGATGTGAAGTTGACGGTTGAACAATCTCGTCTTGTCTTCAGAAAAGTCCAGGATAAGGCGAGGTGCAGACCTGAAAAAAACAAGTTTAATAAAGAAAGTATAAAAATGTAGTCAGAGTGATTAGCGAAAGGCGAGATTTGATATGTTGTATGTTCAATGTATACATATGAGTATCCCTATAAGTTTCCATAGAAAACATTAAAGAATAATCGTGATGATAACATGTTTCAATCGATGAATAAATTACATTAATTAATTGAATAGAGCATCTACGTTGAATGAATTAGGTATCAGAAATTTGAAACAATCTGCCTGTGTTAATGCTTTTTAAAACTAGCGTAGTGATTCAAATCATTTTTCATGATTCAAATGAATCACTCAACAACTGATTCGAATGACTCATTTGAATTGGAAGATTTCGGGTCATTCAAATATTGGCATTTTATTTGGAATTTCCATTGTTTGAAGTTGGTACCGTCAAACTTATCGAGGTTCATCGCTTTTCCGAAATCTATTTTTGCTGTGTGCCAGGATCGTCGCAAATGGAAGGACGTGGTCTCTGCCTACCCCTCTGGGGGAAAGGCGTGACGTTATGTATGTATTTTTATTTAGGTTATGTATGACCTGTCACAATTCACTTTATAACAAATTTCTAAGTAGCAAATAATGAACTTACATAGCGGGCGATGGCGGGAATGCAGGCGAGTATTCCCTCTCCTGTGCCCCCGGTTCCCCCTCAGCCTGCGGTACCCGTGCCCCCGGTTCCCCCTCAGCCTGCGGTACCCGTGCCCCCGGTTCCCCCTCAGCCTGCGGTACCCGTGTCCCCGGTTCCCCCTCAGCCTGCGGTACTCGTGCCCCCGGTTCCCCCTCAGCCTGCGGTACCCGTGCCCCCGGTTCCCCCTCAGCCTGCGGTACCCGTGCCCCCGGTTCCCCCTCAGCCTGCGGTACCCGTGTCCCCCGGTTCCCCCTCAGCCTGCGGTACCCGTGCCCCCGGTTCCCCCTCAGCCTGCGGTACCTCCCCTGCCTCTCGTGCACTGGGACGTGGACGTGAGCACCGAGGCGAATCCGTGCCACATTCCAAATACCTGAATCAATACATATTACTGAATTAAATAAGGCACTGAATATAGTAAGGTACATAACTGTGTTTAATAAGATACTGTGTCAGACAAACATATGTAGAAAATAATGAACTTACATAGCGGGCGATGGCGGGAATGCAGGCGAGTATTCCCTCTCCCGTGCCCCCGGTTCCCCCTCAGCCTGCGGTACCCCCACCCCCGAGCACACTTCTGTCGCCGGTGCCTCACCTACCCTAGCCCTTGCTGAGTAGTTCCACGACCTGAAAATACACACACACAATTACAACATTGTTTATGATTAACAACTAAATTACTGATAATCAATACTTACGTGGAGTAACCACTAATGATGTCGGGAGGGCAAGTTTTAAACTCTTGCCGAGTGGACTGGATTAAGCCGGCAAGGTGCATCCATGCTTCGGTGTCAGTATTCGTTTGACGTTTTATCGAAATAATTGCATGACGCCGTCTATTCACAGGTTGTAAGTTTTTTATTACACGTCCATTCCGGAGGATAGCTATTTCCTATGAAATGAATCGATTTGTTCATCCTTGAATCTAGTGTAATATAGTGGAGTAACCACTAATGATGTCGGGAGGGCAAGTTTTAAACTCTTGCCGAGTGGACTTGATAAATTCGGCAAGGTGCATCCATGCTTCGGTATCAGTATTCATTTGATTTTTTATCGAAATAATTACATGACGCCGTCTATTCATAGGTTGTATGTTTTTTATTTCATCCGTTTTGTAAACTTTTAACTCGATGTAATATGACCCTTTCCCAAATCTTTATAATAGGCTACACAATCAATAGGTAGGCTCAAGATTCCAGTACCCAATATATTTATCTCGCTGTCTCCAGATTTCTGGCAGTTGAGTGAGTTTTGATTTCTCAGACAGCACATAAATCCACTTATTATTGTTAAGTTTCTGCCAAATTTCGATATTAGTACCTTGAAAAAGGTTGATTTCGCATTGTTTGGGTACGGAGTTTAAAGTTTTTGGAGATTATCTATGATTCGCAAATTGCGTTCGCAGATGTCGAATAAAAATTAGAAAGTTCACAAATGTAAAACTTATCGTATATTATCTTACAGCTGAATATTAGTGTGTTGTGGCGTGGGGGGATTGTTGTGTTCTTGCGTTTGTTCCTCGACACTTTCGAAGATGCAGTGGGAAGTAGGCGTTGCTTATTGGACGCCTTGTTGTCACCGGTATGATGTGAAGTTTACGGTTGAACAATCTCGTCTTGTCTTGAGAAAAGTCTAGGATAAGGCGAGGTGCAGACCTGAAAAAAAACAAGTTTAATAAAGAAAGTATAAAAATGTAGTCAGAGTGATTAGCGAAAGGCGAGATTTGATATGTTGTATGTTCAATGTATACATATGAGTATCCCTATAAGTTTCCATAGAAAACATTAAAGAATAATCGTGATGATAACATATTTCAATCGATGAATAAATTACATTAATTCATTGAATAGAGCATCTACGTTGAATGAATTAGGTATGAGAAATTTGAAACAATCATGACACATCGTTTTCATCAATCCTAAATGTTTTTCTGCCTGTGTTAATGCTTTTTAAAACTAGCGTAGTGATTCATATCATTTTTCATGATTCAAATGAATCACTCAACAACTGATTCAAATGAGTCGTTTGAATTGGAAGGTTTCGAGTCATTCGAATATTGGCATTTTATTTGGAATTTCCATTGTTTGAAGTTGGTACCGTCAAACTTATCAAGGTTCATCGCATTTCCGAAATCTATTTTTGCTGTGTGCCAGGATCGTCGCAAATGGAAGGACGTGGTCTCTGCCTACCCCTCTGGGGGAAAGGCGTGACGTTATGTATGTATTTTTATTTAGGTTATGTATGACCTGTCACAATTCACTTTATAACAAATTTCTAAGTAGCAAATAATGAACTTACATAGCGGGCGATGGCGGGAATGCAGGCGAGTATTCCCTCTCCCGTGCCCCCGGTTCCCCCTCAGCCTGCGGTACCCGTGCCCCCGGTTCCCCCTCAGCCTGCGGTACCCGTGCCCCCGGTTCCCCCTCAGCCTGCGGTACCCGTGCCCCCGGTTCCCCCTCAGCCTGCGGTACCCGTGCCCCCGGTTCCCCCTCAGCCTGCGGTACCCGTGCCCCCGGTTCCCCCTCAGCCTGCGGTACCCGTGCCCCCGGTTCCCCCTCAGCCTGCGGTACCCGTGCCCCCGGTTCCCCCTCAGCCTGCGGTACCCGTGCCCCCGGTTCCCCCTCAGCCTGCGGTACCTCCCCTGCCTCTCGTGCACTGGGACGTGGACGTGAGCACCGAGGCGAATCCGTGCCACATTCCAAATACCTGAATCAATACATATTACTGAATTAAATAAGGCACTGAATATAGTAAGGTACATAACTGTGTTTAATAAGATACTGTGTCAGACAAACATATGTAGCAAATAATGAACTTACATAGCGGGCGATGGCGGGAATGCAGGCGAGTATTCCCTCTCCCGTGCCCCCGGTTCCCCCTCAGCCTGCGGTACCCGTGCCCCCGGTTCCCCCTCAGCCTGCGGTACCCCCACCCCCGACCACATTTCTGTCGCCGGTGCCTCACCTACCCTAGCCCTGGCTGAGTGGTTCCACGGACCTAAAAATACACACACAAAGTTACAACATTGTTTATAATTAACAACTAAATTACTGATAATCAATACTTACGGGCTCCAAACACGCCTTCTCTTATTGTGGAGAGGCTGCTCCAACGGCACTCCAGTTGGATATTCGAAGATATCCGTTATTTGAAGTCTAAAAAAATCGAATAAATAATTGAAACTAAAGTAGAATAAATGTTACACAAAAAATTAAAAAACAAAATAATAAAAGCTAACTGTTCAAGTGCATGCGGCCTAGCAACTCCTCCGCGGCTGGTAGTTCCACGGGCGCGGCTGGTGGTTCCACGGGCGCGGCTGGTGGTTCCACGGGCGCGGCTGGTGGTTTCACGGGCGCGGCTGGTGGTTCCACGGCCACGTCCTCTGGTCTGCAGGCCCTGCTCTTGCAACCCCCCCCCAGCAGACCCACCACCCCGTGTGCGCACACCACGCCCACCACGTCGACCACCTCGGGTTCGCACGCTTCTTGTTCCATGCAAGTTAGTTAAAAAGAAAAGCAAATTAAAAAGAAATATATACGCATAGATAGAAAGTACGCACAAAGCCGTGCACTCGTGTATAAAAAAAAGCTCGACTTGGCGGGGGCACTTCCGTGCCCCCAGATTACGTACGTATGAACATTGTGCGTACTTACATAGAAAGTACGCACTATTACACGGACCCCATAAATATTTTTGGAAATAAAAAAAGTCTTATTTGTATTAATCAAAAATTCTTTTATTGGCACTTTTATTACACTTACTACTATGATAATGAGAAGGTTGCTGCTGTTTGGTGTGCTTCAAGCTGGAATCCTCATCTCTGAAACCTGCATGAAAACGAATTTTGACTATGCCAAAAAATAGTCATGAAATAGTCATAAATAGTCGCCAAGTAAAAAAAATAGTCGCATTATAGTTTCGGAGTTATAGCTATAGCTTGGTGAGGATTCTGGCTTGACGTTCAAGCTGTAATCCTCACCTCTGATGCATGCAAACGGCAAAGTCTATCGAATTGGTTTATGTTCCGAAAAATAGTCATGAAATAGTCGCAACGGCATACCAAATTTCAGAATTAGGGTCATGGAGGCAACAGGAGGTAAAAAAAAATTGATATCGCTTTAATATTGGCCTAAAATTTGCTGACATTTTAGATACACTATTAAACTGTAACTGAGCACTCATGAATCTTCATTATTTACTACTTATGTCAAAGTAGGAACCTAAAACAAAAAAAATATAATTGAGCCACTGTGGACAACTAGGTGTACACACTGACTCACTGCCGTCGTACACAGTGGCTCTAGTGGTACACAGAGACTCGGCAATATTTATAAGAAAAGAAAACGCCCATTTCTAAGTTATTAGTAGTTCTTTTTATTACAAATAATAACAAAACTGTTACAGGCTTCTTTTACTTTCTTTGGCGGTCAATCCGTAAAATAAAAGAGCACAATGCGAAAAATAGTTTTTAAGTTCAATCTCTTGGCTATCGGAGAATATTTTATTGACCGAATAGTTAGGTTCGAACTCAGAGGGTAACAATTCGTCAAGTGACTCACAGTTCTTGGTCTTCCAATAATACCTTTTAAGTATAGCAAGCGGTACATTAACTAACTCTTATTGATGCTTTTCTTATAGATTCTCCCGCACTTATAAACTGCAAGTCTTCTTTAATTTTTTCATGTGGAATGTTCCCTATTTTTCTCTCGGTTTTTTTCCGTGGCATCCTATAAATAAAATAACAAAAATCGATATTAGTTCAAAAAATATTGAATTCCTATAAGTTACAAAAGTATTGAAATTGGGAAGGTACACAGTGGCTCATAAGCAACTGTGTACCTTTAAAAATTGAGTCACTGTGTACTTCTACGCCATTTTGAAAATATTTGATCAAAAGAACCAAGATGTACAACAAATAAGTTAAAATATGGGTTAAAGGCACAATTGCCTTTAACCCATATTTTAACTTATTTGTTCAATTACATTGTATCAATATACAAGACCTACTATCCGATAAATATCGTGGCTATTATCTATAGCAACAAACCAAGGTATGAAACCAATCGAAACTCACCTTAAAATGTAATTTTGTGGGCGCGAAAACAAAAAATACTCCCTCACACTTCCGCACGGCGCTCGACCCGCGAGCAATCTGGATTAAACGCGCTCGGGTACAGAGACCTTCAAATCGGTAAAACAGACAAATAGCTATTGCTATCCCTTCAGGTCGACAGGTGACTGAGCCACTGTAGTCGACCGAGTCACTGTTGCCTCCATGACCCTACTCGTTAAGAGATTCCAGAGATATAAGGGTAGGTTGGTGAGGATTCTAGCTTGAACATTTGAAAACTTCAAATATCTCCGAAACGGCTACGATTTTCGATTTGAGTTTTTGCCAAAAAATAGTCGTGAAATAGTCGTCTCCAACGGAAATAAATTTGAGCTGATTTAATTTGAAATTAAAAAGTGTTAATTTTTCCCTACATTTCTATGGAGGTACAGTCGTGTACAAAATGTTTACTTCATTTTATACTATTGTAAAATATTTCGCTTGAACTATAATATTTCGTCAAATTAGGTGTTTTCCAAGACTAGTGACTAGACCGAGTGCTATTATGATTAAACAAATAAAAACAAACATTTATAATTTTTGTAGCTATTTTTATTTAGTACAATTTAAAGCTTGAAAATGTAAGCAATATAGAACGTATAAATATCTTTCGGCTTTGGTGTTTTTGAGTTTCCGATTGTTTTATTTTTATCTAGTCTGGCTCTTCTTCGTTTAATGTTTTTATACGTTATTAAACTCTTTATCAATGTAGATAAATCATTGTCTTGTTCTTTATTATACTTTCTAATAGATGGTCTATCTAAGAAAGCAATTGACAAACTTTGTATAAGGGAATCAAATGCACAAGTATTGCTAAAAATTACGTTAGATGATCCTGAAGTGGCAAGGCTACCATTTTTTAAAATGTGTAACTTAATACGACGATTAATTCCTATTGTTTTCTTCTTCCGAGTAGTTACCAAACCGCGCCAGTTTTCTGTGTACTTTGGATCTTTTCTAAATATTGAATTGTCATAAAATGCTTTGTCAATCTCGTCTGTATTTTTTTCATCATTCTTGTTGTTTGATTTTAATTCGTTTTGTTCTTCACTTTCTACTATTTCTTTTAATTTGCTTGTTGCTAAGTAAAGAGCGCCGGATATTAATGTGTGATGCTTAATTATAAACTCGTCAACTCTATATTTGGTGACACTGGTCTTAAAAAATAACTTTTTTACATCTTTAAAATAATTTTCTACGTTTGAACTGCTAGGGTCACTGTCATTTGTTTCAAAAAAGTTGTTCATAACATTTCCCCAAAGGGGCAATTTTTTAAGTAGTCTAAGCAGTGTATCTTTTAAATTCGGCAAATAATACAAATTTTCAATATCGGTAATTTCTTCATCATCAAGTGTAATTATCAAGTTTTCTACACTTTCAATCTCCTCATAAAAGACGGTTAGTGGAAACTGCTCATCCTTAATAGATTCTTCCCAGATACTAACATTTGAGGGAAGATTACAGTCATCTGTTAAGACTTTTGCTTGCATTAAATCGGTGTGTTTTTAACACAATGACATGTGATTAAATGTCTGCTAACGTTGCTAAACATTTTCTAACGGCGCGGCAGTGTGGGAGCACTATTAGTGTCTTCCCACAATCATCGTCGCGGACATTTCATTGACTTGAGTATTTTGCTTGACAGTCACGCCATCTAGTAAGTGTTGTGGAACTAGCTCTAACCATTTTAAAAACGCATTGCTGTGATATTAACATTAAAGGTAAATGTGAAATATATGTAAAGATCAATAATTAAAGCTCATAGTTATTCTTTTTGCTGGGTGGGAACAGGTCGGTAATTGTGTATTATATGTACTGATTTCAGATTTAAACAAGTTTTGTACTAATATGCAAACTTTATATTATAATAAATAAAAATAGCTACATAAAAATGTTTGTTTTTTTTGTTTAATCATAACAGCTGCCATGGAAAATACCTAATTGAACGAAATATTATATTTTAAGCAGAACATTTCACAATAATATCAAATGAAGTAAAACATTTTGTATACAACTGTACCTCCAAAATTGTAGGGAAAATTATAACTTTTTATTTTCTAATTAAATCAGCTCAAATTTATTTCCGTTGGAGACGACTATTTCACGACTATTTTTGGCAAAAACTCAAATCGAAAATCGTAGCCGTTTCGGAGATATTTGAAGTTTTCAAATGTTCAAGCTAGAATCCTCACCAACCTACCCTTATATCTCTGGAATCTCTTAAGGACTAATTCTGAAATTTGGTATGCCGTTGCGACTATTTCATGACTATTTTTTGGAACATAAACCAATTCGATAGACTTTGCCGTTTGCTTGCATCAGAGGTGAGGATTACAGCTTGAACGTCAAGCTAGAATCCTCACCAACCTATAGCTATAACTCCGAAACTATAATGCGACTATTTTTTTTACTTGGCGACTATTTATGACTATTTTTTGGCATAGTCAAAATTCGTTTTCATGCCGGTTTCAGAGATGAGGATTCCAGCTTGAAGCACACGCTGTTTGGCCTCAATGAGAACGTTAAATTGTGGGACAGTCTCCGACAAGGCAAGGCGCATGTCATCTGCAACGTTCAATCGGTTGCGACTTTTTGTTTTTATTGATACCAGAACCGAGAAAACCCTGCCTCGCAAAGATACGTAGTAGCAAATGGTATCAGAACAGACATAGCACGCTTGACAAGAAGAGGATAAGCTTGACTCAAAGAGCACCAAAACTCGTCAAGATCTTTTGCATGAAATTCAGCTTTCAAAACTTCTTTAGATCTCATGTCGATCCGTCGTCGCTGATATTATCAATATCGATTAAAAATGGACTCCAATGTAACTCCAACACGGGCTTATTCATAATGCCCGGGCATTATGAATATGCCCGTGTTTTTGCATAGGAACTAATTAAGGGACCCTCTCACATTTACAGTTACGAATATCTTGTAATTTTCTGTCACGAATATCTACAAAATACTGCATTTAAATCCGCTTAAACCTATTTTATTTTAACTTTTATTAAGCTTATGTGCTGAAAATGACTAATAACGAATTATGTACAATGCCAAATAAAGAGTGGTACTTAATGTTTTATAATAATATAACGAGTCTGTTTGTTTAACATTTAGTTGACCTAAAGTTAAATAGCAATAATTATACAAGAAATTGTTATTAAAATATGTGTTAACATCTTATCTAAATACTGGTTGTAAGTTTTTTTAATACACGTCCATTCCGAAGGATAGCTATTTCCCATGGAATAAATCTATTTGTTCATCCTTGAATCTAGTGTTCTAGTGGAGTAACCACTAATGATGTCGGGAGGGTAAGTTTTAAACTCTTGCCGAGTGGACTTGATAAATTCGGCAAGGTGCATCCATGCTTCGGTGTCAGTATTCATTTGATTTTTTATCGAAATAATTGCATGACGCCGTCTATTCATAGGTTGTATGTTTTTTATTTCATCCGTTTTGTAAACTTTTAATTCGAAGTAATATGACCCTTTCCCAAATCTTTATAATAGGCTACACAATCAATAGGTAGGCTCAAAATTCCAGTACCCAATATCGTCGCCGTAGAGCGAAAAGTCACTAAGTAGGTCATGACGTGTTTTGAGTTATGGCGGTTTAAAGTTTTATAAAACAAAAAAAAATATAACTTAATTTTAGTAAAAGATAACTCTAATTTCATTGCTATATATCTTAAAGAATAGATAGACAAATAAGATTTTAATATCACTTTCAATTAATTATGTTTAATTACTGAGATAATGACAAAAAAAACTGAGTTAGTGACTATTTCACTCATGTTTGGATCATATCGAGAGTCAATAAGTCGACTTAGTTAGTTTTCGCTTTCATGTTTTGTACCGAACCAGTAATTCTAAAAGTAGTTAAGTCACTTTAGGTAATTTTTAGTATGGATTGGGTCCAAAATTATGATTTGATTTGTAAAAAAGAGAAATAACCAACTCTACTTAGGTACAGATTTGCTTTGTTAGATCATAAAAAATAGTGTTAAGTAAAATTGGTTAGTTTTCGACTGCCAATGAGTAGTGCAAACGTAAAGTTAATGTGTTTTCGCTCTCTGTAAAACAAAAACTATGGCGCGTACAGAAATGTCAAAAAGAAGAATTTGTGCAGAAAAATTTGGGGAATCTGATTAGGTATTTAACTCCATTTTGGCCATATGTCGACTTAGTGACTTTTCGCTCTACGGCGACGATATATTTGTCTCGCTGTATCCAGATTTCTGGCAGTTGCGTGATAGTTTTGATTTCTCAGACAGCACATAAATCCACTTATTATTGTTAAGTTTCGATATTACCTTGAAAAAGGTTGATTTCGCATTGTTTGGGTACGGAGTTTAAAGCTTTCGAGGTTATCTCTGATTCGCAAATTGCATTCGCAGTTGTCGAATAAACGAGAGTTCACAAATATAAAACATATCGTATATTATCTTACAGCTGAATATTTGTGTGTTGTGGCGGGGGTTATAGTTGTGTTCTTGCGTTTGTTCTTTGACACTTTCGAAGATGCACTGGGAAGTAGGCGTTGCTTATTGGACGCCTTGTTGTCACCGGCATGATGTGAAGTTGATGGTTGAACAATCTCGTCTCGTCTTCAGAAAAATCCAGGATAAGGCGAGGTGCAGACCTGAAAAAAAAACAAGTTTTATAAAGAAAGTATAAAAATAGTCAGTGATTAGCGAAAGTTTGCGAAATTTGATATGTTGTATGTTCAATGTATATAAGGCATGTAATATCGGACGGCTTTCAATTCCAATGCTCATTTCCGATATTAGGTAACGAAATTTCGATATTAATATCGGCATTATTGAAAGTTCTTATATTATTTATTAACTACACATTTTCGTCAAAGGTTTGGATTGAGAACAATAAACTAAGTAAAATTTTTGATAATATCTTTTAATCATCTTATACTATACCTTATCTTATACTATATTAAAACAAAAAAAATCAAATAAAATAAACAATTACATATTAGAATAAAAACCAGTCTCGAAATATTCGTCTGACGGAAGAATTTGTTCGGTGAAAGTTTGTCCTGTCATATCAAAATTTCAGTTTCAGCTGAAACATCGTCTACTGTTATGTTGGCACATGTCCTACCTATTATGGTACCTACAATGATTTACCAAAACCCTTTAAAATTGGTAAATTATGCGTAAGTAGACAAGTGATCCCCTAATTCACTACCTAGGTCTATGAACGATTAATGGCATGGCAATTACAAACGCCAATTTTACGATGACAACAACTTTATTTCTTTTTAAAAACAAAACAATAAGTCGGCAACATGGCGCCCCCCGTGCACAGCACTAATTAGGAAGCCGATTATAAAACAGACGTCGAGTTGGCCACCACTGCCAGCCGCTTCACAGGTCGCCGAAGCACGCCTCCCTTCGTGACGATGTCAACCACCCGAGTAATCCCAACCTTGCCCGGGTGAGTGCGTACCACCCGCCCTCTGGGCCAGGTGCCGCGATAAGAGGCTTAACGGGCCAGGCGGGCGGGAGCGATAAAAAGTCTGACCTCAGAAGCCATCGCGACGGACTTTTTTTTTTTTTTTTTTTTAATTTATTGAATGCAAAGGTACATACAAATAGGTTACAAGAAATATATCTGCCAAACTGCTGAGCAGTTTGTCGGCAGCAGTTCTCACTTCTGTTACATAAATAACCTACTTAAATGCTTTTAGCTACGCTATTTAAATTAGTTAAGAAAAAACATTTTTTTTTTTTTTTTTTTTTTTTTTTTTTTTTTTTTTTTTTTTTTTTTTTTTTTTTTTTTTTGTGTACGCATGCATTTATCTTGATAACTGGGCACACAGCCGCGAGCATTGGTTTCTATTTAATAATATAATGAGTATCTATACATATTATTATGTCTATGTTTGCCCCATGCTCACGTCTATCCGCCCACCTATGACTTATACCTAGTTACATTACATTAAAATTTATTTCTACTTTTTGCTTAGTTCCGGTACCACTTATCTAATTATAACTACGCAATGTGCACAACCACTCTAACGTATATACGCTTTGTTTATACATTACGCAATTAGGCGAACGTACACTCTATAGTGTTTATTATTCAATATTGATATTGATAGTCTACTGGAGACACGTACCTAGTTTACATAAAAGACATTTGTCATTTAACATTGACTAAAGTTCCAGGAGTTAGGGGCACGAAAAGAGCTATTACTTTAAACATGTTCGCGTATAGGACAACATCTCATACAATACTCTTCGAACTTCGCGTTAGCACGCGTAGCGTCGTCCGCTACATTCAAGCTTGAAGGCACGTAGCGCCACGAAAGGGTTCCTGATCTGCTTTCTGCAAGTTCTAAAATTTCTCCAACCCTATGTGCCACGAAAGACTTCAAAGTGCGGACGTCGCTGCGGGGTGCTACCCGGCGTGTACAACACGAAGCTTTTTCTTTCGAGGATGAAAAACGCCATAATGAGGAAGATACCATGTAACATTCGATGGATCAGGTGGTTCAGTACACAGTTCTGCGTAACTCTTACTATAGGAATCCGGTCTTACGTTCTCTTGTATAATTGCGTCTAGGGTGGCTCTAAACGTAAAAATACCAGGTCATTGAGCCGAAATAATATGTACATAGAATCTTTAAAAAGTAAAAAATAAAAAGAAAAATTAATAAAATGAAAAAAAAAAAAAACTTAACTAGGTAATTAAAGATAAAATTATGCTCAGCGAGAAAAGCACATAGTTTGAGTTCAGCTCTTTTCTTGAGCTCTTCTTCCTTTTTTGGTCTAAGCACTTCTTGTATGGATGTTGTTTTGCTGATAGCGGCAGCATTTTGTTTATGTTTAATAGTATTCAAATGTTTTACGAGAGCAGGGCTATGGTTGAGTAAGTGAGAATTGCAAATTTTACAAAATGCAGAAACTGAGCCAGCTTGTTGCTCCCGTTTCGAGATCCAAATTTTGAAAGCCGTGTATAATGTGTTCAAGCCATTTATCGTTAAAATTATAAATTTGTTTGTTCTTTTTTTCGCGGCGGTGCCTCATCAGGCGAAGCCTCATCAGGAGGAGCCTCATGAAGAGGTGCCACATCAGGAGACGCCTCTTCTAAATTTTCTGTGTTTTCTCATGTTTTTGATGTGGAGTCTATGTTCTAAACGTATTTCTTTTGACAATGCGGTTATTGCAGTGGAAACAGTTAGTGCTGAATTAAAATGAATACGCTTAAAGCGAGGGTCTAAAATTGTTCCTATAGCAAGATGTAAATTTTTTTTTTATTTTTTTTTTTATAGTGGCTCGACATAATGGCTTTCCTACACCTGATGGAAAGCGAAAGAGAAGCCCAAGTCGCTGTGACAACGGGCAAGTAACTGGTCAGTTACCTGTCAGTTGTACTCACCGGCAGAAACACGACCCAGAGGTCATTTGACTGCGGTATTCTATAGGGTGGAGGTCCTTCCCCGGACGGGCGGCTCAATTCGAGCGAAGATTCGCTATGCCCTACCTCTCTTTAATTGTCGCTCTAGTCTAGTTTGGCAATAACTAAGTTTAGCAAACTCTTCTGCACAGTTATCACTTACATTTGTTTCTTTTCTTCAGTCTTGATGTTGCTCGTCGCAATATAAATCCGAATCGATATTCATTAAATCAATCGATATTCATGCACCCAAGGTTTGTTGTTATTATTGGAAGGTATAATAACTATGTAATTATTCTCGAAGGAATTCTTAAATTCTATGAGAAAAACATTTAGTTTTGTAAATAGCATTATTATTTTCTTTTTACCCCTTCTTCGTCCTTCCGATTCGTGTATCATGAATCGATTAATGTGAGTTGACATCTACGAGTAAAACACTGGCAACCCTGCAACCCCAAAAAGTTTATTTAGGAAGTACATAAATTAAAAAAATATTATGTTTCGCAGCTTCATTCTTTGCGATTTACGGTTAACATAGCGTAGTGGCGCCATCTACTGTAAGCCTTGCACGATTTAGTTTATAGTTTTTTTTTACTATGGCAACTCCCCCACCGTACCGAGCGTTGAACGGTTCGCCTCATTTGAATATCGTCATTCAGTGTTATCATGCTGTAGCCTTCGCATGTCTCGGCAACCAGCGTTTAATTCAGTGTTTTAATAAAATAAAAGTAAAAATATGGGTAATAAAAGAAAACTTCGTGAAATGGAAGAAGCCAAGATAGCTAGAAAAATCAAGAAACTGGAACGAAAATTACAACGGCGGCGTCGCATAATTTCATCGGATGATACCGGTAGGTGAAACATTATATTTAATGTGAATAAGTGGCTGTTTGTTCGATTAAATTAAAAGCGAGGGTCTAAAATTGTTCCTATAGCAAGATGTAATTTTTTTTTTTTTTTTATAGTGGCTCGACATAATGGCTTCCCTACACCTGATGGAAAGCGAAAGAGAAGCCCAAGTCGCTGTGACAACGGGCAAGTAACTGGTCAGTTACCTGTCAGTTGTACTCACCGGCAGAAACACGACCCAGAGGTCATTTGACTGCGGTATTCTATAGGGTGAAGGTCCTTCCCCGGACGGGCGGCTCAATTCGAGCGAAGATTCGCTATGCCCTACCTCTCTTTAATTGTCGCTCTAGTCTAGTTTGGCAATAACTAAGTTTAGCAAACTCTTCTGCACAGTTATCACTTTCATTTGTTTCTTTTCTTCAGTCTTGATGTTGCTCGTCGCAATATAAATCCGAATCGATATTCATTAAATCAATCGATATTCATGCACCCAAGGTTTGTTGTTATTATTGGAAGGTATAATAACTATGTAATTATTCTCGAAGGAATTCTTAAATTCTATGAGAAAAACATTTAGTTTTGTAAATAGCATTATTATTTTCTTTTTACCCCTTCTTCGTCCTTCCGATTCGTGTATCATGAATCGATTAATGTGAGTTGACATCTACGAGTAAAACACTGGCAACCCTGCAACCCCAAAAAGTTTATTTAGGAAGTACATAAATTAAAAAAATATTATGTTTCGCAGCTTCATTCTTTGCGATTTACGGTTAACATAGCGTAGTGGCGCCATCTACTGTAAGCCTTGCACGATTTAATTTATAGTTTTTTTTTTACTATGGCAACTCCCCTACCGTACCGAGCGTTGAACGGTTCGCCTCATTTGAATATCGTCATTCAGTGTTATCATGCTGTAGCCTTCGCACGTCTCGGCAACCAGCGTTTAATTCAGTGTTTTAATAAAATAAAAGTAAAAATATGGGTAATAAAAGAAAACTTCGTGAAATGGAAGAAGCCAAGATAGCTAGAAAAATCAAGAAACTGGAACGAAAATTACAACGGCGGCGTCGCATAATTTCATCGGATGATACCGGTAGGTGAAACATTATATTTAATGTGAATAAGTGGCTGTTTGTTCGATTAAATTAAAATAATTTTTGTTACGGTCGTTGACCATTTTAAAAATTATTTGCTTTACAAACCGTCGTTGGCGGTCGAAGCATATTTGAATGCAAAAAGTTACCGTCGTTGGCGGTTAAACTAATTGTTTGCAAGCAAATACCGCCGTTGGCGAAAAAAGCGTTGCATAAATATGTTGTTGCCGTCGTTGGCGGTAATGACTTTTTACTCGCTTGAAAATACCGTCGTTGGCGGACAAAGCATATCGTAGATCGCCGTTGGCCTATCTATGTACTTACTTGCTTTATAATAACTGCGTTGGCAGTCTATTGTAAAATGTATTTATGTCGTAAGTACGACATCTTAGTAAGAGCTACGTATATAAAAATATCGTGCCACATATTGTCATACAGATACCGAGACCGAAGAGCAAGTTTTGCCTTCAGGATCAAGCTCAAGTTCACCAGCTGCTACGCGAGCACCTTCACCGACCGATCCCGTTGGGATAGCGAGCAAGTTTTGCCTTCAGGATCAAGCTCAAGTTCACCAGCTGCTACGCGAGCACCTTCACCGACCGATCCCGTTGGGATAGCCTTGGATACGCCAAGTTTGGTTTCCCCTATACCATACACACCAAGTGAAGAAACGACGGCAATGTTCATCACTTTACAATCTGAGAGTCTGGACTCCATAATACCAAATCCTACAGCACCTAGTGCTCTGTACACAACTGCAGTTGATGCTTTAAACCAAGGGGAAGAGACCGAGTTAGAGGAAGCTATATTACAGATTTTAGGCGAAGCCCCTCAGCCAGAGCTGGCTCTGGGTCAAAATATACATAAAGACATTGCCTCTCGTTGGCAAGACATATTGTTGAAAGGTTTATCCAAAAATATAAAAGATCCCATCATAAAAAAGTATTCCATACCCGCTAATTGCAATTTTCTTGTCGCTCCCTTATTAAACGCAGAAGCAAAAACAGGCTGTCTCCGTTGAAAAGGGCCACTTTGTCACAATTTTTTGTGGAATGTCATTGCAACCTAATATATTATAATAAGATAAAATGAAACATTAACTGGACGCTGTTAAGCATTCGTGTGTTAACCTGGGCATCCATTCTGGCAGCACAGGTAAAGCTTTTTTTCATACATGGTTGGAACATGAAGCGGGACGCGGTACTCAAGAAATAGGCTCTTGTATTAACAAATTTATTTTAGAGGAGTTAAAACCTACAGCTACGCATTTAATTTTATGGGCTGACTCTTGCGGTGGTCAAAATCGGAGTATTAAACTAATAGTAATGTTGCTTCATATACTGCTAAATCATGACAAATTGATTAAAATAACCATCAGATTTCTACAATCAGGTCATACATTTCTGCCTAACGATTCTGAGTTTGGTGACGTAGAGTGTCGCCTTCAGGCTGTATACTGATCTGGACTACATTAAAGTTATGGTAGAGTGTCGGAGAAAAAACAAATTTACGGTAAAAAAAATGAATAAAAGTCAATTCAGGTCTGTAGGACCTTTGTTAAAAGCTATCACTAACCGGAAAATAGATTTAGATAAGAATAAAATTTCTTGGCTTAAAACTTTTGAAATTGTACTTAAAAAAGATACTCCTTCCATAATGTATATAAAATCTGCTTTAAATGAAACCGCTAGCATTGGCGTATCTAGGCATAATTTCCAGGGGGGGCCTGGCCCCGGACATGTCACGGCCATATTTTTTTTTAGTCTTGAAGTACTTAACTGTGTAAATCTACTTTGTTTTGTTTAGTTTAGCAGTTAGAATCTACATATGGAAGAGCATGATTTTTAACTAGGTAGAACGTTAGTCTGGATTTTAAGCGTTTTGGGATATGTAAATTATTATTACGTAAGTAAAAAACAAATATTACTTAATCATGTTTATTAATTATTTACAAGAGCAAACAAGCTTAACAAGCATATTAAGCAAAACGTTACCCCGGAGATTACACCAATTTTAATTTTCGCTTCTTCTCTGAAAAAGCTTTCAAAACCATTGTAATGAGAGTTACTTCATGAAATGCTTTATTTCGTCCACTGTTTTATCGGCTTACTGGTCTAGTGGTTAAGGAACGCCGCAACGGCGTAATCCCAAGAAGATGCGTTCGAATCTCGCGGGGGTCATCGTTTTGTGTCATGTAATTTTTAAAAAACAACAGAAAGTTAAAAGTCAACGGTGGTATCACTTTAAGTACGATTGTTATAAAATTGAGGGTGGTAAAAAAAACTAAGGGTCGGGATATTGCTTGGCACTTGCATTGAGGTCGGACATTTGAAAGTGTTCGGAACGGTGTTGGTCACGATTAAGTGAGATAATATTCAAGTTATATAGTGCAAGTATTACCTACTGCAGGCAATAGTGTATACAGTGTCGTCATATTTTATGAAGGGGTAAGTGTTTAATTATTTAAAGCGATAGAAATAGACTGCATAGGCATTGAAATGTTAAAATAACAGTGTAAATATTGTTCTAGCTTACGGACATGCCCTTTTGTGGTATGGTGAAATAAAGGCTCCATGAAATATCGGTTAATAACACCAAATGAATAATGCGTTCTGCATAAGGATTAGCTAGTCGGAGTTCAGTGGATTGGCAGGGTTCCTCCTTCAACACCAGACGGGAAAACCCTCCTGGCGCTCAATATAATTTTAAGTTAGGTTAAATTAGATGATTAATTTTACAAATGTGTGCGAGATGCTAGCCGGGGCGTGAACGTCTTAGGTTGAATAATATAGGGCTGTATATTAGGTTAAGTTAAATTGTGTGTTGGGTTAAGTTAATTTAGTTGTTAGGTTTATAAGTTAAATAAAGTGTCTTTACATAAATTGTTTCCGATTATTTTTGAAGTGGAAAGGGGACATTTCATTGGCGCCCAACGTAAAATAACGGATAGCAATTTTTTTGTGGAATACCTACATTTCATAAAATTTGTTAACGGTTTTTGATGCTTTGTGGAAAAAAGTTTGTATTTCTTGTTGATTGTATTTATTGTGTCATTTTTAGATTGTAGTTATTTATAATTGTTTTTAAATAATTAAGTTTGTAAATTGTACTTTGTGATTGTGGAAGCGAGTGATATCAACCGTTAACATGGATCCTAATTATTTATTAAAAGATGAGTTGGAATTCGAACTTTCTTCTAGGGGAGTCTATATTAAGAGTTATGTATCAGTACTCAAGAAAGTATTAGTGGAAATCTTAGCATCTGAGGAGGCAGGTGAGGCAGTGTACGATTTAAAGGCACCTAAGCAAAGTTTTGAAAATCCTTCCGTTGAGTTAAAAAATTTGTACAACAAAATTGAGCGTGTTGTCTTCGTATGTTCAGGAGATAGAGGGTAAGCCAGATAAAAATTTATTTAGACGATTGGTTAGCAGGTTATACCATGTTCAGAATAGACTTAAGTTTATTGTCACGGCTGAGGAAGGAGACGTTAAGGTCCTTAAGGATCTAAGTCTGAAATGTGAAAAATTGTTATCAGTCTTGGAGGGGAAAGATGATGCCGTTGATGAAGAAAACTTAACTTTGGAAGATAAAGTGGTCTTGCAGGAGACACTGGGTCCCTTAGGGGAGCAGTTGATTAACAAGCTAGAAAAGAAATTGAACTCTTCTAAGCCTAATCCTGGTTCCATTCTAAAACAGTCATCTTTTCAGGATAGAAATGATAGTAATAATATAGATATTTTAGATGATGATATATCCAGATTTTCAAGGTTAGCCAGGACATCTACGGTAGATGATGGTAGGCATAAACGGAAACTAGTCCCAATTAATCAGTGGGGAATAAAATTTTCAGGAAATGATAATCAGAGTGTAAATGCTTTTATCGAAAGAATAAATGAATTGAAAGACGCTAGAAATGCTACTGATGACGATTTATGGCGGTATGCGATAGATTTTTTTGAGGGGGATGCACTTATATGGTATAGAGCTAATAAGGTTTACATTGAAAATTGGAGTGAACTGGTACTTCTTCTCAAACGTACATTTCAAACACCATTTTATCAGGAAGAACTCATGAATGAAATTAATACTCGTACTCAAGGGAGAGATGAGTCCGTCGTTATATATATTTCGGTGATGCAAAATATGTTCAATAGGTTACCTACAGAAATTTCGGAGCGTGAGAAGATTGTCATTATTCTAAAGAATCTTCAACCTTACTACCAACGTGCAGTTTGTAGAGATGTTTTCGATTCAATAGCCGATTTAATAAACGTCTTAAGGATAATAGAAAGAACTAAAGTTAATTGTGACAGGTTTCAAGAGCCGCAAAATAGTGGTAGCCGTTTGGAACCAGATTTGGCATATAGGTTGGGTAGGACGCAGTTGATTGGGGTACAACAAGGGAAGCCTCCACGCGTGGTCGTCTTTCAGACGGCCCGGCGTACCCCGGGCAACGGCGGGTAGTAGGTTACCATTCGACTACTACCCGACGGCTAATTCCCTGTGGGAGCACGCACTTGTGCGTGGCTCCGGGGGCCAGCGTTGGCGTCGTTGTGGGGAGCGACGCCTTCCACGGCCGTGCTTCGGCACACTTGATGGGGCCTTCTGGCCTGTGGGTCTCTCCCAATGGCGGGGCATTTGTCCGATTGGTGAGAGACGTGTTGTCGGCGATGGTCGCAGAGGAAGAGGAGTGCCCTTCGGGGGACCTCGCGGTGTTATCGTTGCCGTCCTCCCTGTCTTCTGCGACCGTTGCCGCCTTACAAGATGGGGGCCTTTTGGCCTGTGGGTCTCTCCCAATGGCGGGGCGTTTGTCCGATTGGTGAGAGACGTGTTGTCGGGCGCATTTGCGCCGGTTTGTCGGCGATGGTCGCAGAGGAAGAGGAGTGCCCTTCGGGGGACCTCGCGGTGTTATCGTTGCCGTCCTCCCTGTCTTCTGCGACCGTTGCCGCCTTACCAGATGAGCCGTTTGACGGCGTGGGATGGCAGTGGATCACTGCGGCGCGGCGGGTCCGATGGCCACGGTTCTCGTGGTCGTCGGATATGGTCCTTTTGGACTGGTCGCCGTGCAACCTGTTTCCCCTCGCAGGAGGGACCAGGGGGCTTGCCTTGACTGGCGAGCCCGAGTGGAGTGAGACCACAATAAAAAACCGCCTGTTATCCCGACTTCGGTCGGGACCAGGGGGCGCGAGCTCAAGTGGAGAAAACCACAATAAAAAACCACCGTGCGGCGGCGGCTGCACGCCCGACGGAGTTCCGCGAGGTCGGCACGGGGGTGCCGGCCACGTATTGCACGAACTCCGTCCTTGGAGGAGAGGGACGGCCCTTTCGGGCCTGACCTCTAGGCTGCCCCAAGTGGGGGGGCCAGCCCGAGTCTGCCTAGCAGACCAGCGCTGACAGCTTCGCGGCGTTATAGTTGAGGACCCGCGTTGCTGTCGCCCAAGGCGCATTAGACGGTGCAAACCAGGGTTTTTTAGTGGGTATTCTCTGCCGACGCGGAGCGAGTCCCACATAACCCGTCTGCTCCCCCGGGCAGCGGGTATGCGTAAACTGCATTTCTCCCTGGTGAAACAAAAAAAAAAAAAAAAGGACGCAGTTGATTAGCCATAATATTGATACTGGGGACAGTAAACCAGTGTATCGAAAACAATTTAATTTTTCGCCGGTAATTAAGAAACAAATTGAAGAAGAGTTAGATATAATGTTGGAGAAAGATGTTGTAGAACCGTCATATAGTGCATGGTGCTCACCAGTTTTAATAGTTAAAAAACCAAACGGAGATAATAGGTTGTGCTTAGATAGCAGGCAAATCAACAAAGTTACAAAAAGGGACACTTATCCTCTGCCAAGGGTTGCTTCAATAATTGACAACTTACGTAATGCGAGATATTTAAGCACTATCGATTTAAAATCCGCATTTTGGCAGATACCGCTTGATGAAACAAGCAAAGAAAAGACGGCTTTTGCTGTTCCAGGGCGAGGGTTATTCCAATTTAAGGTTATGCCGTTCGGGTTGGTTAATGCTTCACAAACGCAGCAGAGGCTTATGGATAGGCTGTTTAGTTCATTGGAGGATAACGTGTGGACATATTTGGATGACATAGTCCTATGTACACAGACTTTTAGCCGCCATATAGAACTATTTATTGCTAGTGTATTTTAATTTTTACTTGCACAAATCAGATAATAGAACAAGTAAATCTACATTCAGATGTTGCGGGGGGGAGGCCTGGTGACCTGTAACACAGGTTTTTTTAAAACCCATCACAGGCACCAGTCTCTCACACCTTCGGACATTAGATGTAAGCCGCTTATATTTATTGTAACTTAGAATAAGAGTCCATTTTGTGAGAGAAATAAATAAATATATTATTATTATTATTATTATTGAAGCAAATAGTTGATATTTTAAAGAATGCAAACATTACAGTAAACATAGATAAGTGTAAGTTTGCCAGGCCTAGTTTAAGGTATTTAGGATATATAGTGGACAGAGATGGCCTTAGAACCGATCCTGACAAAGTTACTGCAATATTGAACTTTCCAAGACCAAAGAATATAACAGAACTTAAGCGATTTATAGAATTGGCGAGTTGGTATAGGCGGTTTGTAAAAAATTTTTCGTTGGTGGCAGCTCCACTGCATGATCTTACGAAGGGCAAAAGGGCGTTCAGCTGGTCTCAGGAAGCAGAGTCAGCTTTTATTAAGCTAAAAACGAAACTCACTAGCACACCGGTAATGTCATGCCCAGATTACTCAAAGCCGTTTACAATACAATGTGATGCGTCAAGCAATGGAGTGGGAGCAGTCCTTAGTCAGGGTTGTGGAAGATCAGAACAAGCTGTCGCATATTTAAGTCGCAAGCTCTCTGACCGAGAAAAGAAATTTTCTACATCGGAGAGGGAGTTATTGAGTGTAGTCTATGCCATAGAAAAGTTTAGACCTTATATCGAGGGTACACATTTTACAGTCATCACTGATCATAGTGCGTTACTGTGGTTACATAAAATGAAAGATCCACATGGTAGATTAGCAAGATGGGCATTGAAGTTGCAGCAATTTGATTTTGACATAGTCCATAGGCCTGGCAAACACAATGTAGTGCCAGACACTCTTTCCCGTGCAACAAATATTAATAATGAAACATCGGAACTGGCAGCCATAGACATACAGGAGAAACACAAGGATGCATGGTAAAGGGACCAAATTAATGCACTTGCTAGGGGCGAATTAAGGGATGATAACTGGATGGCAAAAGGAGACTTACTGTATAAACGTGTCTATTTAAAACAATATCCAGATCATGAGGATATATGGAAACTCTTTGTGCCCAAACCTCTACGTAGTGAGGTAATAAAACAGTGTCATGACGATGTAACTGCAGGTCACTTTGGGATAAGGAAAACATTGTTTAGAATAAAGTACCGTTATTATTGGCATGGGATGGTAGAGGATGTTAAAAAATTCATAAACAAGTGTGAGACATGTGCTAAATTCAAGGTAGCTCAATGTCGTCCGTCAGGTTTAATGGGAATACATAGAGAAGTGAGTAGGCCTTGGCAAATCATTTCATTAGACTTAATGGGACCCTTCCCAAAAAGCAAAAAAGGCAATACGATGCTATTAGTAATAACTTGTTGGTTTAGCAAGTTCGTCATTTTATTTCCGCTACGGACAGGCAAGGCGGAGAAAATATGTGATATATTGGAAGAACAAATTTTGCTATATGGTGCACCGGAATATGTGATCTGCGATAACGGGAAGCAATTTGATTCACACATGTTTAAGGACTTGGCAAACAAATATTGTACCAAACTGTGGTATACTCCGTATTATCACCCACAAAGTAACCCAACGGAACGTGTTAACAGGGTCGTGGGCACCATGATTGCATCCTACACTAAATCTAAAAAACATAATGAGTGGGACAGCCATTTACATGAATTTGGTCACGCCATTAGGACAGCTGTGCACGAGTCAACAGGATATACACCATCCTACTTATTTTTTGGAAGAGAAACGTCTAGGCCTGCTTTAAGCCTTAATAAATTGGAATTGGATCAGGCTAAGCCGATAAAGTATAGGATGGATGAATTTCTTACAAAGATTGAGCGAAGAGATGCTATTTATGAAGAAGTTCGCAGTAATATGAAAAATGCGCACGAAAATAATAAAAAATTCTACAACTTGAAGCGGACACCAGCCAGGTTTAAGTTGGGGGATGTTGTGTGGAAAAGGAATAAGTGTCTATCTAATGCTAACAACAAATTCATGGCAAAATTAGCACCTAAATATGAGAAAGCCATAATAGTTAATAAACTTTCGACAAACGTATTTCGTCTTCATAATGTTTTTGGAAAGGATATTGGCACGTGGCATGCTAAGGACTTAAAAATTTACAAGTCTTAATATAGAATGGAATACGTGTAAACATACAATGAATTCCGGTTTTGAAATTGCAGATAATAAGCCCGCGGCTTCTGCTACATGTTTGTCTTTATTTAGACGAATTTCTTCTTCCAGTGCTGTTCTAAGCGCATCATAACTGTTTATAACTGCCTTACAGTTTTTATACCGACAGCTCCATCTCGTGGTACTTAAACTGCCCATTTCACCACCAGCCTTTAAACCGAGAGATTCTTGGATTTGCTTGAGACGGGCATGGTTACCAGGATGTGAAAAGTGGATATACAGCGCTTCCAGGTTGTTAAAAAACTTGGCTGCTGGGGATACATTAGCGCATGAGTCCACGACAGCTAAATTCAGCTTATGAGCTAGACAATGGACGTAAACAGCATGGGGATTGTGTTGTGTGGAAAAGGAATAAGTGTCTATCTAATGCTAACAACAAATTCATGGCAAAATTAGCACCTAAATATGAGAAAGCCATAATAGTTAATAAACTTTCGACAAACGTATTTCGTCTTCATAATGTTTTTGGAAAGGATATTGGCACGTGGCATGCTAAGGACTTAAAAATTTACAAGTCTTGTGAATAAAAAAAAAAAATTACCTTCTTCGACTGCAATTTTTTTTTTTCAGAGAGGAGGAGGGATATTGTAATGAGTTACTTCATGAAATGCTTTATTTCGTCCACTGTCTTATCGGCTTACTGGTCTAGTGGTTAAGGAACGCCGCAACGGCGTAATCCCAAGAAGATGCGTTCGAATCTCGCGGGGGTCATCGTTTTGTGTCATGTAATTTTTAAAAAACAACAGAAAGTTAAAAGTCAACGGTGGTATCACTTTAAGTACGATTGTTATAAAATTGAGGGTGGTAAAAAAAACTAAGGGTCGGGATATTGCTTGGCACTTGCATTGAGGTCGGACATTTGAAAGTGTTCGGAACGGTGTTGGTCACGATTAAGTGAGATAATATTCAAGTTATATAGTGCAAGTATTACCTACTGCAGGCAATAGTGTATACAGTGTCGTCATATTTTATTGAAGGGGTAAGTGTTTAATTATTTAAAGCGATAGAAATAGACTGCATAGGCATTGAAATGTTAAAATAACAGTGTAAATATTGTTCTAGCTTACGGACATGCCCTTTTGTGGTATGGTGAAATAAAGGCTCCATGAAATATCGGTTAATAACACCAATATTATATTTTCTGCTTTTTCTTTATAATTATCTGCTTCCTCTTTTTCTTTAAGGTGCATCTTCTTTTCTTCTTCAATTTTTTTTTGATCTTCGCAATACTGCCTGTATCGCATGTACGCTGTTCGAGCTAAATTCATCAGCTCTTTAGTCAATGGTACAAAATCGACTCGGTTATTATACATATTCGTAAGCACGGATTTAACAGTCAAATGTGCGTTTAACGTTCTTTGGGACATTTTAGCTCTTTCTGTTGTGAGTATATGGCCGGAACGTGAAAATCCTCTTTCGACATCTGCGTTACCATGACACAGAGTCAATGCAGCTTTGACTAACTTCTCTAAATTTGGGTACATTTTTTCTCCGGTATCAAAAGTAGTTTTGAAAATATCAACCCAATACGTTTCGATGCGTTTTTTATCAGAGTTGTCACAATGAGGTAGATGTGAAATGAGACGACATTCATTTATCAATGCAGATTCATCCAACTCAATAGGCAAGGACTTGGCAATTTTCAGAAAATCTTTGTAGCTCATCTCAGTCTTGGAAATATTAGGGTTCACAACACGTAGACTTTTCGCTAATGAGTTATCTATAGATGTTTTAGAAAGGAGGTGTTTACAGGCAGCTGCATAATGATTTCTCACTTTTGTCAGAAAAGTCAATCTTTCACGTTCTTGAAGATGCAGTTGTAATAATTTTGCAATCGAGTCTTCTGTGACGATTTCTTGAATAGGCAAATAATATTTATCCTCAAGAGCAGAAATTGATGTGGGTGCATCACTTTTACAGATTCTATTCAAAATCGTCTTGACGAGTTTCTTTAGTTCATCATACATTATATGAATCAGTGGCTCCTCTCGCTGAAAAAGTCCAGTGAACTTCACAAATATTTGAGCACTTGACGCAACAAACATTACCTCTATTTTAGCTGACTTCTGAATCAGAAAGTTATATATATTTTTAAAATTTTGTGATGTAGTTTTCTGACTTTTTTTAGGTAAATATTTGATAAAATATTCGATTATTGCAGGCCATTGCTCAAGAACTCTTTCTACAGCAGCCCCCAAAGTCAACCACCGTGATGAGACATGCTTCAAGAAACGATGACTGGGCAATTTCAACTTTTCTTGAATAATTTCATATTCTTCCCAGCGAGCAGGCCAGCCGTCAAAAAAATTGTGTACTTGAAAAATAAACTCAGATACATTTTCACCAAACTCGACTAAGGCTTTGAGGAATGCGTTATGCACAGTGTGTATATTGCACGTTCCTATGTCCACTAATTTCTGTCTGCCCAGCAAGGACAACGATTCATTCATCAATTTTGTGACCGCTTTATTCACATTTGGGCCATCACATCCTAGCATGAGAAGCTTTTTTCTGGAAAGCTGAGCATTGTCCATAGCTTCGTTTAGTTTTGACACAATATCTTGAGCAGTTGCTTTACCAATCAAAAAAGTTTCTAAATGACTTGTTACTATCAGATCCTTTGTTGGAGACCAATACTTGATGGCCACTTGCAGTTCTTTTTTTGACGCAGCATTACTTGTTTCATCGAAACATAAAGAGAAATAGGAATTACTACAATCATTTAACAGCTCTTTTTTAAAATATGGGGCTAACGCATCACAAATTAAATATCGAGCCTTTGTTGTTGACATAGAAAAATCTGATGGCACCGAACCTGGGAACATTGCCATGAATAATTCTTTTATTGCATTGCAGGAAGGCTCAATTGAATAATTAGATGCTACCATCTTCATAGTCCATAAAATCTCTGTTCTTGTGGCCCCATCTTTCACGCTGTATATTTGAACAGTTTTAGATCCCATTTTGTTACTGGAAGTACTGGGTAAACTAGATTGGTCATCGTTAGGCCGTACACTTTCAAGATGCAATTGAGAGGTCGCCAACTTTACTTTACACTGTTCTTTATGTTTTTGGGTTGATGCATGTCGCTCAACAGCTTCATAACCCCAAGAAATCGAAAATTTCTTCATGCACACACAACAAAACATGTCACTTTCACCATCCTTTTTTGCCCATTCAGAAACATAATGTCCATTTTTATCTTTATTGCGTAACCATCCCTCGTTAAATTTACACTTACCCATATTGTTGTAAAAAATTATGCTACAGTTCAAAAATTACCAAACAGCCAATACACAACCTACTAATTGTTAAAATATATTAGTATATGAATCTGTAAAAGACATGCATAATTAAATAAAGGTCAGAAAATAAATAAGTAAAGGAATCTATTTTATATTTCTTCCAAAATCTTATTGCTTTCATTGAAAAAATAGAAAACAGATTCCTTCACAAAATCATGATGCATCAATATTATGCTGCTTATCCAAACATCATAATAGAGCATCATTGGTTGTTGCCCTCAAACCATCATTGGGCACCTAAGTACCAAAGCAATGTGTTGCGCACATGCATTACAATCTCACTACAAAAAAATGACTTCTAGTGTTATCTTTAAGTAGTCCTTTAGTGGACCATTTTTAACGTCCTGATTAAGGTGGTTATTGTCATGACCCCAGTATGTTTATTTCCATGCAGAATCGCGACCATTTTTTTTTTGCAGTACACAATAAACGAAAAAATCTGACAAAACTGACCATTTTCGCAAAAAACTGACTTTATCTGACCAATGTACAAAAATCTGACTTTGTCTGACTTATCTGACCAGTTTCGACCCCTGTGCGATGTTAGCAAAGAAAGATTCAAATGCGTTTGCCACTTCAACATCCGATTCAACAGTTTTATCGTCGATTTTCAAACAGAACTTGCGATCCTTAATTTTACTCTTACAAGTTTCCCTATTGATTATTTGCCATGTCGCCTTAATCTTATTGCTGGCTTTCTTTATTTTATCTTTAAGAAACATTGATTTCGCTATAGCACATACTCTCTTGAATACCTTTGAGTAGTTTCTTACATGTTCTATAATGGAAGGGTCATTTGAGTTAGCTTTTATATCATATAGTTCAAACAACCTGCGCCTACTCTTATAAATACCTGGAGTCGCCCATTCACTAAATCTACCTTTAGAACTATTGACCTTTATAGTTTTTTTTGTAAATACACTATTATATTCTTTAGAAATAACATCAAACAAATTTTCATACATTTGATCAACATCGCCATTTCGCATACTATTATTATCAGCGCTCATAATGTGCACCTTTTCATTAATATTTTGCTTAAATTTTTTATGCGGTTCGCGGTGACAGGTCTACAAATAAAACTAGACGTCGTGCGAGCACTTTGCTGTTCAAATACTACCAACTGGCCGGCATGGTCCGAGTTGACAAAATTAATTATACATTTTTCCTTTACACTGCAATTACTGAAAAAGTTGTCCAGACAAGTTGCTGATGTAGGAGTGATTCTAGTAGGTTCATTAAACAAAGGTAACAAGTTAAATGATTTAAATAGATTTAAGAACCTAATGGAGTTCTGTGACTTGTCCAGAATGTTTACATTAAAGTCGCCGCAAACAAGTATATTTTTGCTAGATGTACAAATTTTTTTCAAAACTTCTTCCATACAGGACTCAAATATAACAAAATTGCCAGATGGAGGCCTATATACACAAACTAAAATGTATCGCTCAAGCTCTGCACAAGCAATCTCAATGGTTCTTTCCAGTGAGAGCAATACAATATCTTTTCGCTCCTTGAATGAAATGCCACCCTGCAATAAGATAAGCGACCCACCTCTAATGGCAGAGTCTCTTGTGAAAGAACTACAGACTTTATAATTATCAACATTTAGAATTAATTCATGCTGTCTCAGCCAATGTTCTGTGATACATAAAGCATGGATATTTTTTGTATTTAAAAACAGTTCTAATTCTAAGTCTTTGCCGGAAACACCCTGTATATTTTGATGTACAATGTTAAAATTGATAGGCTTTTCCTTTGTCTCTAAGGTGCTAGAGTAATCCTCTATTGTCCCAATTTTAAATTTAAATTATTTGGAACAACTTCCAAAATCTGACTAGATGTCCTAATAATATTATTAATATTATAGCCTAATAAGGAAGCCAATTCCTTCTTTCTTTTATAAGGCAAATAAAAAGTTTTGCCAGTCATTGAAAAACTATTATTAATAAATAAATTTGTGTCAAAAAACACAAATTTGTCCTTATAACTACATGTCAGATTGTATAGTAAAGTATTCAACTTATGAATACTGTCATTTTGTTTATCAGTGTATCCCTTTGAAAAGGGGAATGCACATAAAATGATTTTTTTCACATCAAGTTCTGATAGCTTTGAGAAGCTATTTAATATATCTTTTTTACATACATTCAGTCCATTTCCTATCATAATTGTAATTATAGACTGTTTATTGAACCTAGATTTTTCCACTGTCTTGCTTATGTAAGTAAGTGGAGCCCCTGGCATACAAAAGTTGGAGACACTAGAATTGACAATTTTTTTATTCAAGAGGGGACCATAATCAAGCCCAATGTCATCTGAAAATACTAAGACATTACTTGGTGATTGTGATTGTTGTAAATGACACTGTTGCATGCTTGTATCCTGGTGACAATGCCTATCAATGTTTTGGGGTTGATTTAAAGATAGATTGTTGTGACCACACCTACATTGGTCTATTAGTCTATTGGCAGCCAGTATGTGTTCACTGATCTGCGCTTGAGCGGACTTATAATTATCTGTCATACGCTCTAGGGATACATGCAAACGTGTTATATTAGCCTGCAACTCAGAAGTGTCTGTTTTATGTGCTGACCTACTTTTCTCTAGTTTTTTACTATATACTTCCAAGCTGTCAAGTAAATCAAGACGTTGCTTTCTTAATAAAGAATTTTTTTGAAAACACTTTTGACGTCTTATTAGCTTTTCAGTTTTCTTTATATAATTATTAATTTTAATATATTTCTTAAGTTTATTCTTACTACTAAATTTATTTAATATTATTTCTAAAATGCAAACTATTAGTGGCATTTGTTGTTGTCCCCGAGTCCCCAGCCGGTGAGTTTATGAGCTCCTCATACAGGCTGTGAGTGTGAATTACTTCTTGACACCGTATGTCTTCCTCATACTGATGTATGGTTCTGTTGGCATCACGAAGGTCCTCCTCAAGCTCGTTTATGCGTCCTAAGGTCTGCTCAAAAGTTTCACTGCATCGGTCAAAGTTCTTTACTGTTCCGAGCAGATGGTCCCGTTGTTCCTGGACTTCCACAAGCTGTGTGTGCAGTTCCACCAACTCACTCTTTAATTTACTATTTTGGCTTATTATTTTTAGGGACTCTTCTTCATTTTCAGTACGTTCTTTGAGTAGTTCTTTATTGTCCTCCTTTAGTGACTTAACTTCCTCTAGTGCCCGTTTTAACTTCAATTCCAACTCTTGTGCCGTGGCCTTGCGAGTCATCATCCTGGAGTAGGTCTTATTGCCACTCATGTCTGAAATTGTAAAAAGGGTCTATGTACAACAAATGTTTACAATTTTTATGTTAATTTTTATGAATTTTAAAGTTTTGAAGTATGTTACAACTCTCACAAAAAGTTATTACATATTAAACTTAACATATTAAACTTTGGATATTGCTGAAGATGACCAAACCATCTAAACAAATAATATAGTTCTTTAGTAAAATCTTATTTAAACTTTTAAACAAAAACAATCTTTTTTAATCATGTCTTAATTAAACTTTTAAACAAAAACAATCTTTCTTAATCATATTAATTTAGGCAGAAACTTTCTTATAAAAAATGAAACAATATACTTAAAAAACGAAATAATTAGAATTTTTCGAAAACATCGATATCTGTGTCAAAGTAATAATACTCTCGATTATTTTCTTTTTTCAGTAATGGCATAGGAAGAATACTAATTATTTGCTCAAATTCAACGTGAGATACATCTTGTGGCTCTAATTTAATTTTTTTGGCATTATTACGTACCGAACTCAAGAATGTTACTAAGATTTCTCCGTCATCTTCATCAACACCTGTCTGACAGGTGGCAACATATCTGTAATTGACATATTTCTTTTGTGTAGGTACTTTAATTAATAAAAATGTTCCAGGCGATATTAAATTAGGATGTATGTTTTCCTTGTCTAGATTGTAAGATGTACTGGCTTTGACTTCAACAGTAAGTTTTCGCGCAGTCTGTTGACGTTCAGAAATCGTCATTAAATCGTCCTCATCAGATGATGAAGAGTTATAAATGGTTTTATAAATGCTCTGTTTCTTTAATTTCAGTACATCTTGTAAATCCTCTACATCCGTAAACTCGTACGGTTCAGGAGATTCCCTCAAATGTATATTCGTATTTATGGGTTTCAATATTGGATATAAACTACCAGATAACGCTGACATTTTCAGTTCCTTTTCAAGACGTTCGTATCTGTATAATTTGATTGTAACATCTGGACCTTTTTGCCATATAATATTTGTAATATTCATGATACCAGGTATGGCATCTAAAATTTTCGGAACCAAATTTTTTGCGTTAGAGATGTCATCATGAGGAATTTCTTTTACAAAGATAGCAGACTTAGTGAATAAATTAACAAAGTCTGAGGCTGTTTTAATATCTTGGCCCATTAACACATGTCTGTCAGCAGTCCTTTTAAGAGTCCCACCTATGCCATCCATAGGTCCTTTGCCATGCCCAGGTTCACTGTACGTCCATGTAGCTTTTGTTATCTGTTTGTATTCATTTACTAATGTTTGTATCCAAAGATGTATATTTGTGCGGTTACGGTATTGGGATATTGGGACCATCAGAATATATATGAAGAGTGTGAATGTCTTCTTTTGCCAGTATTATTTGTAGAATTGGTTTCATATGAATCCATATTGCATGGGCTTGATGATCCAAATTTTCACTCACGGTAGCAAATGATTTGGACTGCAAACTATTGTCAACGTTTCGTATATAATACACACCTGTATGTATAGATAACTGATTTTTTGCAAAATGAGTTGACTGGATCTCATTTGCGTATTTAGTTGTATAATTTTCTGAAAAATCTATTTGTATCATTACCTCTTCTTCAGTTAAATTTTCTTTCAACTCTTTTTTCAGCTTGTTGTAAATATAAATACCGTACAGATGTTTTTTCATAACTGGAATATCTTCAAGAAAAGCCAATTTTAATTCTTTTACTGTACTTGAAAGAGCAATCTTTTTTGTTACCTTGAAAGTCTTCTTCTCGCATTTTACAGTTTTTTCTTCAATAACAGACTTCCATTGAAAATATGTCACAGAAGCTGTATCATCCATACCTGGCTCAAGTGTTGGAGTTTTGCATTTTTCGCATAAACCATTCATACAGTCGTAAGAAGTTACGTTACAACTATAGTCCTCGATAGTTTTCTCTATACTCCCGTGATTAACCTGTTGTAATGTTTTTAATTTGTTTAATTTGAACTCGAAATTTTCATGTTTTACACATAAACAAGTTTCTCTGTCTCTTAATTTTGGAGCTACCACCCAAAAAGGCTTTGATCTTAATAATGTCGCATAAGACAAATTAATTCCAGTTTCGTTAGCGAATTTTGACGTCAGTGCCTTAACTGAACATAAAAGGAGACGCTTTTGTTTTTTAATACCGTTTTTCTTTACGAAATCTCTTTTGGCTGGACACATCCTACTGACGTCATCTCTTAGGAAGAACTCTATGACTTTTCGGCGAACTTCTGTATTCAAAACAACCTCACGAATTTTGAGGTCACGTTTCAGAACAGTACTGGTTTTCTCTTTTGGCAAAAATCTTTTAGCCATGTGTAGCATTTTGTATTGCCTTACCATAGTCCCGCTAGCACATGTTTGAAAAACTTCCCTTTCCTTAGAATTTTTTCTCAAAGTATTGGCTTTATCTTGTAATTGGGCAGTCAATACTTCGTTAAATAAAAGTTTCTTTCGCACTTCAGGAGGTACGTCAACGTTTTCTAATAATGCGTTTATTTTGCTGTTGGGAGTTGTAGGGTTCTGAGACTTCACTTCTTTTCTTTTTGTTTGCCTTCTTAATCTTTTCTTTAAAGTGTCATATTTACGTTTAATTTTAGCAATGATTTTCTCTTGTTGTTTTATTTTACGATATGCTTTGGCTCTATCCTTCCGCACAATTTGTCTTCCTACTGTTTTTCTCACTGAAGCTGATGCAGCTAAATCATCATCGGAATGTGGCGGTGTATTATGTAATATGCCTGATAATGCCTTCTTCTTTTCTCTGTATTTTTTTGAAGCTTCTTTCCATATTTTTCTTTGCTTTCGCTTTTCTCGTTCAGTCATCTCAGCTATGTTCTTCACTTTCTTTTCTTGTTTTTTTTTATGATAGTATTCTCTGCCCTTAGCCCTTTTAATCTCCTTCTCTTCCTCTGTCATCTTATCTAAAAATTTTCTTTTTCTGGCATTAGCTTGTTCTCTTTGGCGCAAGTAAGCTGTACTGTTTTTCTTTACTTGCTTTTTTGAACGGTTTTTATTTTTTTCAGCCTTGTGAGACTCCATATTGCTATAAAAATAAAATAAATATACTTATTGATAACTTTGTAAGCACGACATACATAAAATTGACAGTTAGTAATAGAAAGTACCACTAAGTAACTAAATAGTCATTTGGGGAACAACAACATCATTTAGAGAACGGTCCATCAAATCGGAGAACGTTCCCCAAATGACCGTTCCTCAAATGATATTTTCGAAAAACCGCGCCCTTCGTAAACGGCAGCCATATTTGACAGCAATTCTCGCTTTGTTATTGTAAAATATTTTAGGTTAGAATTTGTTACACAACACTTTAAAACCTATTATTGCACTACTTTGATTGAAAAACGCGTTCCCCATTTGACGACCTATTGATGTACGCTCTGTAAATAATAAATTGAAAGACACTTACCACTTATTTTAATTTCTTTTGGCGAACTACTTTCTTCACAGCCACTTTGTTTACAACTCTCTCTACAACTGTACCATAGACTAAAGAGGGATGCGTTCGAAAATATTTTTATTTGCGCATTCAAAGCTGCGTTCATTAAAATGATGCTAACATTGTCGGACATAATATTTTGATTAATATTTTTAAATTAGTTTTTCTTTTTTATTAATGCTTGCAATAATTTAATAGTAGATACAATTGAAGGTGAATGACTATTAATAACCGTTAAAAATTTTTTATTTTATAATTATTTCTGGTGTTCGCTTTTAAGAATTGCTACTTAGGACGCGTTCTTCAAATGATTTTTTGTACTTATTTGTCCAGATAATATCTAATATATAAGACTTTTAAATTAATTTGTGTGATGTGTAGTTAAAGAAAACGCAGTTAATTGTTTACTAATGCCAATATGTAAAACAAAAACAGAATTGAAGCATTTATTTGCTGCCGAAGTGGATTTACCACCTTGGTGATTTTGAGCCACCTATTCCTTTATGCACTTATTCTCATATTCTTCATTTATTCATATTTATTTTGGTACCCTATACCTACCATAACTCATTTATTTATAGTCGACTTTAATCTTTATTATTCACATACAAAATGGACATCTCTCTATCCTACTCGCAACCTATACATATTATATTGGGGTCATAGGTAATTTAAGTCTCTTTGGGACTCCAACTTATCTCACAGAGGAAAACTCGTTCACACCATGATCGAATGGAAGGATCCTGACCCTCAATGTACCACCATCATAATAATATAATTATAGGGTCAGTAATTAAGACACATTTTTGGTCTCCAACAGAATTCAAAGGGGAATCTCGTTCGCACCTTGATATTACTGAAGGACTCGATCCCTATTTGTACCTATCGTACATTTCGTATATCCGAGAATTAAATAATAATCTTAACCTTTCGTTCAAAAATAACTATCATTCCAATGAATACAAAGTAAATAAGAACTTCATCGCTCTTGGGTGATCAGTCCAATCGCATAATCCTTTCTTAAAACCGTATACTCCCATACTTCTAAAAAAAACCCATCAGCATTCCTCATCCTGCATTAAATCAATCAAATACCTTTTCCATAACAACGCTGTACCTAATTGTACATAACAATCACAAAAAGATTTTTAATACAGCTATACAAATACTTTTCCATCCTTTCAAAACAAAATTATTTCAATGTTACATTCTTTAAAATCAGTTACCATGCCTAAAAGTTAACACAATTCAGTAATAAAATTGATTTCATAACACTTTCCTGCTAATATGATACTTAGAATTACTTAAGTGTCGCAATGTTTTAATTGTGCTTGTCCAGCAAACCTACAGTGGGATTGTTTACACCACGACTTTTGTTACTACTTCGCTAAAATTGACAAGTTGCATTATTGCATGTGCATAGTTCTTGTTACAACACCGATCGAAATACAATACTTGTTGTTTCTATCATTGACACATTTGCAACGCTTATTGGAAAACAATGGAATCATATGACTTAATATATGTACCTCTGGTAATATTTAAAAGTTATCTAAAATATACCAATATCAAAAAAATATGGTTATAACATTTTCTAAAAGTATGCTTTACAATTTAATAATTTATTACATTATTTATTTTAAGAACGTAATTTGCAACCTTTTCTTTGATTAACCAAATTGAAACAAAACATTTTAAATTAATTAACTGAAACTCATTACTAAGAAAAGAACAAATTGTTACATGCCATACGTGTTGCTAGGTCAGCAATAATTACAACTTTTCTAATAAATATTTTTTTTAAAGTACACTTTTACTTTAAAGTAAATTGTAAAAAAAACATGATTGATAATCACATAAAATCATAATTTCACTTTTAACTACGAACCTTTTATTTGGGAAACTTTACATTAATGACCAAAATTAAATTATGTTTAATAAAATTTAACACGAAAATTACATTTATCCTTACCTATCTGTGCAACCCTTGTACTTATAAACTCAAATAAAATAAATTTTGTAATAAAAATCAAATTAACGCAATTTATGTTTAAATAATTTACCTTTAAAATACAATATTTCCTTTTTTCAATTCAAAAGTACATGTTTTTATTTTAAAAAAAAATCTATAAATTTATCTAATCGTCAACAACTTATCAAAAATTATAAAACACTACTCAACATTAGAAAAAAAATACACATTAATTTAATCATAAAATAAATTCTTCATATTTTGCTTTTATTACATTTCTAAAACAAATTCTTATTGCAGCATCTAGTTTACGAAAGTTATTTAATTATTTAATATTAAAATTTCTGTATATATTAATAAAAATTCCGCTGATTTTTTTTTAAAACAATGTGAAAAAAAAAATATTACGAATACTTTTAAGTCAACCTTGGAGTAAATTTAGACACGTTGACATAATCATGTTGGTGGAATGTTGGTTGGGGGGGACAAGACCGGATCAACTCCCGGCTGCATCCACTTCCGACTCGAGCAACTCCCGGCAGCCTGCTTTTCATTTCCATCCATCTGACACCAACATCTCCCGGCAGCCTGCTATTCATCTACATCGGACGCCATGGTCTCCCGGCGCCCTGCTTTTCAGCTTCCACATCACCACAAATGTCTTTCACCATCTCACTCATTATAGTTTTTCAGCACCGCTCCATTTTGATTTTATTAAGTCAGAATTTTATCGAAGAATTTATTTTAGATGTATCTATGTAATAATTATATATATTAGTTATTTAATTGTCCATATTATATTAAAATGTTCGTCACTCGCGCACCTTTAATAGTTCATTATTATATTTATCCGTATTATTAAAAGAAAAAAAAACCGTCTGCTCAGCGCCGCCGAAGGCAGCACTGGCAGGGTCGCCATGCAATGTGTCGGGTTCGAGTTAATTAAACTACTGACTGCGATCAATAATAATCTTCGTTTATTGTACATTACACAGCTTATATATGAGAGGAGATGCGTGTGTGCACTCGTATGTCGTACACACACTACAGAGGGTTGCAGATCTACGAGATTTTGGTTTTGAGGGTGAGTATTTACTTTATTTTTATTTTTGTTTTCAGGGATCGAGTTTGTTGGAGTTGCAGTTTGACGCACAGGTGGAGGGTGAACATCGGTGGATTTTAAGGATTTAGGAGGGGATGCTGGATGAGAAGGTAAGATATTATCATTTCCTAAAAGGTCAGATAGAGATAAGTCATCAAAGTTAATTTGTTCTATTTCAGAGATGCCTAAATCATCTAAGGTCTATAAGGAGAGAGTGGATTATTCTCACCACCAAGATTTTCAGGAGCTAGAGGAATTGGATTAGCAGGATTCGGAGAACTGGTAAGTTTTTCAGGACTTTCATTAGTAATTGGGTGAACAGGATACCGTGAGAGGGCATCAGCTGCAGAATTCAATTTTCCTTTTCTATAAATTATTTCGTATTCAAATTCTTCTAGCTGAAGACGCCAACGTTGCATTTTGCTGCTGGGGTCTGAATGATTGAAAAGCCATTTTAGAGGACGATGATCTGTTACTATAAAGAATTTTCTACCAAAAAGGTACGGCCGGAAATTTTTGCAACCAAAGATTATTGCCAAGAGTTCTTTTTCTGTAGTACTGTAATTGATTTCATTTTTGTTTAAAGTTCTAGAAGAGTAGGCAATAGGATTATCTTTGCCAATAGGACCTTGGGAGAGGATTGCTGAGATGGCGTAGTTGGACGCATCACAGGTAAGGGTAAAAGGTTTAGTAAAATCGGGGTAGGTAAGGACAGGAGCAGAGATTAATCTGTCTTTTAGGCTTTCAAATGAGAGTTGTTGCTCATTGGACCAAATAAATGGAATATCCTTTTTTAGGAGAGAGGTAAGTGGTTTGGACAGTTTGGAGAAATCGGGAATGAATCGTCTGTAGTAGGATATGAGCCCTAAAAAGGATTTTATATCTTTAGGACACTTGGGGATCGGAAATTCTTTCACGGATTTTATTTTATTAGGGTCAGGTTTTAGGCCATCTTCTGTAATAATATGACCTAAATAGCCGACTTCTTTTCTCAAGAACTCGCATTTGTCTGGTTGTAATTTGAGGTTGTAAGATCGGAGTTTTTGGAAAACTGCTGAGAGATTTTCGATATGGGAATTTAGATCATGGGAGTAAATGACTACGTCATCAAGGTAAACAAAGCATCTTTCGCCTTGGAGCCCAGTAAGGACATTGTTCATGAGACGTTGGAAGGTCGACGGAGCATTTTTTAAGCCAAATGGCATGCGGGAAAATTCATAATGGCCTTGTGGGACGCTAAATGCTGTTTTGCAAGAATCCTGGGGGTTCATCTTTATTTGATGAAAACCTGATGCAAGGTCAAGAGTTGAAAAGTATTTTGATTTTCCTAATTGATCAAGAATTTCAGTTATGTTTGGAATTGGGTAAGTTTCACCGATTGTTATATCATTCAATTTTCTATAATCGATTACAATGCGCCATTTCTTTTGGCCAGAAGCATCTAATTTCTTTGGGACTATCCAAATTGGAGAAGACCAGGGAGATAGTGAAGGTTGTATAATATTCTGATCAAGCATTTTATCAATCTGTGCTTGTAATTCTTGTTTGTGAATTTCAGGAAATCTGTACGACTTGACATTAATTGGTTGTTCAGAAGTAGTACGTATTTGATGTGTAATAGCCTCAGTTGAGGAAAGTGGATCACTAGGAAGGTGGAAGATGTCTGAATATTTTGAACATACTTCACGTAAGACTTCGGATTCTTCTGAATTGAAATGAGAAGTTCGCAAGAGCTTTAATACTTCTTTCGTTCTATTTAGGCAAGTGATTCATTTTGATTATTAAAATGATAAGTATGATTGTCAATTGGATGTAAGGTAAGTTGAAGGTTAGAATTTAAGTTAGTAGGTTTATCAGAGGTATTTAGTATTGTAAGATTTATTCGATTATTTTCTTTTACTTTAACAACACAGTTTGCTATCAAAAGTGAATCTGTGAGGTGTTCGTCAAGAACGAGTCCTTCTTTAATTTCAGGATTACGAACAGAACATTCTACTAAAATTTCCGAACGAGGCGGAATATGATAAACAGGATCATTAAAGGTGAGTTTTATTTTATTTTTGTCAATGTTAAAAACATTACGATTGTAATCAATATTACATTGGTAATGGGTCATGAAATTGTTTCCTATTATGCCATAGTAAGGCAGGTTGATTTTGTCAACGACGTGAAAATTGTAAGGAATTGATTCTTTTCCTAGAATGAGATTCATATCAAAGTCACCAAGAGTAGGGACTGCTTTTTGATCATTATCTATACCTTTTAATTTTATTATATTATCTTTTTTTAGTTTCAGGTGCGGACATTGGATTGAAGATTTTTTTATGAGGCAGATTGAAGATCCAGTATCAACCAGAAAGGTAAGTAATTTATCAGAAACAGAAGTTCTGAGAAGTACATGAGGTAAGGATAATTTAGATGTGTTACATTTTATTTCAAATATTTTATCAACTTTAGGTATTACCTTTTCAGATTTCGAGTAATTTTCAGGTTTATTTTTGTAAGTACTTTTACTACTAGAAGTAGTTTTAATCTCTGGGTTAGAAGGTTTTAGAGATACCTTCTGAAGGTCAGGATCGTTGTGACCTTGAATAACCTTTTGGTCTGTTTCTTGACAATTCATTGAGCTAGGAGAAACAGTGGAAACAGAGGCTTTAGAGATGGTGCCTGGGTTATGACATTGAATGTTGGACTCGGCGCGACACCGACTGGAGCCCATTATTCGTTTAAATCATTTTCATTTGCGCAAGAGTTATCTTGGAGATCATAATTCTGAGAGTCGTAGTCTTGGAAATCGTAATTCTGAGAGTCATAATATTGGGAGTGGAATTCTAAAAGTAAAAATTTTTTTTTTTACATCATTGGAGTATAACACTTCACATAATCCACACTCCTCTTCTATCTCATGAGTTTTGTTTTTTTTTCGGTTTTGGGGCTGATTTACCAGATGTTGAAGGCTGTGGTTGGAGGTTTTCCTGTACCTAATTGATTTTCATTTGAATTGGTAATAGTTAGTGTTAAGCATTTCGCTCTGGAATCTCTTTTTCTTGCTTTCTCTGGACGTTTTGATGCTTTGGGTGTCTCCAAAATTTGATCCACCGTGCGTTTAGACCTAAAGAAGAACTGTTAGGTGTTGTGTTATTCGACAGCGCTGTAGGTACTGCTGGAGTTGCGGCAAGATCTATGTTGGTCAAAGACGAAGGTCGTAATGCTTCCTCGGCAATAACATTTTCATCTAAAGGGCATATGCCTGTTTTTTTAAAAGCATTTTCTATATTTTTTTTAGTGAATGCGCTTATAAATGCCGGATTCATGATGAAATTAAAGTTACTGCGATTTGGAGCATCTGTAGGGTTATTATTCATGTACCTATTCATACTGTCGCGCCAATAACTCTTGAGCGGTTTAAATAGACCAACATCAAGAGGCTGCAAAAGATGTGTGCAATGAGCTGGGAAAGTAAATAAATGTATTTGGTTTTCTTTCGCAAGTTTAACCCGCCATTTGTGACGTCACTTTGACTTACGTCGTTTGTGACGTCGGTCTTACGGACCGGGTTTTTCCGGACCGGGATTAGGCAATTGAGATTGCCTAAATAATTTAACTGTTTGGAATTTTTACTTAATAAAATATTAAAAAGCTATGTTTTTTCTATAATAATACAAGGTTATATCTTAAATCAATTATCATTTATTTATCTTTAAGCTTACATAATTAAAACATCAAAAATAACCAAGTTATTTTGAGTGCTTTTATCAAATATCTCTTACTGTTTCATTATAATAGGAACTATAAAAATACAAACAAAAAAGTTACCCGTACTAAACAAAAAAAGTATAAAAAATAACTCAAATATTCATTCTTCTTCACGAGCCAAGCAGCTCGAGTATGTTGGCACTACATGTTCTAGGCACAAATATTTCTTGCAATGATGGCACATATATCTGGTTTTTCTGTTTTTTTGCCATCCACACTCAAAGCACCGACCATTTCTTGAAGGACCTGCTGTTCCAGGGTCATCATTTATCTTCAAAATTTCTGCAAGTCTTTGTTTAATCAGTCGAGGCAAGTTCAACTGAACTTGCCGTTCTCTGATGTGAGGTTCTATTAGCTTCATAGCTAAACTCTCGATGAAATTGCGGCGTGGCAGTATTGAGTTGGAATTATTAGCCGTATGTATTACCTGACTATTTATAGTACTGACATTCAGCATGGCGTAAAATACAACCATAGGCCAGCGACTTGTTGCTCGAGCACAATTGTAATTCGCGCATAAACGATCGACGACATCAACCCCACCTGTAGTCTCGTTGTAACTCAAAATAATATCTGGTTTTTGAGTTTCAGCATCAATCCTGGCATCATTATGCATAGTACTTATCAGAAGAACATTCTTTCCTGCCTTTGGGACGTGTGAAACCAATACCATGTTGTCGCGAAAACCAAACATACTTGACTTCACATTTCTACCACGCACTGTATTGAAGTCAGAAGATATTTCTTTTTTATTCTTCCTGATCGTTGCAATAGTTGTTAAACCTTTCTGTAGCAATGCTTCAGCCAATGGTACACTGGTGTACCAGTTATCAGTTGTGACGTTGCGGCCACTGTTGTAAATAGGTTCGCATAATCTTTGGACAACAGCTAGGCCCGAATTGTCAAGATTGTATGTACCTTCATTTGGCTGTTTGCCGGGATAAATTTCCATGGAAAATGTATAGAACATTTTAGCATCACAGAGAGCTTGAATTTTGATTCCATAAGGATTTGGTTTCTTCGGGATGTATTGCCGAAACGAACATCTTCCACGAAAGGCTTCTAACTTTTCATCAATAGTCACAAAAGCAGATAAGGTGTAATTATCCTTGCAGTTCTGGACAAATCTCTCAAATATTTCTCGGATATGACAAATTTTGTCTAAAATCTTTCTTTGATGCCTTGTAGTACTATCATCAAATCTCAAAACTCTCAGCAGGAAGGTAAATCTTTGAGCTGACATTGACAGTGGAAATATTTCTATTGAACCACCATCAGTTCGAAACAACTCGTCGATGATTTGATTTTTTCGTCGTTTAGATGATTTGATTTTTTTACTCCGGCTAACAGAATCAAACCTATAAAGCATTGTATCTCGTTGACAGTAGTTTATCGGCAATATGTTTCTCCGGTATATTTATGTTTGACGGTGTCAATGTATTGGTTAGTGTACTTTACAATAATATCTATTATGGTATCAGCAAAAAAATATATTTAATATCGCGTTCAGCTGAGATAGCTCGTTTAGGTCCCGGTAACTGAGTTACAATATTGTAAGTTCTAGTTCGGCCTGATTGACGATAAGGTTCTTTATTCCATTTTGTAGTTTTATCCTTACCCAAATAAAAGGAGGAATTGTTGTTCTCGGATGTTTCCTGATCGCTCAAATCTTCCTCGCTGTCTGTGTTTTGTATGTGATCTGGCGATGGATTTTCTGGTTCACCTTCATTTCTGAAGAGATTGACAGCTTTTTGAAGTTGTTGCTGGCTATATTTCCTATATTTTCTCCCTTCTTCTATTGCCAATCTAGAAGTTACAAAAGAAGTAGGTTATTTGGTGATATAAAAAAAAAGTGTAGGTAATTTGGTGATAAAAAAAATGACCTTAAATTAAAATTTAAACACATTTTATGAACACCTCAAAATAAAACCTTCCGTAATGTATACTTGATTTATCTTATTTATTTTTAATACAAGCACAAAATATATCTAAAGTTAACCACACAAAAAAAATCTCATAATATTGATGAAAACACTAAGGAACAACGGTTACGAAATAAGGAAAATAAACTTACTTTGACACATTCGCGACTATCCTATACTTTTAATTCAATAATAATTGGTTTATTTAACAATTTGAATAAGAATTACTTTGAAACACTTAGTAAAACAGAATAATCTATCCCAAATACCAAGACGAAGCCGACATTCATTGAACAATGGCGCTACAGGTGCAAACTTGTCAAAAAGTTTGAGTACTAAAGGCAGGAACGTCCGAACGAAACGCGTGACATATGTCTATCTTCCTCACACTCATAGCAACTCGCATGCGCTGTCTCGTGAATGTGTTCGCATAGGGAATTGTGTGGCAGTCCGTTTAAAAAATATCACCAACTTACTTACATCACCAACTGTATGGATCTTCAACACCATACACCTTTTGCTTAATGTTTTAATAAAACTCCTTGTTGAGTGAAAACACAATTTATTTCACATTCCACAATACGATAATTGACACAGCCGTCTTGCTTGGCTACATTTAATAACGTTCATTTGATAACTACACGTTTCACGTAAACACATAATTGGGTCAGCCGCGCGCAATAACAAAACATGCCTAGAATGCAAATGTGCGGTGATAGACCGTACATGCTCCCGGCCGCCAGAGATGCTGATGACAATTAAGATGATTGCTTAAAATAAGATGTACTACTTGTTATTACGGGCGACGTAGACCTGTTTATGCACTGAACACTGTTTATTTTATGATCACTGAGTCCACTGCAAGGGTTCTCTTCATCACATATGCTGTTTCGAAGGGATGAGAGACGCACAGTCGTGTGGTTCTCCGCAGGCGGCGTCGCTGGGGAGTTGGCTGCTACTAATCGCGATTGTCGGGCTCGCCTCCAAGCCAGACAGGCTCCAATGATGATTGCTCCGAAAATAATTATGTAAATTAAGGCATAATGATGCACATCGTGGTATGAAACATCCGTAGCCAGAACCGCTTGGTCTTTCATGTCCCTCAGCTTCTTATCTATCTCCATTGGCGTATATAGGGGGGGGGCCGGGTGGGCCGTGCCCACCCCAGAATGGTCTGGTGCCCACCCCAGGATTTTAGGCCATCGATACAAAATTCTATGATGGATACGAAAATTAATACTGATAACTACACTAAAAAAAACAATTATTTAGTTACAGCCGAAAAATTCGAAAAAATCATCCGTGTTTTCGCGTCATAAGTATTTTTATACTCATAATGACATCTAGCGGTTTCCATCAAAAATTGCCTAATACTTTTATATTACTTACGCACACACCTGGACACCTGTTACTCGTCCATTCCTGTCCTTTTCCCTCGCATGACACGCTGCGCGGGTTAGAAGAGTGCGACAATAGCGCTCGCAGTATGGACTCGACCGGGACACCGGCAAACATACAAGCAAGCGAGAAGACACGAATTGACGAACGATTACTCCCCGCTTGGACGCCGGCTGCATAGCAACAAAATATTATGCTCTTGCCGCGCCGCCGCTCTCGTGTCGTGATTCCAGTGAATGTGTGTTGTGTTGTGGACTGCTAGATTTAATTAATTAAGGACAATTTCCAAAACTGCAGTGACGAAATCAGAACTGTGTGTGCACCTGTATCCAGGACTGAATGCCGTGCCGCACGCCGCCGCCATCTCCGAGAAGCCGGTATTTATGCTACTTTGTCATGCGATGCGATCTCCTAGTTTTGAAGTTATCCTTGTCTTGCCTTCCTACCGATGTGTGCATAATCCTATTACTTTAAACGATCAATTCTTCTTTATAAATATGTATATATGTAAAGAAAACGGTATATAACCGCTTTACTTAAGTTGTCTTTGGACTGTTTGACATTGTCACAAAAGGTGGCAATGTCTTTTAGGTTTCAAATACGTAATATTTAAATGTAAATAAGATAATAATATTTCCTGGAATAACAGCTTTAATGTTGTTTTTCTGTTTACAGGTGTGTTTTTAATTTGGTTTGGTTTATATTTGTAAATTATGTAAATATGTTTAACTATTAGTTTAATAAATGTTTTCTGTTTACAGTAAAACACATGGGCTTTTATTGACAAAGGAACTTTATTATATATATATATATGTAATTGGTTTCTGGGAAACGGCTGCACCAATTTGTCTGAAATTTGGTATGTAGGCATAGATAGTTTCGGCTAAAAAGTTGATCTAGACTAGATCGGTCCCTAAGGTCCCGTCCTTGAAGCATCGAGCAAAGCTCGGTCAACAAGGAACTAGAGTTAAAAAATCTTAGATAATTCACGATAAAGAAAATTGAGACTCCATGCTTCGATCTATACGTAAGGTTCTTCGAAAATATTATCATTATTATTACCTAGTATTGACATTCATTTTATGTAGTACTACTTACCTAGCAATTTTATAAGAATAATTTGTCTTCATACGAATGACATATTGCACGCCTTAAAAGGCAGAACATGTTGATACGCATTTTGTTTATCTCGAACTCGCAGCTGTTTTTACCTACATGTGTTCAGCAATAAACATTTTCATTTCATACAAATCGCGCAATCAATAGGTATTTACAACACATTGGTACCATTTAGCTCAGTCACTTTTTTATTTTTGTTTGAATACTTAGCGTAAAGCAGAAATTAAGATAAGCTAGGAGTGCATTTAATTTTCGCGCCACCACGTGATAAGACTGACGGGAGCATGCCATTGGCTGGAACATCGTTGCCGCGTCTGTGGTTCTACCTCAGGCGCCCAATAGTAGCTTTGGTCTGGTCAACCGCCAACCAGTCAGTGACCTCAGCGTTTGGGCCCGCCATTACTACAATCGTACAAACGAAAGATTTGTTTGTTATAAATAAAATACGAGGGTACGAGTGTCTTACGGAAAAGAAGTGAACAGTGTTTAGTTAATAACATAAACAAATATGTTATTTATTACACCATTACTTTATTGAACAGGTAGGAATCTTTGTATTGTTTTTTTTTTATTTTAGTACCTACATATTAAGCTCTTGTTCATGATGAACATTCGTTAAACTTCAATTAAAGCGTTTTCCTTCGGTACTTATTTAACTAAATGTAAACAACCACTATATGACTTATTTATGGACAAGAATATTTAATTCAATTACCTAATTTAACCCCATGTAGGTTACGAAACTTTTGAAGTATTTATAACTAGGTACCTACCAGTAGCGGGGCGTCCAAAGAACCCGATTCCCACCGGCTTGCCTATTTCAGCACCATTAATTATGCGGTAAAATGACAAATCATGCCAAACCAAGGTTTTATGTTTTAATTATGACGCCCATTTCCTACTTATTCCTTAATTGCAAGCCTTTCTTAAGCTCTGTAGAATATCCGGTTATATCCGGTTTCGGTTATTTTTCGGTCATAACCGTAACCGAAACCGGATATGAAATTTGACCGGTTATTGCATTCCCTATTACGAACGTTTCCGATAAAATAGTTCGAAAGAAAATAATTTCTCACTATATTTGTACCATTTGTTGTAAGTGTAACATTTATTGAGATAGTTTCATTCATTTGTATAATAAGTAAAATATGATGTAATTTTTATAACCTTAAAGTAAATAAATTGTCAGATTTGTTTAATTTTACGATTTTCAATGAAATCTTCAAATAATTATTTCTTCATAACAACACATCTTGGGAAGCTGATTCTTTTTGATAAAAATAGCTTATTAATTACAGTTTATTACCAATACCCTCCATATGGTACCTTTACCCGTAGAACGTCACGATTATTAGGATTCCGTAATCAAAAATGGACCCTAAACACCGTTACGGTTTCCATGTCCGTCTTAGCATTAATTATTTTTTTCCTAGTTTTTCAACAACTTATACATTAATCTCTTTTCTAGGTATATAAATAAAATAAAATGAAGAATATTCGAGACATCCGGTCTTTCTTTAACAAAACTCGGCATACACAGCAAACCGATCAGCAACCTCAACCTCTCGAGAATACTACGAATGAAAAGCCTTCAGCAGCAGCAGTTCCGTTGCCAGATCCAGTCCCTGTACCAAGTACATCTTTTGACTCGTCATTAGAAAGTTCCATTAAGCAACAGCAACATTCACAGTCAAAGAGCATAAATGACTTAGGTTCACTTCAGACTGGGCCATGTCAGCCTCGAATTGACTTTCCGCGTACACAATTTGGACAAAAACTACGAGCATTTAACGCGAATAATTATGAAAAATATAGTTGGTTAGAATATAGCATCAATGAAAACAAAGTATATTGTTTTGTATGTAGGATATTCGGAAAGGAAATGCGCGATCAAAATGAAAAGTTTACAACGACTGGATATAACAATTGGAAAAAGTTGTCAGAGGCTCTACAAAAACACACACAGTCTGCAATCCATAACCAAAGCAAAGAGATGCATTATTCATATCTAAATAATGGATCAAATGTTCATGAGCAAATTGTTACCCAACATGAAAAGGAAGTGGAGCAAAATAAAGATCACTTATTGAAAATAATAGATATTATACTATATTTGGTACGCCAAGGATTGCCTTTAAGGGGCCACCGTGAAACAGATGAATCCAAAAATAAAGGTAACTTTTTAGAAATGGTTCAACTTTTTGCTAAATACGATGAAACATTTTCCAAACATTTAGAAAAGCATGTAACCTATTGCAGTGCTGGAATACAGAACGAGTTAATCAGCATAATGAATCAGATTACAATAGAAGGAATTGTCAATAAAATTAAAGAATGTGGTTTTTTCTCTATAATGGTGGATGAAGCAAGATGTTACAAAGAAGAACAAATGTCAATAGTTTTAAGATACGTGATAGGGATGGAAGTTGAAGAGTCGTTCATGGGCTTTATGGATTGCTCTACTAGTAGGGATGCAAAGAGTCTGGCTGCGATGATTACAGATTTTTTAAATAAATGTGGTTTGGATGATGTGCCCATAATAGCACAGTCATATGATGGCGCAAGTGTAATGTCCGGTAAACACAAAGGTTTGCAATCAATTATCAAAGAAAAATATCCCCATGCTGTTTACGTCCATTGTCTAGCTCATAAGCTGAATTTAGCTGTCGTGGACTCATGCGCTAATGTATCCCCAGCAGCCAAGTTTTTTAACAACCTGGAAGCGCTGTATATCCACTTTTCACATCCTGGTAACCATGCCCGTCTCAAGCAAATCCAAGAATCTCTCGGTTTAAAGGCTGGTGGTGAAATGGGCAGTTTAAGTACCACGAGATGGAGCTGTCGGTATGAAAACTGTAAGGCAGTTATAAACAGTTATGATGCGCTTAGAACAGCACTGGAAGAAGAAATTCGTCTAAATAAAGACAAACATGTAGCAGAAGCCGCGGGCTTATTATCTGCAATTTCAAAACCGGAATTCATTGTATGTTTACACGTATTCCATTCTATATTATTGACTATACAGGTATTAAGTAAATACTTTCAGAGTAAAAATGCCACTCTCGGTCAAGCTGGGACCATGACAGCAGGAGTGTTCTCTAGCTTTGAACAAGATCGTAACAACTTTGATGCACGTTGGACGAAAATACAGGAGTTTGCAGAAAAGTATGAGATTTCATTAGAACCCACGAGAGTGAGCAAGCGCAAACACAACCAAGTTGGTGGACGTAGCAGGGACACGGATTTTTACATCGAATCCACACTTGGCAGAAGTAATTGGGTTGATTTGTCGTCTGATATACGCCCTAGTGAATATTGGAAAATTAACATTTGCTATCCTGTCATCGACAATATAATAGCTAACATGAAAACAAGATTCGAAAGTGTACCTCTAGCCCAATCGATTGAAGCGTTCTCAAACTTAGATCTCGAAAATGGAAAGGCTTTCGTAGATAATTACGAGAAGATTCTTAAAATTGATAGGACTTTTCTAGAAGCTGAATGCTTAATTATGAAAAACGTTTTAAAAGACAAGACTATCACAATTGAAGTCCTAAGGGAATATGTCAGACAAGATTTTTGCCCAAATCTTTTCAAATTAATTCAAGCTGCAATTGTGATCCCAGTCAGCTCGGCCGGATGCGAGCGGAGCTTTTCAGCAATGCGGCGAATTAAGACGTGGCTGAGATCTACTATGGGAGAGGAAAGATTCTCAAGCACTACTCTGCTCCATGTAGAAAACAAGTATGTTAAGCTTAACGTTACTCCGGAGATGGTGAAATGTCCCCTTTCCACTTCAAAAATAATCGGAAACAATTTATGTAAAGACACTTTATTTAACTTATAAACCTAACAACTAAATTAACTTAACCCAACACACAATTTAACTTAACCTAATATACAGCCCTATATTATTCAACCTAAGACGTTCACGCCCCGGCTAGCATCTCGCACACATTTGTAAAATTAATCATCTAATTTAACCTAACTTAAAATTATATTGAGCGCCAGGAGGGTTTTCCCGTCTGGTGTTGAAGGAGGAACCCTGCCAATCCACTGAACTCCGACTAGCTAATCCTTATGCAGAACGCATTATTCATTTGGTAAAATATAAAAAGGAATTGAAAAGAAAATTTGAGGAAAGCAAAGACAGTATTAAGGAAGGAGAATCCACTTTAAAAAAATTGAAAGAAGAAGAAGAAAAAGTTAAGAGGTTGACCGTTGATAGGTATAATTTGATTTTTTTTTTGTTCTGCTTTAGTTGTTATCTTTTTTATCAGGTATCTTTTCTATAAGTGTATGTATATAATTCTTTTTTTGTTTGTTCAATTTTGGAATGCACGTTTTTCCAGATTAATTAATAGCGCTAGCGAAATCCTTAAAGACGGTATCAAAGATAAGGATTTAGTATCCGTAAATATGGCTAAATCATTACTGGATGTTGTGGTCAAAGAGAGAAAAGAAGAAGAAAAAAAATCGAAGAAGAACAAAAAATCCAAAGTATTGTAGATAAGAAAAAAAATTCATTAATAACTAATTTTTTTAAGAAAGCCTAAATTCTGTTTTATATTACTTTTTGATTTTGTTATCTAATTTGAATTTTGTCTATTTTAATTGCATGTTATCTTTCAATTTTTCTGCATTATTAACTAAAATAATAAAGAGGTGGTGCTGGTTGGCTGTGGGGACGGTGGAGGCCAATTATTAAATGGTATTTATTATTTTTATCCCTATCACTTACAAAACAATTAATTTGAAATGGTCAGATAAAGTCAGATTTTAAAAAAATCTGAGTCAGCTAAATCAGACTTTTTAAACCGTAAAGTTGTTTCGACCCCTGATCGCATCTAAAACGACGGACACATTGAGTTCTAGCCCGCGTCTTGCTTATGACCTCCTCAACACATATTCAGTCGAATGTAAGGTAAAGTTAAATTTTCATCAAATCGATGCCCTAGACATTTTGGATGCTTTCAGAAAGTTAAATATTAAAAAGACTGAGGATTACTGGGGACTTTCTGTTGATATATTAAACAATATAATCAGCATTATTTCACCAATTTTGGCAACAATTTTTAATAAATGTATTGAAACTGGGCATTTCCCAAGTTTGATGAAACTTAGTAAAGTCATACCACTATTTAAATCCGGTGATAAGTGTGACCCATCAAACTTCAGACCAATATCTATATTGCCCGCTTTAAGTAAAATTTTCGAAAAAATTATATTTAATCAATTAATAATCCACTTACAAGATAATGATATATTGCATAAGAACCAGTATGGATTCACCAAAGGTAAATCCACGACTGACGCTGGTGTAGCGCTCGTAAAACATGTATTTGATGCATGGGAGAACAAGCAAGATGCTGTCGGGATTTTCTGTGATTTGTCAAAGGCATTTGATTGCGTTGATCATCAGACACTACTTATGAAGTTACGTCATTATGGTGTATCGAACGACTCGCTTAGTATGATACAGTCTTACCTGATAGGAAGAATCCAAAAAATTTATGTTAACGGTAGTCACTCCTCTGGCGCCCCCTTGCTTATGGGTGTGCCCCAGGGCTCAATATTGGGACCTTTGCTCTTTTTAGTATATATTAATGATCTTCCATGTTTTGCAAAAGACTTATGTGAGATGGTGCTATTTGCCGATGACACATCTTTAATATTTAAGGTTGACAGACAAAGAGAAAATTTTGACGAAGTAAATGATGCTGTCTCTAAAGTATTACATTGGTTTACAAGTAACAATCTGTTACTAAATGCTAAGAAAACTAAATGTATAAAGTTTTCAATGCCCAATGTCAGACAAGTCAAAACGGTCATTAACATAAATCAAGAACCCATTGATATCGTTAACTCAACAGTGTTCTTAGGTATCACCTTAGACTCAAGATTGCAGTGGGCTCCACATGTTGCTGCCCTGGCAGGACGACTTAGTTCAGCTGCATATGCTGTTAGGAAGATTAGACATTTAACTGATGTCGACACTGCGAGATTGGTTTATTTTAGCTACTTCCATAGTGTTATGTCCTATGGCCTTTTACTGTGGGGCTCAGCGGCAGACATCCAGACCATATTTGTTTTACAAAAGAGAGCTATCAGAGCCATATACAAACTCGGCCCACGTGATTCTCTTAGAGACCTTTTTAAAGAAATAAATATCTTGACTGTTGCTTCCCAATATATCATGGACTGTTTAATCCATGTTTATAAGAACAAGCACAAGCTTCCTAAAAATTCAGATAGTCATAAATTCAATACCAGAAACAGGCACAAGCTAGCTATTCCTAATCTGAGGTTGAATAAATGTGGAAAGTCATTTATAGGGCTTAGCATAAAAATGTTCAATAAATTGCCTCAATGTATAATTGATCTACCCATACAAAAGTTTAAATTATATATTAAAGGATGTCTAATGAAGAAGGGTTATTACAGAATTGAAGACTATTTAAGTGATAAGACTGTATGGTCAACTGCCAAATAAGCGGATGCTGCTCGCCTGCACTTTATCATAATAAAATTATAACCATTTCATTGGTTGTTTATATAGAGTCATATGTAACTTCTATTCTATGTAAGCTACGTCCTTCAGTTAATTTATTCATTTATTAGTTTTATGATTTTGCCAAATATTTTATATTGGGGTAACTGGACTAGTCATGCTCACTAAAATGTTTCTGGGGTGGTGGCGCTGTGTGGCGGGTCGTTACACTCCCTCAAATATAGTTGAATGAAGCGATGGCTGGTACACACGTCATACTTGTGAACAGGTGCTGCCTTGGAGACTGGTCTACTCCTGATTGCCCTATATAGAGTATGTTAAGGTTATTTTTTTTTTTAATCTAATTTATAATTAATTTTGTAAGGCCCCAGACTGTATGACGTGGTCGTAGTTAAAAGTATAAATGTGATAATAATATTGTAAACACCATTTTGAAAAGAGCAACTACACGAGTTTCTTGCCGGTATCTTCTCGGTAGAATGCTGCTTTCCGAACCGGTGGTAGCTTCGACGATTTGTAAGTGTTTTTCATAAAAACCTATACAAATAAAGATTATTTTGAATTTGACTTTGACTTTTACTTGGCTGTGTGTCATCAAAAAGTGATTTAATTTAGTTAAGATTAAGTGTTTGTCAAGAATAAACCTTATAACAAATAAATAAATAACAATTACTTTCTATAATTTGGCTTTTTATTCAATTTAACCCTAATTGTCTGCATATCGTCATTTGGAGAACACACGCATCATTTGGTGAACGCCCTCATCATTTCGGGGAACACCACTAAAATCAAAGAAATTCCATTACAACATAAGGTATTCAGAAATAAAGCCTGGTAATATTAGAAACGGCGGAGTCTCTATAGCTACCGCAGATTTATTTATATGTAGGTGAGCGATATTCACTTATTTAGTTAATTTAAGAACTTGAAATAGTCATGTAACTGAATTTACAGCGAAATTGTCCTTAGAAACGTTTTAATTCCAAATTTTGTACTTTTTTTCAATTTCGTATTATTGGCTACATGTCTGCGCTATCGTTAAGGGTAAAAATTTAATATATAATTCATTTTTTTATTTAATTATTAACATCTGAATATCGTTCCCCAAATGATAAATTTTAGTGACAGAACACTTAAAAATTGAAATTTCAAGAAAAGTAGATAATTCTGTGCTCTGCCAAGGTAAATATAGTTGAAACACAAGTTTAGTTATGATTTAGAGTAATTATCAATATAATAGCTTCTAGTCTATTTAATCATAAAACAGAATTCAGAATTTCCCACCTTGATGATTTTGAGCCAGGTATGCAAATAAGTGAATAAATAAATAAGTGCATAAGTGTATGCAAATAAGGGAATAAATATACGACTAATTAACTCGAACCCGACACATTGCACCTCTACAAGCCGATCAAATCCTGAACAAAATCAAATTCCTCCTTCTAAAGCTATACCTGAAACAAATGATAACTATTCGAAATTTCTAAAATCAAATACTGCCTGGAACACTCCAATAATAGAACATAATGATAGCCTTTTAAAAACCCAAAATAAAATCATTGTAGTTCCAACTTCCCTTGACCTCGACGAATCTATTCCCTATGTACAAGATATCCTATCAAATTGCCCAGAATCCCAATCCTTCACACAGTCTGAAAGAACACTCCATTCTTATAAATCTCTTTCGTATAATGATAAAACATTTTTCTTTCTTTTCACAAAAGTACATCACTTTGATGACTGTAGTTACTCTGACATATTTGACACACTTAAAACATTTAGAAACCATTTGTTGTTAAATCCAAATCCTGAAAAAATAATCAGCATAACAGATTTCAAAAATCCATTTGATCGACATATCTACTCGAAATTATATAATATATTAGCCTACTTATTCAATAATACGGGTATAGAAATTCACATCTACCGAAATAAAATTTATTATCCTAGCCCAACCGAAGTAAAAAAGATACTTAAAGAAAATCATGATGTACCTACAGCTGGTCACCTTGGTTCAAACAGAATGTTTAATAAAATCCGCGAACAATTCTATTGGAAAAATATGCGTAGTGACATTGAAAATTATGTGAAAAGTTGCTTACCATGTCAAACAAATAAAGCTCTTCGCAAAATCAATAGAGCTCCAATGCAAATTACGAGTACTTCAATTGCCCCTTTTGAAAGAGTTTCACTCGATATTATTGGTCCACTCCCTGAATCAGGGACGGCAAAACTCAAATACATCTTAACTTTCCAAGACGACTAACCAAGTTCTCTGCAGCTTACCCGATTAGAACCACAACAGCCGAAGAAACTAGCGACTGTCTGATTCATTTATATCTCAATTCGGTATTCCCAAAACAATCCTTACCGATCAAGGCACAAATTTTACAGCAGAATTGTTTAAAGAAACCTGCTCTTTCTTGAAAATAAAACAGCTATGGTCTTCTCCTTATCACCCTCAAACCCAAGGCGCGTTAGAACGTAGCCATTCAACTTTAAAAGAATATTTGAAGTCCTATGTAGACGAATCCCAATCTAATTGGCCCCGATATGTATATACTGCAATGTTAGCATATAATTCTGCTATTCACTCCACCACTAATTATTCTCCCTATGAATTTCTCTTTGGTCATAAACCTTATCTTCCAAACTCCATCTATGAGCCGTCATCCTCCAACGCCACATATTCCGATTATGTCCAAATGCTGATACACCGTCTCCAATATAGCAGATCTAAAGCATTAGAAAATATAAATAGGTCTAAACAATCGTCTAAAACCTACTACGATTCTCATTCGAAACCTGTCAATTATAAAGTAGGAGATTATGTGTTTCTTAAAAATCACCTCAGACTCCGGAAGGCGTTATCACCAATTTGGAAAGGACCCTACAAGGTCGTAAAGATAAACGGTAGGAATAGCCTTACGTTATTAATAAATAGGCGACATGTGACCCATCACTACGATCAGGTCAACTAGCGCGTCGCAGTGGTGACTTAAATAATGAGTCCCACTTATGTATAAGTATATTCTAAGTTTAGTTATCTAGTTTTATCTTAAGTAAATTCTATTTCAGTTTCGTGACAATAGTGAGCGGTAACTTCACTCAACCAGCTACAAAAAGCCCAAATATCCATTTTGACCCCATCGGCTTATTAAAATTAATAGACGGTCACCTTAGCGTAATTATTCCTACAGACATTTCATTTATTAAACCACACATAGAAAATCTGAACGGTGTGATAGGCACCTCACGATACTTATGCAAACAAAGCAATGTTTACAGTGAACTAGAATGTCATTACTTACTACAACCTTTATCTGTCCGGTATTATGACATAGTTAGAGACTTTGAATCAATTTCTCATATTATAGAATCTAGGTCAAAAAGGTCAGCATGGTTCGGTGTCATAGGCACCATATCCAAACATTTTGGACACATTGGACTGAAGCCTGTAGCACAGTTTATACTACCACAGGTTTCAGTGCGTCATTGTAAAATGGGTTCAAGAAATAAGTTTATTAATAAAGATTTATTATTATTATTATTTATTTGGAACTATGAATGAAGACGACGCTATTAAATATAGTAACGCCATTCAATCTGTAGAAAAAGACCAAATTAAATTGTCAGCATTAATGAAAGAAAATATTTTGGTGATAAAATCTACACTTTCCTCTTATAAAAATATTATAAATGATATTGCAAATAACGAAAAAATATTAAATAGCGCCGTCGATAACTTATCGAATAATTTAAAGAATTTAACTCTGTTAACTGATAAACTTATAATTAAATCAAATTTAAACGAAATGTTAAATATGTTAGAAAGTAGTTTACTTACCTTATCATTTAAGTTAGAAGATATTGTTAATGGAATAATGTTTAGTAAATCTAATATCCTACATCCGTCGATAATAACGCCAATTCGAACGACGATCGAGAATTTCAATGGAAAATGGATTCAGCAAGACCGCATAGATTTCCGTTTTTAGGAGAACCAGGTATAAAGACCAATTTTATTTCTTCGGCGAGGGGCTTGGCTGATTTATTTTTTTCTGAAGACTTTGGGTTCTATGGTGCAAGCAACTAATAACTACGCTCATTGCATGGCTGGTCCTTTACAAAAACACGCACGCTTTAGATACTGGAAAGACACCACTATCGCCGAAATGCGCAAGTTTATTGGTATGTTGCTATATATGGGACTGACTAAGTTGCCCACAATTGCTCATTACTGGAAGTTAGATCCACTTTATAACTTGCCACTTTTTAGACAAGTTATGAGTAGAAATCGATTTCAATTGTTGTTGCGATATTTACACTTTTCTGAGAATGACGACGCATCAACATCAAGGCTTCATAAAATACAACCGATACTAGACAGGTTCAACAATCTTATGGCTGATCTCTACTATCCCGAAGCTAATCTGAGTATTGACGAGTCGATGGTTCTGTGGAGAGGTAGACTAGTTTTCCGGCAGTACATCAAGAATAAAAAACATAAATACGGCGTGAAATTATACGAACTCTGCGAATCTTCCGGAATAGTCATGAAAATACGTGTTTATAAAGGGAAAAGTGAAAGACCACCACCTGGTGTTCTGCACAGTACGGAAGTTATACTAGATATAATGGAAGGTTATTTAGAAAAAGGTCACATTATATACGCAGACAAACTCCCCGGATTTGACAAGGCGTCTTAGCGAAAGAAAGACATATATTTGTGGGACACTTCGAAAAATGCGCAAGAATCTTCCTAAGAATGTTACAAACGCCAAGTTTAAGCGTGGAGAGTTAGCTGCTAAAAGTTGCAACGATATCACTGTTTGTAAATGGAAGGACAAACGAGACGTTTTGGTGATTTCAAATAAACATCAACTTCAGCTTGTGAACGTTAGGAACAGAAACGGAAAAGTCTCACTGAAACCTAACATTATTTTTTATTGATAGACTTTGATATTTAGTTATTGATAGACTTTGATATCACACAAGATGATTGTTGTAAAAGAGATATCATTAATAAAACGATTCCTTTGCTCTCGCCTCTTCCACTTAGTAATATTGATCTTGATTCTTTAAATCACGCATCTCGTCAGTTGGACGATCTCGAAGATAACTTAAATAATTATCAGAAGGAATCCCATTTTATTAAATATGGTTCTTATTATTCAGGCTTTACTTATTTTCTAATAAATAAATAAATAATCAGACAACATCACATACATTGCTCCGATCCCAAAGTAAGTAGCTTAAGCACTTGTGTTATGGGTATCAGAACAACGAAGGTACCACAAATAAATACTTAAATACAAATATAAACACCCAGACACGGAACAAACACAAGTGTTCATCACACGAATGTTTGTCCCGGGTGGGAATCGAACCCACGACCCTTGGGTCAGAAGGTAGGGGTCACTACCAATTGAGCCACCGAGACAGTCTATGCTTCTCGGATGAGAAGCATAGACTGGCTCGGAGTATGAACAGATCCTTTTTGAAATATTCAAGTGGAAGTAACAGAGCGATATCTCTTAAATTGAACCCTCAGTAAAAATGTCTGAAAAACAAGGAACCAAGAGAAAGATGGAGGACATATTAGTGGACCCAGATACATTGCAACAATTGGAAGATGCAAAGCGCCCTAAAATTGAATTAGATAACGACAAGAAGTTCAACTGTCTTAACTCGATAGTTATTGCTCATGAGAGACTGGTAAAAGCGGCCTTTTCTTTGGAACAAAGCAGTTCTAGGGACCCCCGAATGCAGATTGATGATGACCCCACGGACAGCATGTCTGAGGTTCTTAACAACATCACTGTGGGGAACCACGTTATCAGCATCATATTTACTCTCCATAACACAAACAGGCAGAAAGTAAAGAAGGTTGAAACAAACATGATCAAGAAGACAGCATCAACGTCCTTCAAGGTTCATTCTCCATCCAACCATAGTTACAATCAGTCATTCTCCATCCAACCATAGTTACAATCAGTCCTATAGTGAAATCACAAGTGAAATAGAAGTTTTTATAAGAACTTACATTTGTTTAAGCCAATTGCTTAAAAACGGCAAAATCAGAAACTTAATCACCAAATCTTTGTTTACATCTGAGTCATCACAGTCATTCATACCATTATTATTATTTATTACTAGCTGTGCTCGCGACTTCGTCCGCGTGGAATAGTTAATTTTTGCCCGTTTTTTTTTTTCACATTTTCCATCTTTTTTCGCTCCTAATAGTTGCAACGTGATGTTTTATAGCCTAAAGCCTTCCTCGATAAATGGTCTATTCAACACAAAAAGAATTTTTACCTTCTGGTGAAACTAAGTGTTACTCATTTGAGTTCCACGGATGTTATGCACAAGAATTGATATTGTGAAATAGACATAGGTAGTTCATTAGTTAAAAAAATATCAGCAAGTGATGAAGCGTATTTTAAACGAGTCATATACCAAGCCAAGCCTAAGTCAAGTATCCTTAAACTCTAAAAATATTCATATTCATATTATGTATGCATACTAATTTCAATTGTGATGCATGACAGATGTCACTGCCCATATTAATAAATTTTTAAAGTTTTCGAGCATGATTATATGAATTATTTCATAATAAAGAGGTACTTCTAGTCTTCCTGCATCGGAGTTTTTGTGGGCCTGCGCATTCGCGGCCCCCTCGCTTCTTGGGAGTATTTGGCAGATTTCTACATTTTGTTGTTGTGACGGTTCCTGTCATCGCGGTTGCTACGGCCTTTCTGCAGATTTTGAAGCGCCCAGCTAAATAGCGGCATCGCGCTAAAATGTCTTCGCAGCGCCTAGCAACCGCCGTACTGCGATCCTCAGGCGGCTGCGCCTGTCTGTCCGTCAATCAAAATCAAAACATTTCAGTGTCAGTGGTTCAGTGCAGTTTTATATTAAGTTTTAAGTGTTATAGGTTATTATTTTTATATAATTAGGGTAATTTTGTAAGTATTATCTTTTACTTTAAGATCCTTTTATGTCTAGTTTGCCTCCACCGGTATCTTTGCTCGAGTGTCCCCTATGCCTTGACAATAAATTATACAAAGGAACTAGAGGTTTAGCCATTCACCACAGCCGCCGGCATCCCACCCTTTCCCAACCACATATTCCTATCTCCTCCCATCCTCAATCCATCCCACCTTACCCCGGCACATCCAATTCCTTAGCCCCTGGGCACTCGAGCTCAGACACCCTCTCTGTAACGCTCGGTAAGCTAAAAAAGTCACGAAATGTTGTTAAAAGAATCCCCCGAGGAGCCCGCGTTACCGTCGCCAATAGCTTGGCCGAGTGCATGGCCAAAACCGGTTCTGAGAACAACGTCAAATCATGGACCGACCTATTAACGTTCTGCTATTCCGCCTTGCATATTAACTTTAATACCCGTCCTTCGAATCTCACACAAACTATTAAAAATAACTGTTCGAATCTTACCCATGATCCATCTCCCCCTAGTCATAACCGCCAATATAAAAAAAATCGAATCCATATTATAGAATCGAAAGTTTCCGACGGAAATTTAAAAGCTGCGGCCAAGATGTTGTTCTCAAACGATTCCTTGGCCTTGAACTCCGCTGATACTTTGGCTAACCTCCGCGATAAACATCCTTCATCCTCTTCACCTCCTGTCTATATTGCTTCCTCACCGTCTTCTGCTCCACAGCCACTCTCAGTGAAGGAGGACGAGGTGTACAGCGCTTTACTTTCGTTCCCTAATGGCTCTGCGGGAGGACTCGACGCATTCAGTCCTCAGCACCTTAAGGACCTCACAAATCCGTGCTTGGGTGATGCCGGCCGTAAACTGCTCAAGGAAGTGACAAACCTTATGAACCTCATGCTTGCAGGTAAGGTAAACCCATGCGTTTGTGAGGTTATTTACGGTGCAAACCTGGTTGCGCTTAATAAGGGACGGTGGTGTCCGCCCCATTGCCATATTTGTATTTAAGTATTTATTTGTGGTACCTTCGTTGGTCTGATACCCATAACACAAGTGCTTAAGCTACTTACTTTGGGATCGGAGCAATGTATGTGATGTTGTCTAGTATTTATTTATTTATTTATTTATTTATTATAGGGAGCACCCTCCGACGCCTCGCCTCGAAACTGTGCTGCCTGAGAGTTAAAAACCGCCTATCAGCAAAATTTCGCCCTCAGCAGCTCGGTTTCGGGGTAAAGAGTGGCTGTGAAGCAGCAGTTCATGCAGCCCGCACTTTTCTAAATTCTGATTTTGAAGTTTTTGTCAAAATTGATATTAAAAATGCATTTAATTCAATTGACCGGAACGCACTTTTGGCCGAAATTAAGAACGAAATCCCCGAAATTTATGATTATCTTTGGCAGTGTTATGGAACCCCATCTAAATTACTTTTTGGCACTGACGAAATCCTGTCTAGTGTGGGCTGCCAACAGGGAGACCCTCTCGGTCCGGCAATATTCAGCCTTGGTATTCACCCCATAATTTCTTCTCTTGTCTCAAAATTCAATCTTTGGTACCTGGATGATGGATCCTTAGGGGGAAAAGCTTCTTCGGTGCTTCAAGATTTACAAACTTTAATCATCTATTTTTCAAATATCGGCCTCCAAATTAATCATAATAAGTGCGAGATTTTTATTTCACAAAGTTTGGATTCGATAAAAAAACAGGACATCATAGACAAATTCAAAATTCTTATCCCCAACATTTCAATTCTCACAAGGGAGTCGCTTTTCCTTCTTGGTTCCCCTATATTTGAGGAAGCCATCCCGAGTTTTCTAAATTCTAAATTATACCTTTTTTCAGAAATGTCCGAAAGACTTCTCGACTTATCCCCACACGTTGCCCTCCACCTCCTTCGTTCATGCCTCTATACACCGAAACTAACCTACACCATGCGCTGTTCACCTGTTTGGAAATTTCCCTCTCAAACCTCTTCTTTAGACCATTCGTTAAAATCCATTGTAGGCAAAATTTTAAATTGTAATTTCGACGGTCGTTCTTGGTCCCAGGCGGTCCTCCCTGTCAAATTCGGTGGCCTGGGCATCCGGTCTATTTCCTGTGTGGCTCTCCCCGCTTTCTTGTCCTCTTGCTTTGGTTCGCTACCTCTTGTCAGTACCATTCTAGATTCTTCTTCTGGCATTGAGGTGGCGCACCTGGCGGAGGCGAAGCAGGCGTGGAGTGCCGCACACCCATTGGCGGATGCCCCTTCCGAAAAGCATAGCCAAAAGCTCTGGGACCTCCCGGGTATCAAATCGGCACAGTCTCAGCTCTTAGTGGACAGCGCTGACAACACGGAACGCGCCCGGCTCCTCGCGGCATTCGAAAGGGAGTCAGGGTATTGGCTTCAAGCCCTGCCTTCTCGCAACATCGGCACACTGCTTGATGCCAATACCCTCCGCGTAGCTTGCTCCCTCCGTCTGGGCTCAAAAATTTGCCTAGCCCACACTTGTCACTGTGGCCGAAGCGTGGACCAGTTCGGACGCCACGGGCTCTCCTGTCCCCAGAGTTCGGGTCGTGGTTATCGCCACAGCGCCCTCAACGACATCTTGCGCCGTTCTCTTGCCACTGCCTCTATTCCGGCCACGTTAGAACCTCGTGGCCTTTTTAGGGACGATGGCAAGAGACCTGATGGCGCCACGCTAGTGCCCTGGAAACTCGGTCGCATCCTTATTTGGGATGCGACATGTGTGGACACTTTGGCTGCGTCACACATCCAGGGCACTGCGGTGAGGGCCGGCTCGGCTGCCGAACAGGCTCAACTGCTCAAGCGCCGCAAATATTCATCTCTCCTGAGAGACAATGAATTTGCGGCGTTTGCAGTTGAGACATTGGGTCCGTGGGGTCCGGAGGCCAAATCTCTTGTAAAAGAGATTTCGTCTAGACTGGTCCAGGCTTCGGGCGACCCCAGAGCTGGCTCGTACCTCGCTCAGCGCATCTCACTTGCTATTCAGCGAGGTAACGCAGCCAGCGTCCTGGGGTCACTGCCACAGGGACCCGTTTTTGAAGATTTTTAGTGTTTGTACATATTAGTTTAGTTTAGGTTTTATTTATTTATTTTTTATTTATAATATGTAACCCATCTGTAAATACCACGAGAAATAAATAAATGACTATAAACAATGAATTAATGTCAATCATAAGAAATAATGTCATTCGGACCAGTAGTTCCTGAGATTAGCGCGTTCAAACAAACAAACAAACTCTTCTTTTATAATATTGGTTAAGATTTTATTATTTTTAATGTCTAAAAAACACTTTACGCTTTTTTTCCGAAAACCGTAAACGGCGGTGAACACACGAGATGTCTGCCGCGTGAACGCATCGAATTTCTGTTTAAAAAATAAGTACGGATGAATGCATCCATTCGTGTGAGTGAATAAACGAATATAGGTTAGACAAGGATAGCCTACAAACCAACAGGACGCGTCCCTTCAACAGAATTTTTTAAATTTGATCATTCTTAAGTTGGCGAAAAAGGGACTACACGCAAGCTGTACGCGGCCCACCTTTTTTGCCACATTTAAGTGTTTTTTGTGAGGAGAAGTAAAAGAATCTAAAGAAGATGGATAGTTTTTTTTTTTTGTAATAGCTCGACATAATGGCTTCCCTACGCCTGATGGAAAGCGAAAGCACAACTGGCAAGTAACTGGTTAGTAACCTGTCAGTTGCCACTGCCATGCCGGCCCAACCCTACCCCCCACGAGCTCCGGAGACCCTACTCACCAGCAGAAACACGACCCGGAGGTCATTTGGCTGCGGTATTCTATAGGGTGGAGGTCCTTCCCCGGACGGGCGGCTCAATTCGAGCGAAGATTCGCTATGCCCTCTACCTCTCTTAAAGGTAAGATAGGTAAGTAATGAACAGTTTTAAAGATAGGCATTAATGTTTTATGAAGATTAACGATGAAATTTTGCTAAAATTATCTAGTGCCGCGATTTTCTATAGAACTTTCCAACTTTTACATTTGGTCTTGTGATCATATTTCTTCAGATAAATACTTACTACGTATACTCAAAACATACGTTAATTAATTACCTATTCAAATTCATCGAGATCATTGATTGAGATGATAATACATTTGAAAAATAAGCAAAAATATCAGCGACTAGGCAATAAATTTTTGTTCGTCAGTCCGGGCGGCCATTTTTTTTTCAAGGATCAGTCGAGTATAATTCATTGGATGCGGTAGAACTTGCTAGGATTACTTGCTTGATACAATTTTCGTGTGATGGTTTTATATTTTTGTTTTTACATTTGAATCGATTTTGTAGTTGTAATATTTTTCTTGTGCGATATGTTGTATGCAAATTATTTAAATTTACGTAAATACGTATTTTTTTCTGCACGAGTGCACGACCTTGAAACCTTGATTTTCATACGCAATCTGGGGGCACGGAAGTGCCCCCGCCAAGTCGAGCTTTTTTTATACACAAGTGCACGGCTTTGTGCATACTTTCTATGTAAGTACGCACAATGTTCATACGTACGCAATTTGGGGGCACGGAAGTGCCCCCGCCAAGTCGAGCTTTTTTTATACACGAGTGCACGGCTTTGTGCGTACTTTCTATGTAAGTACGCACAATGTTCATACGTACGCAATCTGGGGGCACGGAAGTGCCCCCGCCAAGTCGAGCTTTTTTTATACACGAGTGCACGGCTTTGTGCGTACTTTCTATGTAAGTACGCACAATGTTCATACGTACGCAAACTGGGGGCACGGAAGTGCCCCCGCCAAGTCGAGCTTTTTTTTATACACGAGTGCACGGCTTTGTGCGTACTTTCTATCTATGCGTATATAATAAAAGTACTACGACAAATGCTGAGTGGCACCATTTTGGCTGATTGCACACAAATCCAATCTGTATACCTGCTGTAAATGATCAAAAAACAAAGCAGCCTAAGATCAACAAACAAATAAACAACCTATGAACCTACGTTTTTGACAGCCGGCCCTTTTTCTTTTTTTTTGGAACTTTTTTTTTTTATAGTATAGTGTGTTCACGGCTTGGAAATGGAATGATATCTGCCAAATTTGTTTTTTTATTTTAAGCTGTCATTAAAATCTTATCTTTTTTTTCCCCTATTTATTGTTTTGTTAGTTTCTGTTTCTTGTACTAAAATATTGTAATTTTTTCTAATAATGTTATTTAAATTTGTGATTTGTGTGCGCCAAATAAACTGCTTTTCTTTCTTTCTATTTCTTTTTAATTTGCTTTTCTTTTTAACTAACTTGCATGGAACAAGAAGCGTGCAAACCCGAGGTGGTCGACGTGGTGGGCGTGGTGTGCGCACACGGGGTGGTGGGTCTGCTAGGGGGGGGCATGCGGTGCAAGAAGAACAGGGCCCGCAGACCAGTGGACGTGGGGGCGGCCGCGCCCGTGGAACCACCAGACGCGCTCGTGGAACCACCAACCGCGCCCGTGGTACCACCAGCCGCGCCCGCGCCCGTGGAACTACCAGCCGCGGAGGAGCTGCTAGGCCGCATGCACTTGAAGAGTTAGCTTTTATTATTTTGTTTTTTAATTTTTTGTGTAACATTTATTCTACTTTAGTTTCAATTATTTATTTATTCGATTTTTTTAGACTTCAAATAATGGATATTTCACAATATCCAACTGGAGTGCCGTTGGAGCAGCCTCTCCATAATAAGAGAAGGCGTGTTTGGAGCCCGTAAGTATTGATTATCAGTAATTTAGTTGTTAATTATAAACAATGTTGTAACTGTGTGTGTATTTTCAGGTCGTGGAGCCACTCGGCAAGGGCTAGGGTAGGCGGGGCACCGGCGACAGAAGTGTGGTGGGGGGCACGGGTATCGCAGGCTGAGGGGGAACCGGGGGCGGCACGGGTACCGCAGGCTGAGGGGGAACCGGGGGCGGCACGGGTACCGCAGGCTGAGGGGGAACCGGGGGCACGGGAATACTCGCCTGCATTCCCGCCATCGCCCGCTATGTAAGTTCATTATTTGCTACATATGTTTGTCTGACACAGTATCTTATTAAACACAGTTATGTACCTTACTAAACTACTCAAAACAAAATAGGGCCCACCGCAACATTGTCTCTTATCGGGATTATAAATAAGTTGTACACTGATCATTGGCAAAATGAAGTACTAGCATATCAAGCACACATGTTTACGAGTTCATAATGATGTTTTGAAAGTTCACTTTTTTGTTCATCTCAAGTGGGTGCATAAAAAAGTGAAGTGCTTAAAATTACCCATTCCTCCAATTCTTAGTCGTTTGTGTTCTGGGCATTGTTTTGAGCGCAATACTTTGATTTCACTTTTTCTAACGGTGGTGTTTCATTTTGGCATTATTCCTGATTATAATGTCAGGTTCTCGTCGATATATGGATGTGGAAACTGCCACCAGGGCGGTTGTGATGCTACAAGAGGAAGAATCGTAGAGATTCGTCGCTTTTCGCCTTGCTGTGACACGGCCAGCTATTCAAAACGGATGGGAACGGTTTTAAGAGAGAGACAGTGTGTCTAGAAGACCTGGATCAGGCAGAGTTCGAACCACAACAGCACAAGAAGACCGCTACGCCCGATTGACTGCGCGTCGGGATCACACTATAGCCGCCCGGACCGCACAATCTTCGCTAAGGCAATCCACTGTCACATGCGTTATTGATCAGACCATTCGGAATCGACTCCACAAGGACGGACCACGATCCAGGATGCGTTGTATCCGTTAAAAGTTGACGAGAGCTCCCCGAGCAGCGCGTTTGAGGTTCGCACGTAAGCATTTAGACTAGACCATGGATGATTAGAGGACAGTACTCTTTACAGACGAGTGCAAGGTCAATTTTTTTTGCGATGACAGACGTGTACGTGTGTGGTGACGAGAAGGAAAATGTTTTACTGAACCATGCATAGACGGAACTGACAGTTTTGGGAGCCCAAGTGTAATGATATGGGACGGCATAAGCTTGTTATGCAAAAAAGAGCTGGTATTCTTGAACGAAGGGAGTTTTTCTGCAGCCAGTTACGTCGGTCAGGTAATCCGACCTCACGTCATCCCATATTCACAAAGGGTGGGTGAATATTTTGTCTTTATGAAAGACAATGCCCGTGCGTATACAGCTCGTGCCACTCAGAGGGTACTCTCTGATGCCAATCTTCCGTCTTACCTTGGCCAGCTATGAGTCCCGATCTCAACCCTATTTAACCTTTATGGGAACAATTAAATCGAAGTCTCAAAGAAACCATTAGCCCTGTCAATAGCCAACAGGACCTCATAAACGCCCTGAAAGTCAATTGGGAACGAATACCCCACCAAACGTCTGATCCAGAGTGTTCCAGATAGGCTCGGAGAGTGCATACGGAACAGAGGGGGATCCTCCTCGATACTCAAAAATAATCCCGTCAAGTTGTTAACAAAAAACAGTGGTAATGAAAGCTTTCATCGCCAGTGCAGTTAGTGCTTATTTCCCTTAAAAGGTGTATTTATGTGATAATGTGATTAAATTAAACATTTTAAATGTTATTTTGTGTTTACATAATGAGTTAAACCCTAATTTAACATTGACTAATCATAAAAACCTATTAAACTTCTATACATTTAAATTATTGAGCAAAAACATGGTGGGCCCTATTTTGTTTTGAGTAGTTTATATTCAGTGCCTTATTATAATTCAGTAATATGTATTGATTCAGGTATTTGGAATGTGGCACGGACTCGCCTCGGCGCCCACGTCCGCGCGCCATTCCACGTCGCTCGCTGGCCGACGCTGACATTGCGTATTATTTAAATTATGGTATGTTCTTTGTATTTTGTTATTTTGAATGTTTTATTTCCTAAAACTGTGTTTTTTTTTCTTTATTTATAGTGGCTCGACATAATGGCTTCCCTACTGATGGAAAGCGAGAGAGAAGCCCAAGTCGCTGTGACAACGGGCAAGTAACTGTTTAGTTACCTGTCAGTTGCCAGCGCCATGTCGGCCCAACCCCAACCCCCCACGAGCTCCGGAAACCCTACTCACCGACAGGAACATGACGCGGAGGTCATTTGTCTGCGGTATTCTATAGGGTGGAGGTCCTTCCCCGGACAGGCAGCTCAATTCGAGCGAAGATTCGCCATGCCCTACCTCTGTTACACTGACAATAGTGCAACAGATATATATTTTGTTTTAGGAAGCGAATCCGACAGCGACGGCAGCGATGAAGAAGTTGATGAGGTGCCTGGGGTCCCGGTCTCTTCACGCGTCTTAGAGGCTAGCAATGACACTCCTCAAGATGTCGTTGAGGAATTTGTTCTGCCTCTTGTTGACGCAAACCTGGAATCGACGCAAATGCCCCATACATTCTTTGATTTTAAATGGACACATCTCGACGATATCTCACCGGCCAATCGCCGAGAACATTTTGATAGCGCTGGTGTCGGTCCAACGGCACCAAGTGAAGATCCGTACGAGATATTTGTGTCCATCTGGGATCAAAGGATTATGGGCATCATTACAGAAGAAACCAATAGGTATGCTCAACAGAAGGCAGAACAAATGCTAGCCTCTAATGCAATGAGACCATGCAGCCGCATCTGCAACTTTAAAGATACAACACCAGATGAACTGTTCGTTTATTTTTCAATTATTTTAGCAATGGGTGTGGTAGTTAAAACAAAATTAGACGAGTACTGGCAGACATCTGCCGAGATATTCTCAACACCCTATTTCTCTGCACACATGTCTTTGCGGCGGTTTCAGTTGCTTAGCTCCTGCTTGCACTTTGCCAATAACAAAGACATGTGTGCAGAGGAATTAACGCCTTCACAGGCAAAATTGTTCAAAATCTGCCCCATAGTCGACCATCTGAATTCCAAATTTGAGGAAATGTACAAGTTGGATCGCAACATTTCCCTGGACGAGTCGCTGCTTAAGTGGAAGGGTTGGTTAAGCATTAACCAATTCATCAAGAACAAAGTTGCGACAGTAGGAATCAAGACCTACGAAGTCTGCGAGTCTCAAACTGGGTATTTGTGGCGTTTCGAGGTGCACGCTCACAACAATCCCACCAATGCGGCCGGCAGAGCTGAGCCTCAAACGCCGCTTGAGACTTCTACACCGGCAACTGTGTTGAGACTTCTCAATGGTCTCGAACACACGGGCCATACAGTATGGATGGACAACTTTTACAACTCTCCAGCACTTGCCCGGTATCTGAAGTCTCAAGGATTCGATGTAGTGGGAACACTGAGGACGAAACGTCAGTACGTGCCTCAGGAGCTAATGGATTTGACCAAAAGCAACATGCACCCGGGGCAAATTGCTGGTTTAACTTCAGGGGACGTGGACATCATGGTTTGGCGAAATCACAATAGGGTTGCCACAATTTCCACGTACCATGGAAATGCCACCGCGATGTCTAGCGGCGGCAGCAAGAAGCCGATCGTAGTATTGGACTACAATATTATGATGGGCGGTGTCGACAAGATATTGGACTACAATATTATGAGTGGCGGTGTCGACAAGAAGGACCAGCTGCTGTCGATGTTCCCCATAGAGCGCAAGCGTACGCGCGTGTGGTACAAGAAACTATTCCGTAGATTATTAAATGTGTCTGTACTCAACGCTTACATCATTGCCAAAAAATCTGGTTCTCCATTATCTCATCGCTCATTCCGACGTAGCTTAGTTATTCAAATCTTTTCTTAAATGTCTCTTAGAGACTTCGCTTCATCTTATTATGAATGAAGCTGCGTCAAAAGGGGGGAGCTGTTACATCCCTACCTAATACATAATAATTGCTTAACAATCATTTACTTAATTTTTCCATTAGCGTCAGCATATTACCCTATGTCGCCAGTTTACGGCCATAGTCATTTCAAGTTGCTAGTTAGATTCTGTACCTCGCGATAAGCGGTCAGCCTCTTCCATCCGCTCCGGGAACTTAGGGAGTCTTAATAACCAGTGTTTTTCAATAAATCAGTGTTAGTGTAATTTGTGGTTTTTTTAAAAAGGACAAACAGGGACAGCCTCAAACAGAACGTTGTCAAGAAACGTCAGTATGTAAGACCTTTTCTTTTTTTTGAAGATTAAAATCTATTTGGTAAATTTGGGTTACATTATTGGAGTTTTAGCACGGATCCTTAACTTTTTTTAAATATAATATAGCCTATGTTCAGCGCAGATAGTGTAGCTATCCAACAGTGAGAGAATTATTCAAATCGGTCCAGAAGTTTCGGAGCCTATTCGTATCAAACAAACAAACAATCAAATCTTTCCTCTTTATAATATTAGTTTAGATTAATTAAATTTTTGTGAATTTTTTAATATTGTGTAGACTTTTATAATTTTTAATTAGTTGTTGACGACGATATAGTATTAAAAAAAGGAAATATAATTTTGAAACGAGAAAAAAGGAAATATTTTATTTTTAAAATTTTGATTTAAATATGTATTTTATTTGATTTTTATACAAAATAGAATTTAATTTGAGTTTATACACAATGGTTGCACAGATAAGTAGGGATAAATGTCAATTTAGTGTAAAATTTTATATGTAATATTTTATTGGTCATTAATGCAAAATTTTATATTTACAGTTTCCCAGGAATATTATTAAAAAAGGTTCGTAGCTAAATGTCAAAATATGTTTTATGTTGTTTTAAATTTCAAAACGTTAACGTAAAAGAAATCATATTCAAATATGATTTCTTTTTTTTACAATTGTGAAGAAAATTATGAAGTTATTTTATTGAAAAATTATCGTTATTGCTGACCTAGCAACACATAATATGGCAGGTAACAATTTGTCACTTTTTTAATGAATTTCAGTTAATTGATTTTTGTGTTTTGTTTCAATATTGTTTTAAAGAAAAGATTGCAAAATAAAATAATAAATTGTGTAACACAACCCAAAACCAATGTATTGTAAATAACACTCCAATGTGTACATTATTATGGGCGAATGATAATATTTCGAGCCTTTAGTCCCGCAAAGCATCACTAGATGGCGCGCGGTGTACGTTACATCGCGGGGTCGTTACGACTCCGCAGTTACATATGGTCTCGCATACATTCATCCACATTTCAAGCCATTAGTTCCGCAAAGCGTCGATAGATGGTGCGAGGTGTACTTTACCTCGCGGGGTCGTTACGATTCTCCAGTTATATATGGTCTCGCATACCATTCATCAACATTTCAAGCCATTAGTTCCGCAAAGCGTCAATAGATGGCGCGAGGTGTACATTACATCGCGGGGTCGTTACGATTCACCAGATATATAAGGTCTCGCATAGCCACCGTGTAAAATCAATTATTCCCTCATCCCTCATACTTCGACCACTTAGCATCTGTCCGTCAGAACTCTGTGGAACGTTTGGGACCTATCTTTACTATACTGTAATTTTGCCTTTGTAACTGGCACTCTGCTTCGTGCATCGCCTACGAACACGATTGCGGGGACCGTATTTCATCATTATTTTGTAACTACGCTCATCAATAAACTTTGACCGAACTCATCGTGTTTCTTCTGGCGGTGACGTCATCGGGACCCCCTTCCGTCATCTTCGTGCCTACCTACTACAATCCGGTTCGCGTGGGACAGAACCCGAGAGAACTACCTATCTCTCATCCTACAATTGTTAAATTGTGTAGTATACTTTTAAAAAATGTTATAATAGCCATATATTTTTTTGGATAGATATTGGTATATTTTAGATAATGTATGTACCTGGTAATATTTAATAAGTTATCTAGATTCCCTTGTTTTCGAATAAGCGTTGCAAATACGTCAGTCATAGAAACAACAAGTATTGTATTTCGATCGGTGTAACAAGAATTATGCACATGCAATAATGCAAGTTAACCACTTTAGCGAAATAGTAACATAAGTCGTGGTGTAAACAATCCCACCGTAGGTTTGCTGGTCAAGCACAATTAAAACATTGCAACATATTAGGAATGATACCAACGTCTTTATGAAATTAATTATTGAATTGTGTTTACATTTTAGGCATGGTAACTGAATACGTCAGATTTTAAAGAATGTAACAAAGAGTTGAAAGAATTTGTTTTTAACGGTTGGAAATGATTCGGTATGAGTATCAAATTTTTTATAAGATCTTTCCGGTCTTAAAGTGGTCATTCACGGTCATGCCATCGCGTCAAATGGCGCGATATACATCCAAAATTTGATCGTGAGTGTCAAATACTCATGGCGTGATGTAAAACTCTGGATTTCCAATCGTTCCATAACATAGGGAACTCGAATGCTTGTGGAGGGTAACTGACAAATACTACAAAGATAAAACAAAAAGATTGGCTGCTACAGAGAAATTGCATGGACACTGTCACAAAAAAAATTATATAATTCTCTCAGAAGTTCATTCAACAAGGAGCATAATAAGGTATGTAATATAACTATTTTTTTTATCTAGGTAAGTACAGGTTGACTGTCAGCAAATCAGTGGTGACCTTCAACGCGTCTTATTTTTATCTTAGTAGAGTTGAAATTCGTAAAAGTATGTTATCACTAGGGCCCGGATAAATATGTAGTGTAGGGTAAACCATTTGGAAGCAACCGGGACTAACGCTCTGATGATGACCTTTAAACTTTGCCCCGGGTGCCACCCATGCTAGCTACGCCACTGGCAGGTGCTACACTCTGCTTACTAATATGTATTAAATATGCCAATAGGTAAAAATTTGAACGAATGTTATTTATTTTTCGTTTAAGGAGCAAGAAATACAAAGGTCTTTTCCTATTTTATTATTAGCTTAGTGCAGAGTTCGCTAGTTTTAAGCTTTCTGTAATGTTTTTTTTTGGCAAATAAATGATTTATGTAACACAACACAATACAAATATATTGTTAACAACACTCCAATGTGTACATTACTATGGGCGAATGATAATATTTCGAGCCTTTAGTCCCGCAAAGCATCACTAGATGGCGCGCGGTGTACGTTACATCGCGGGGTCGTAACGATTCTCCAGTTATATGGTCTCGCATACACTCATCAACATTTCAAGCCATTAGTTCCGCAAAGCGTCAATAGATGGCGCGAGGTGTACATTACATCGCGGGGTCGTTGCGATTCTCCAGTTATATAAGGTCTCGCATAGCCACCGTGTAAAATTAATTCCGAATTCTGAATTCAATTCATTCCCTCATCCCTCATACAGTGGGACAGAACCCGAGAGAAATACCTATCTCTCATCCTACATTTATTATTATTATTATTGAATTTGAAGAGCTTTCTTACGTATTTAATCTTGAAATACTGCAATATGAAGAAGGTAAGGTATAGTATTATATACCTAATTTATAATATTGTATATTATGTTACTTTTTCAGAATGGAATTTACCAAGTACCAACAGCCAAATACACGTGGGGTGCCCCCTACCGCTTCTCCTCCACAATCACTTCTATATTGCATTAGCGGATGTCAAAGCCACCGCCATGGAAAAAATGAAAAAAGATACAGTAGCAGAATTGTTTATACAAGCCGATAAAAGGGCCAGTAATCATGCTCGAAATTATGATGAAAATCAGCAATAGTTGGAGAGAGAGCGATTGAATTTAAAAAAAGAGGAATTAAGATTACGAGAAATCGAAATGCTGGAGAGAATTGGACATCGAGATATCGCGAAGCCCCGAAGCATCTTTCTCCACGACAGTGTGATTTTTTTAAAATGAATGTTGTTTGTTTATGTTTATTGTTTAGTAGTACATGTCGATCAACTGAAAGTAAAAATTAAAAATATTAAAATACTGATTGTGTTTTAATCTATCATCATATCAAGATTAACCGAACACGAGGCAACCCAAATGCACGAAGAGTGTATGATCAAATGGAAAACACGGGTACCTACAACAAATGAAATCATGCCAGAGTTTTGATCAAGACATGGAGAGACTACCTAATTCATTCAGAGAAAAAAAAATGAAGGCAGATCCTGCGTACTGTTATGGATTCTGTATTAAACCAACACTTAAGTTTTATGTGCAGATGCAGCTTCAAATGTACCTAATTGGATTTGAAAAAAGTTACTTTTGTGTAGCTGATTGCAATTATAATGCAAATAAAAATGTGGAAATAATATGAGTTTTAATATGATGAGAAGTATAGGTATATCAGATTTTCTAAATGTTGTAGGTCTCTTGACGAATTGATCATTTAATAAAATGGCCAACTAATGGTAACCAAATCTGGATAATGGAGTTTCGGGCTGACTTGGCTGAAGCTCTATGTAAATATGGAACATACAGAGAGAACAATAGGGGAAGACCTAGCTCGAGCATAAAAGAAGCAATAGCCAAAAAGAAAAAAAAATACTATCATGCCAGCGATACCACCTAAAGATGTTCGTCTGGACAAAGTTGGACATGAACCAATTACATGTATTCTCGGACTAGCAATTTATTTGTTTCCCTTGCCTGATTTTTTGTTGAAAAGTTTGGCACCCAGATAAAATATGCCTCCCTTGGAATTGTAAAGAACATTTTCTTGACTAATTTTAATTTAAAGTGTAAATCAGTAAATAGGACACATGTAATAATTGTGATTTCTTTTAGGTGCAATTACGAAAACTAGTGATCAGAAAAATCAGATCAAAAAAATAAAAGTAGAGGCTGAGAAATCATCACACTTAGAGAAAGCACAAAAACATTCATTCCAGATGTGGAGCTCTCTTGTGATAATGAAGCTTTTAAAAATATTGAGGGATTAGTTCGTCGATAGTATTATTAAAGGTCTGAAGGATGATGATATTTCTCCAGATCCGCCCACCGATATATTTCACCAGAACCCTTTTTCAGAAGATAAAAACAGTTATGATATTGCAATACGTAGTAGTAGGAGAGTCGGGTAGCCCCGGCCGGCGGGTACCCTCGGCCAGTGTTAGTTACAGGAAAGATTGAAAACATACCTACATGCACAAGTGTCATGTCACATCAACACGAGCGCAACACCATTTAGCCGTAGATATATTCATATCAAACGGGCCGCGGCTGCTGGACGAACAACACGTGACATTCGTTTATTTAACAGGACCTATAGTTTTGTTTGCGCCGTTTACTTTTTGAATGCGGTTATTGTTTATACAATTTAAGTAGTTCACCACAACTTATTACTAATTCTTTATCACAAATCAGGTAAATAGTTGATTTTTTTATTGATATCAAGGCGGTCGGGATGAAGAAGTGTTTTATTGACAAAAGAACTTTGTATTTTGTGAAAACAGTGTCTGCAAGATATTTAGCATGGAATATGCTGTCGGCGGCTAGTTATCAAGACGAACGACGCGAACAAGCAATTTTTCAAGCTGGCATGAGAAAGGCAATTGGAAATCCTCTTGAACACATTAGTGAGAACAATTTTATAAAAGAATACAGACTAAGTAAGGAAGCTTTTGAGGATTTGTGTGAATTGTTAGTGTGTTACACGGATCTGAAATCCACACAAAGAGTCTCTTTGGAATCCAAGGTAAGTCGCAAGTCAAGTAAACTTACTTAACATGCATTTTTTATTGAAAATATATTATGAACAACATTTTAATTTGCAGGTTTTATGTGCTTTACTATTCTATGCACACGGCAGTTACCAGCGGGTTACTGGCTTAGCAAAACATTTTTCGCAAGAAGCCCTAAGTGTTTATATAGAAGAAGTTACCATAGCTTTGAACCATCCCAATATTTTGAAAAGGCTCATTAAGTTTCCAAAAACAAAACAAGAGAGGGATATCATTAAACAAAGGTAGAATAAATGTAAAACGAGAGCAATACTTATTATATTAAACTTATATTTGTCATTTGTAAGTACTTTTATTGGTTACCTATTAATATATTTTTTTCAATTTCTACCGTTTTAGATTCTACCGTCGTTATGGAAAACCAGGGGTGATAGGATGCATTGATGGTAGCCACTTTAAAATATTTACCCCCCATAAAGAAGAGGAGCACCTTTATATTATTGTAGAAAACATTATCACTCCATGAATGTGCAAATGGTAAGTATATTTATATATGTAATAATCTGCAAATAAGATTATCCTACTAATATTTTAGAGGCGAAAGTTGTGAGGATGGAAGGATGTATGTGTTAATTTGATTGGAATATTCTAGGGGCTATAAATTATTATATGACTTCCTATATTTAAATAGAAGTGAATAAATTTATATAATATTTCATAAATAAGCCATATAATATAATATAATATTTCATAAGTATTATATAATATTTCATTAAGTAGCTACTGCAAGCATAATTTACCTAAATTATGCTTGCAGTAGCTACTTAATTTTTATTATAACTTTTTTCTTTCAGATATGTGACGACAACTGTGTTATTTTATCGGTTAATACCAAATTTGGAGGCGCAACTCACGATTCTTTTATTTGGGAAAATAGTGACGTTAACAATTATATGCAATCTTTGCACAGACAAAATGAAATAGTATGGCTTTTGGGTAAGAATTCTTTTGTGATAATGTCATATGTCAATTATTATTTATTTATTTATATATTCTTTATTGCACACCATACTATTTACATAGGACTAGGTATAGTAGACATTTGTTGTACATTAAAGGCGGCCTTAAAGCTATGAGCAATCTCTTCCAGGCAACCTCAGGGTAGAGATAACTAGAAGAAGGGTGAATGTGAGCAATCAATTGACTCATAATTTAAGATAGAACGATATAAATATATAAATAAAATACAAATACCTTTACAAATATACCTGTAGTATATCTATCCAAAATATTTTGCAGGTGATTCTGGTTACCCTCAGAGGCCTTGTTTGATGATACCCTATCTAAATCCAGCCAACAACTCCATTGAAGAAGCTTTCAATACAATACACACTTTAACAAGAGTTGTAATAGAAAACACTTTTGGAAGATTAAAGAACCGATGGCGTTGTGTACATAGAGATCGGACACTACATTATCGGCCTGAAAAATGTGCACACACCGCGTCGCCCCGCCTGCCGTGCTGACGCGCCGCGTGGCCTCTCTGCCTGGCGACCTCTTCGTCGAGTTGTGTGTCTACAACACCAGCGAGATACGAGCTGTGGAGCCGAAGGATCGTTGGGAGAAAGCGATCTTATCTCTGAAGTACCAGACGAATTCAGACGCCGAGCAGCCGGGCCTATTGCACCAGTTCGTAAAGCGAGCGCGAAAGTACTTTGAAGAGGAGAGCACATTTTTCGCCAGTAAAAAATATAATCCGCGATAATTGTATCTAGTTTAGTAATTACGTTAATAAATTAAACTAGTGAATTATTTCGTATATCTTAGTTCACCCAGACTTTTTATATCATTTCATTAACGCTAAATACAGATAAAAAAAAACAAATGACGGTTTACTTTATTGACATTGTAGACGGTTGATAAAATTGATTCAGAGCCTGAACTTTTGCGCCCAGAAACTTTCTCGAGTATAACTGATGTGCTTTATAATTTCAACCACACCTCTAAATTATGTATTTTGATTTGCAATTATTACATTTTACAGTATACAAATATACTTTTAGGGTAATACCGGACAGTAGGTACCTACATTCAAGAATGTTTGAAAGAAATATGTGAAGAGTTTGAAATTGTCAATACAAAAACTGTATCAATTACCAGTGTCACTGGTGTCTACCAAAGTTCAAATTTGGTAATGTGAACTAAGTGCTCAATTAGTTTAACGTGTAATTTACTACCACAGTGTTTCATCTTAGAATTATAACTGGAGTTAATTATCTACTTAGTACATACCTATATCTACTTTTTGAAGACAAATATAGAATAATGACTCTTTTACGCCAACAACAGAAGGTTCTACAGATGATTATGATTCTTCTCCATATAAAATATCTAGTCAATCGAAGACTACTTCAGATGCACAGATGATTATGATTCTTCTCCATATAAAATATGTAGTCAATCGAAGACTACTTCAGATGCACAGATGATTATGATTCTTCTCCGTATAAAATATCTAGTCAATCGAAGACTACTTCAGATGCACAGATGATTATGATTCTTCTCCGTATAAAATATCTAGTCAATCGAAGACTACTTCAGATGCACAGATGATTATGATTCTTCTCCGTATAAAATATCTAGTCAATCGAAGACTACTTCAGATGCACAGATGATTATGATTCTTCTCCAAATAAAATATCTAGTCAATCGAAGACTACTTCAGATGCACAGATGATTATGATTCTTCTCCATATAAAATATCTAGTCAATCGAAGACTACTTCAGATGCACAGATGATTATGATTCTTCTCCATATAAAATATCTAGTCAATCGAAGACTACTTCAGATGCAAGCTCCCAAGAGGTAAAAAAGTTGAAAAAATTAACCTATTAGCTACTTTACCTAAAGTGAAAAATAAACGCCTATATTTATTATTTTAGAGTATAAAAAAAGCTAAAAAAATAACATCGCCGGAAGCGAACACGCCGAGAGCGAGTCCCGCCTATGGTCTCTTCGGCAGCGACAGAGAGGAAGATGTTATTGTACTGCCTGTCATGATTTTTAATATTTGTCTAATTATTGCCCTCATTATTTAGTATGTTTTGTAAGAATTAAGTGGCAACACTGGTTTAATGTGACAGTTGACAGCGCGCCTCTCTGGCGGGAAAATAGGCGGGAAAAAAAAATGGAGGGGAAAGCTGTGCTGGGGGGATGGACGAAGCAAGCCGGCATTCGATGAGCAGCATTGACCGAGGACAGACGTCGAGGGAAATCTATGTTCGACGGTAGTCTTATAGTTCAGGTTGTGATGTGATAAGTTGTGATACCTTTATACCATTCGACAAAATAAAGTTATTATATGCCTTTATATTCATTAGTAGCCCATTATCAGCAATGTATATCTTATTATACTATGTATTTTATTTATTATGTAATGTAGGTAGGTACTACAATTGTTTTTAGCCGTGTTTAGTTTCTAAAAACATATTTATATTTGTTTGTTCTTTTACAGCTTTACCCACGGCTCTTGACTTTAATAACCGTGTACGTTTATCGTTGCATTACCTTATTATTAATTATGGGCATCAGAACTGTGACGACTTCCTAAATATTATATCAATACATTTAATCAAGAAAATATCTAGTTTATGGAACGAGAAACCATAGGGTAAGATAAAAGAAGCCCGTCCGTGGCATGAATTGCGCTATGGCAGCTTCACCAGAATTCCTAAAACTCTAGCCATATTTACGGGCAAAAACTAGAGGTTCATCGAGTAATAGAAGCCGTGGAAAAGTCTATTGAAGTGAAATGAGACAAATGTTGCCTATAATTATTGATAAATTTCCAATGGTTGCTGGCTCTTCGGATGGAATAAATAACAAGACCACATTTGAGATTAAGTGCCCATCAGCCACCATGTCGTCCACCAACAGAAAAAAAAGCATTTAGAAACTACGAGGGTCATTTGAAAAGTTCTTAGCCTAACGTAGTTTGAGTCTTTGGTATATTTTATAACTACCCTCAATTTATAGCTACATTTGTTAGTAACAAGTATGCAAAGTTTCGTTTATTTACAATAAGTCATTGTTCGTTTACACGTGATATCGTACGTCAAGTCACTATTCTTGAAAATGGATAAAATTGTACTTCGTGCAGTGATCAAATACTTGAATTTGAAAGGTTTAACTCGAAAAGCTATACATGAAGACATGACAGCTACTTTAGGTGAGTCCGCTCCTTCGTATGCGACTGTTAAAAACTGGGTAGCAGAGTTCAAACGGGGTCGGGAGTCCATTCAAGATGAGCCTCGTAGTGGTCGCCCCTCGACAGCTTCCACTGATGAAAACAAAGAAAAAATCTGTGACTTAATTTTATCTGATCGAAGACTGACTGTCGAGGAGATAGCTAAGACTGTAGGCATCTCTTCTGAACGAACACATCATATAATTACTACTGAACTTGGATTTTCTAAGGTGTCTGCGCGTTGGGTACCGCGGCTGCTTTCAGTGGAACAAAAACGCAACCGACTCACAACTTCCAGGGACTGTTTAGAGTTATGTGAGGCTGATCCCCAGGAATTCATTGAAAGATTTATAACCATGGATGAAACCTGGGTTCACCACAATACACCTGAGACGAAAGAACAATCGAAACAATGGAAAAGAGCAGGATCACCCACCCCAAAGAAGGCAAAGGTCGTTTTATCGGCCGGCAAAGTCATGGCATCAGTTTTTTGGGATGCAAAGGGTATAATTTTGGTGGATTATTTAAAAAAAGGTGAAACAATAAACTCCGATTACTATTGCAACCTTCTGCGTCGTTTAAGAGAAAAAATAAAAGAAAAACGTCCAGGTTTATTGAGAAGGAAGGTCTTGTTTCATCAGGATAATGCGCGCGTTCACACCTCTGTGAAATCCATGGCAGAAATCCATCAGTGTGGCTTTGAATTGTTACCTCATCCCCCATATTCGCCGGATTTAGCACCGTCAGACTTTTATCTGTTCCCAAAGCTAAAAAAATTTTTAGGTGGTAAACAATTTTTTACAAATGAAGAGGTTATAGCTGCAGTGGACGCCTATTTTGAGGAGTTAGACGAAGATTTTTTTAAAACGGGTATCGAAGCTTTACCGGGTCGATGGAAAAAGTGTGTTGAGCTCGGGGGAGAGTATGTTGAAAAATAAAAATAAAATCAAAATCATGTGGTTTCATTAAGTATGTTAGGCTACGAACTTTTCAAATGACCCTCGTATATTGATAAGGAACACGTAAAACCTACATACTTTGCTCAAGTTGAAATACAAATGAAGGTACTGTGCTAATAGGAACAGATGCTACTTTTGTGCGCACTAGTGTGTAAAGGATATTTCCCAAAATCGAGCACTTTTACAGGTCGGACATTGAATATTACAAGACAAAGGTAGCTGCCAAGCGTCGATTGCACACTTTTACAGGTCGGCCATTGAATATTGCAAGACAACGGTAGCTGTATGAAGCCGGTAGAAGTTCGAAGACGTAGATTCTGATGAGGAACAAATTTCTCGAAAAGCAGCAAAGAATTCAGTATACGAGTCTGAAGACGAATCAGGTAAACCGTAAGTTTATTAATACACTTTTATATCGCGATATTTACTTTACGTTGTGTACCTAAAAGACACTTCCTTTTTTTTTATTAATACATTTTACTCTGATAGAAGTTTCATATGCCCATATGTAGGTACATCATAATATTTTTTTCTGAGCCGTTTGTAGTCGCAGTACTTATGTTTCTGTTTTTCAGGGTCAAAATATCGGTGAAAAAATCCTCATCTACGAAACGCAAGTCAGTAGACCGCACGAGTGGAGAGAAACGAGCTCAAAGCGCCGGGTTGAAACTGGGTCGACGAGGCGGAGATCGAGAGCAGCCGCGTGCGCACCGCGCCCCCCCACCTGCAGTCCGTGCTTACGTTCCACGTGGCCGACGGAGCCTTGCGCTCTCTGCCTGGCGACCTCTTCGTCGAGTTGCGTGTCTACAACACCAGCGAAATACGAGCTGTGGAGTCGAAGGCTCGTTGGGAGAAAGCGATCTTATCGCTGAAGTACCAGACGAATTGAGACGCCGAGCAGCTGGGCCTATTGCACCAGTTCGTCAAGCGAGCGCGAAAGGACTTTGAAGAGGACATTTTTCGCCAGTAAAAAATATAATCAGCGATAATTGTATCTATTTAGCTTTCTTTTTGATTGTATAAAAATGTATGTGCAAATAAACGTTATTCTATTCTAGTTTAGTAATTACGTTAATAAACTAAACTAGTGAATTATATCTTAGTTCACCCAGACTATTTAATTTCATTAAGGGGCAGCGTAGACGACAGACTATCCGTGACGCACTTTTTTTGCAATTATTATGCAGTAACGCACACGAGGCGCAAATATCTGTCGCGGATATTTCACAGACTCAACGCATACGACGCACATCTTCGAATATTCTGTCGGCAGACCTAGACGCTCTTTTTAAATGTCTCAGACGCAGACTCTATCGCACAAAAAGTGTGCAGTCTGCGCTGCACCTAACGCGAAATTTGAATCTTAGTTAGGTAGGTTATAAATAAAAATGTGGAAATGAACGATATACAGTGGGTGGCCAAATTATTAGGGACAGTGCGATTATTTCAATTTTTTTAGAATAAACGGATTTTTAAAATTAAATCACCCTTTTTTATTGGGGTTATTTTGTTTAATATTGCTATTGATATAATAGTTATTATCTTTGTGTAGTGGCAGCACAGGTTACTTACGTAATTTATCAGTTGTGTGGCATTTCTTGTGGAGTACCTATTCATTGTTCATTGAAAAGGTGCGAATTTCAAGGTTTGTGTGTCGGATTATCTTGCTTAGATTTTCATTAGTTTTAAATGAATTTTGTATCTTAAATAATCAAAAGGTAAGTGATAGACGTATAAAAATATTTTTGCCATGTTTTAACTCATAATTTATACATTATTCACACTACAATACGATATACCAAGATTTTCTAAATATTTAGAATATGTAAGGCTTCAGACATTCCTCCAAGAAAATGAAGAGAGATACAAACCCTGATACTGCACTCTGCACATTCACAAAGAGAGATAGCATCTATTCCAGGCATTTCAAAGTCTGTAGTCAATCGAGTAAAAATAAAAATTGACCGTGAACAACCTCTTGAGGCAGATCGCGCTGGCAAAGGTGGTAGAAAAAAGATCACCACACTTCGTACCCATCGAAAATTCAGGGACAGTTGCCTTATGAATCGTAAAAAGAGTGTTGCCTATTTGATTACACTAATTAATGACGACGGTATTAGGATTTCCGAAAGAACAATGCGGAGATGCCTCGACGAACAGAAGCTGATGGGCCGGCGGCCAGTCAAAAAGCAATGGCTAACCCACCGTATGAAGAAATACGACTTGAATGGGCTCGGCGACATCCAAATATGACTGTTTAAGATTGGAGTCGAGTTAATATAACTTATTTTAGCAGTTTAATTGAACAATAACCTTTTTATGTTATAAATTTTATTGATTCACAAGTGTGCTTTTTTGATGAATCGACGTTCCAGATTTTGGTCGACAAAGTTCGTTTGTTAGACGTCGTCCTGGTAAAAATAAAATATCCAGACTGCTAATGGAGAGGGTTATACACCCAGTAAGCATTATGCTATGGTCTGTAATATCAGCCAAAGGCATGGAGCGGCTGTATATTGTAGAAGGGACGATGAAACAGAACCAGTGCAAGAGAGTGCTATAAACCCGGTTACTGCCGCAGATCAATGAATGGTTCCCTGATGATGACAACTATATTTTCATGCATGACTGCACCATATCGTAAAGCAAGAACTATTTATGTGTTTTTGTCTGATAAAAAAATTACGATTTTGCCTAAAATGGGAATTCGCCAGACATGAACCCTATAGAAAACATTTGGGAACTCACGAAACGGGCGATTACAAAAAAAGTGATAACCAACAAGCAACCACTCATTGATGCGTTCATAAAATAGTGGCACCTATCACCAAACATCAGTAAAATGTATTGAGAGTATGCCTCTCCGCATAAAAGCTCTTTTTGTAGAAAATGCTGACATCGCAAAATATTGAACTTTAGTTTTCTCTCTTTTCTATCCCTCATAAAATAAATAATTCAAAATGATTTGTAATATTTTTTGTTGTTATTATAACCCTAATAGAATACAGATATAAATAAAAATTATATAAGAGACCTACAACTAATCATTTGTTACAGAAATTCGATGAAAGTGGTAAATTTTAAATTTTTTGCACTGTCCCTAATAATATGGCCACCCATGGTATTGCACTGTGTGCGATATATCCGTCAAAAGTAATACTTTCTCGGCTCATCTTAAAAGTAACATACACAAAAATAACTCGGCAATGGAAGTAGCAGATGATATAGATAAAATGAGTAGTGCATTCCGTAGTCGAACAGCTACCTACATATCGATTGCATAACAGGGATGAAGGGGTACAGACGCCGGCCGAGTTCATGCGCAGCATACGCGCTCGCGTGCGGCAACTGTTAAAGGCGCGTCAACTAGGTTTCAGTAGTGTTAAAACCTTTGATTAACCAACCACCCAATGAAATGTACTACAATTTCTCGATACACATCACCCTTCAAGATTGTTACATGCCATCAAAAACCATCACTATCAGGAGTTGTCAAAAGAGCTAAAAGGAATATAATTTCTCTTGCAAATAAAAGCAGGTACCATCTTACCTACTACTACACACCAGCATCACCACCATAACTCCACAGCTATTTAGCTATATAAAAAATAACATGGGATGATACATGTAAATATATTTCCCCAATTACAGAAATAGGGGATACTGAGGATGTACAAGAAATACAGCCACAAATAAATGTACACCAGGAAGTACAATTGGGGGAACATACCTGTGGAACATAACTTTGTAAACTGGGATATACTATCGTACAAAGTTCGACTTTTTCGTTATACTTGAGACTTCTGTCCAGACGAGTCAATACAGAGGAAGGAAAAAGACATGTCGTAACTGTTCTCGTCAAACTATGCAAGACCGACTCTGCGCTACGGTTAGGGTAAATCTAGGGACTACATTTAGAATTAAAGACAGTTCTAAATGAGGAGTTAGGGTGAAGACAGGTCGTTACTTTAGATCGGTTAAAATGGAGAGAATGGAGACATGGCGGACAACGTCGCGAAGGTAGCCCGTCCAGGCCATGTATGATGTATTCGAAGTGTCGCAGAACTCGACCAGCACAAATGACACCGCACTCATCATGGCGGAATTCACTAAATTAAGCAGACAAGGTCATTTTGTTTTAATCAGGTGTTGATATTTTCGCTGTTTTGGTTGAGTAAACGTGCAGAAGTTTGATGTTTCTGAAATAAATCTTGTTTATGTAATATAACAATGGCAGAAAATTGTATGGAGGATATGAATTCGGGTGGGCGTAAAGGCAGAATCACAAAAAATGATCCATGGTGATTTAAGAATTCTATGGAAAGATTGGAAAATTGTCAATGTAAAAGAGCAGGATAAGTTTTTGAAAAAGATTGAAAAAATACTAAGTTTAAAAAGAATTTTCATAAACAAAATATGTGGAAGACATGGAACTGTCAAAGAATCCTTAGTAAACACGACCAATAGGTAGTTATGTTCCAAGAAAGAGAATGAGGAACACATCGTCCCTTAGCTAACAACACCGCTCAAGTCGAAAATTGGCGGTTTTTACATTTTAATGCCATTGGATGAAGCTGCGCATTGCGCGTCGAACCATTGGTCTCATGAAATAGATTTCGGCCAATCAGAAGCCGTAATTCAAAAAATAGTGACAGCGCTCAAGTCGGTTGGCGTCGCAACACCGCACAAGTCGTTAGTCTGTCATAATTTTCGCGGAAAATACTTCGCGCTCTGTGTTTTTTCTATTTTTAAGTGAATTTTATCGCTGGAACGTTCTTGCAAGTAGTTTTAATAGAAGATTAAGAGGTAAGCTATAGAATAAAGTAATGTTTATTGATGTACGCGTATTAATTTAGAAATAAATGATCAAATAATATCCTTACTTACTTAGGCGGTGTTTACTAACAATTTTTTCTTAACTTAGGCGGTGTTTCAAAATTTGTTATTTTTTACCTGACTGCCAAAGAGGAGGGTAATGTGTTTAGGATTCCACAAATATGGGTATCAAATGAAAGCTTGTGATGTGTGTTACACAAAATTGAAAGTTTTATCAAAATCGGTTCAGTAGTTTTTAGATTCTTGGTCGGGGGTTTTACGACTTTCTGTCGACTCAGTTAATAATAATATAAGCTTGTTATGAAATCCTATGATTGAAATGGTGTTTCAAATTTGTTATTTTTTTAGGAAACTCAATAATTGAAAGGCGCTATGGATGGAGAAGAAATTGATTCCTGGAGTGATCTGGGTTCAGGTGATGAATGGTTATGTGCCCAACTACAAAAATCAGGACTGATGTCAAAACATAAACGGCGTAAACAAAGTTGCAAAGAAGATAATAAAATAATTAAACTAGGTAAGTACTATGGGTTTGTTTTGAGGTCCGAATTTTATTTTTGTTATTTATGTTTTTAATAATTCCTATTATTTATTTTAGATGTGAATCAAAAAGATCCTCCTAAAAATGAAACTATTGCAACACCAATAAATGATCAAAACTTCGGGGAGTCCATAAAAGGTATTATAAGTAGCCAGAATAATGTAAACGCAATATTTGACCAGAACATAGACTTGGATAATATTGAAAACATTGACATTCACAATCTACAAGTTGTAGAAAAAGTTGGTAATGACTTCTTTGATCTGCAACATATACCACCCGAATTTGCTACAGTGACCATCGAGTATCCTCAGCCTTCTGCATTGAATGTAGCCAATATTTCGGTAGAAAGTGAGAACGTTGTACAAGAACTAGGAAATATTCATATCGAAGCTTTACCTACGAATACTCAAGACCCAGTTTCGGATATAGTAATTAACACAGATATAATAGATGAAAATAAAACAACTCAATATATACCACCCGAATTTGCTACAGTGACCATCAACAATCCTCAGTCTTTTGCATTGAATGTAGCCAATATCTCGGTAGAAAATGAGAACGTTGTACAAGAACTAGAAAATATTCACATTGAAGCTTTCCCTACTCAAGACCCAGTTTCGGATATAGTAATTAACACAGATACAGATATAATAGATGAAAATAAAACAACCCAAACCAATATACAGCAATCCAGTGTCTCTGCTACTCCATCATGTTCTTCAAAAGTGGTCATACTCAGCAATATTCCTTATCACGGGGATTTGTTAAGTAATAAAAAAAGACAGAACAAGGCGTCAAAAGATCCAAATAAATATAAACGCAATATAAATAAAGAATTACGGATGAAAGGTGAAAGTTATTTAGGATACAGAAGAGACAGAAAAGCAAAGACTAATGAAAAATTTAAAGTGAAACAAGACGTATTTAAGCCTGCAAGATCCATGAAACCACCCTGCACTTCTGCGTTTTGCAAGAAATCCAAACTCAGGTCATGTGACAACATAAACGAGGAACAGCGAAAATATTTGTTTGACAATTTCTGGAAGAACATGAACTGGGAGCAGCGAAGATCATTTATAACTTCTCACGTTAACAAAGTATCAAAGAAAGTTACAAAAAATCCAGAATCATCCAAAAGAACTGATAGTCGAACTTACGTTTTGACGATTGATAATGTACGTCACCAAGTCTGCAAAAAAATGTTCTTGGCCACTCTTGGAATTAAAGATTGGTTTATAAGATATTGGTTGACAAAAACCGATTGTGCTATGCCTCCCGATGTGTCTTCTTCAACCAGTAATCGCAGAAATCCAGAGAAAATTGAAGACCACAAACATGTTGAAAAGTTTTTAGGAGATCTTCCAAAGATGCCGTCACATTACTGTCGTGCTAAAACATCACGAGAATATTTAGAACCAATTTTCTCGAACATGACACAGCTCTATCACGCATATAAAGATAATTGTGAATTAGAGGGTAGAGAATGCCTTGGGCGTAAATTATTTGACAAATTATTTTTGAAACTCAATTTGAGCCTATTCCACCCAAAGAAGGATCAATGCGACGTTTGTTGCAGTCATAAAACTGGAAACATTACTGATGAAGAATACGCTCAACATGTTCTGAAGAAAGATCGAGCCAGGAAAGAAAAAGATACTGACAAAGGAATTGCACAGTCCGGAGCTTGTCACGTATTCACACAGGATGTTGAATCGGTAAAATTGGCCCCGTATCTTCAAGCTAGTGCAATTTATTATAAAACTAAATTATGCGTCCATAATTTTACATTATACAATATAGCAACTAAGGAAGTAATGTGTTATTGGTTCGATGAGTCAAATAGTACGCTTGAAGCCTCTGTTTTTGCTTCATGCTTAGTAGACCATCTAGAGAAGGTTTTGAGTCTGAAATTATTGCCTGTGGTTTTATATTCCGATGGTTGTTGTGCTCAAAATCGCAATGTTACCTTAAGCAATGCTTTATTACGTTTAGCGATTGAAAAAAATATTGTGATTACTCAAAAGTACCTGGAAAAAGGCCATACTCACATGGAATGTGATTCGGTACATAGTGCCATAGAGTGTAAATTAAAAGGTAAAGAAATTTACCTTCCACAACAATACATGGCTATAAGTAAAACTGCTAGGAGTGATCCTATGCCTTACCAAGCTTGTTATTTAGATTATACCTTTTTCACAGACTTTTCGAAAGAATTGATTTATAAATCTATAAGGCCTGGTAAAAAAGTAGGTGACCCTGTCGTCACAGATTTACGTATGCTAGAATACAGACCAAATGGCACAATTTGGTATAAAGTTAGTTTTGATGACGAGCTTCACCCGTTACCACATCGTCCCACGGCAATTAACAGCATTAAACAAATAAATAGCTTGCAAAAATTGTACGCAGCTAGAATACCAATTACAAAGCGGAAGTATCAAGATTTGCAAGACCTAAAAAGTGTATTGCCATCTAGTTGCCATTCTTTTTATGATGACCTTCCGCACAGCAATCACTAAAGACTGCAACTAAACTAAAGACTAGAGATTTTGAGTTTTCTTTATTATTTTATTAATAGATACTATTATATATTATTTCTTTGGAGTTTATTAAAGACTAAGTAAACTAAGATTAGTATTTGAAACATTTACCTATTAAAAGATAAAAATATTAGGTACTTCATTTAAGTTCTAACTAGAGGTTTGTGTATTACCAAATTACTTTAAGCAATTGATCTCAACATGTGATTCTTAAGATTTAAGTAAAGATACCTATCTATGTTATAAAGAATGTTAATTTTCTTTTCTTAATAAAAGCTTTTATTTGCAAATCATCTTTTAATACCTTCTTAATCCCTAACATTTTCACAAACAACACCGCCTAAATCTAATAAAATATCAGTCAACACCGCTCAAGTCATAAAATAAAAGTTAAAATAAAGTAAATCGTCAAAATAAGTATAAATAATTATTTCTTAATCGTTAACTAGGATATGTATTATGAAGCAATAGAAAAAAAACACAGATTTTTTAAAATAGACAGTTTTTTTCGTCTCCTGTAAAGTTGGCAAAAACGACTTAAGCGGTGTTGTAAGCTAAGGGACGACATACTGGCTTTGAAGAGCCTTTTGGACAGTTCAATAACAGGTTGTAATAACCACAATAGTGAACACAATCGGAATGGTTCACGGTCAGTGTGTGACTTGTCACTCTCAGATTGTAATGACCGAATGCCTCCATCCAGTGCAACTACAAACAACAGTTCCTTCCAACCCCCTAAAATGTAAATAAAATTGTTGTTTTTTGATGAATTTGGTAAAAATATGGGCCTCTTATTAAGTATGTACCTCTATGGGACAACCGGTTTTGAATCACTGTTTCCCAAACCTACCGCCGAGATCTGTTATAAAACAAACTAGTTATAAATCAAATCTTTCCTCTTTATAATATTAGTAAAGATATAGATAAGTGTGCACAATTTTGATCAAAACACCACACTTATAATTATGACAACCAATAGGGAAAATAACAAAATAGAGTTAATGAAATACAAAATATTGAATATTGTTATGTTTACATTGCCCTTCAGTGAGTGTTTCCCACAGACAGAAAATTAATATCGATATAAAATTAATTTAGGTATTGATGAATAAATTGACATGTAATAATAATGAATTCCATATTTAATATATCAAAAAATTTCAATTGGACAAAAGATAACATATTTTATTTATCTAATTCCTATAAAAGACAAATAGCAATATCGCTATCAAATTGTATTAAGTGTTCAGCCAAGAATTTGGTAACTCAATTTGCTTTTATCGAGCAGAAAAATGATCAGATGAGCATACATTCTTCTGGAATAGAACTATCACCAAACAGTAATAGTGAATTTAGCCCTACTGTTGATATTGCGATGATATCGAAAAGATATTATGCGAAGAGCAAAGGTCGCAGCTAGAAGTCATCCAAAAACGAAATGAAGCTGTATTCAGTTCTAGTAGTGCACCAGCCACTTTAGTCGAACACATAATCGAAACACATTATCAAAAGCCAATAGCCGTACCACTGTACCGCATGTCACTGATACGTAAAGAAATGTTACGGAAAGAAATTAATCAGATGCTGGATGAAGGTATTATTGAGCCTTCAAACTCTCCCTGGGCGGCACCAGTAGTAATGGTCCCCATGAAGAACGGTGACATGAGAGTCTGTATGGACTAACGCCAGTTAAATAGTATACATGACGCTTATCGCCTACCTAGAATCGACGACCTTCTACGTGAAGCAAAACCTAGCCCATATATGACGTCACTTGACTTGAGAGCTGGCTACTGGCAAATTAAAGTACGACGAGAAGATCAAGAAAAGAGAGCTTTTGTCACACCTTTTGGCTTATATGAGTACAAAAGCATGCCTTTTGGGTTGCGAAACGCGCCGGCCACCTTCCAGATATTTATAGACAGGCTAATAATACATATAGATGCCACGTTACTCGCTCATTTAGATGACTTGATCCTGCTCTCTCCTACTCTAGAAGCCGACCTCCAAGACTTGGACAATAAAACATCATATTTTCCATGCAAAATGTAATTTTTTTCCATATGTACATAATATTTATTATTTATGTTTATTAATATATGTTCAACGCCATTTTATTGACGCGGCGAGGAGATGCGCGCCATTGTGAAGTCGCCGCGAGCCGCCCCCCGTCGCGACCTTTTGACACTCGATAACTTCATTCGCATTCGAATTTTGTATTATCGCCATTACACGATTTAAACCTTATAAAACATTTTTTATTATACGATTTTTCTGGCTCATCACGCCGGAAAACCGAAGGAAACGTCTAGAACACAAGTCCTCCAAACGATATATGTATTATAAAAGAATATCTCGTCGCCGTAGAGCGAAAAGTCACTAAGTCGACATATGGCCAAAATGGAGTTAAATACCTAACCAGATTCCCCAAATTTTTCTGCACAAATTCTTCTTTTTGACATTTCTGTACGCGCCATAGTTTTTGTTTTACAGAGAGCGAAAACACATTAACTTTACGTTTGCACTACTCATTGGCAGTCGAAAACTAACCAATTTTACTTAAACACTTTTTTTTATGATCTAACAAAACAAATCTGTACCTAAGTCGAGTTGGTTATTTCTCTCTTTTACAAATCAAATCATAATTTTGGACCAAATCCATACTAAAAATTACCTAAAGTGACTTAACTACTTTTAGAATTACTGGTTCGGTACAAAACATGAAAGCGAAAACTAACTAAGTCGATTTAATGACTCTCGATATGATCCAAACATGAGTGAAATAGTCACTAACTCAGTTTTTTTGTCATTATCTCAGTAATTAAACATAATTAATTGAAAGTGATATTACAATCTTATTTGTCTATCTATTCTTTAAGATATATAGCAATGAAATTAGAGTTATCTTTTACTAAAATTAAGTTATATTTTTTTTTGTTTTATAAAACTTTAAACCGCCATAACTCAAAACACGTCATGACCTACTTAGTGACTTTTCGCTCTACGGCGACGATCCTGTCATTACTGCTTTTTTTATGATGTACTGCTGCACGCTGTGCACATGATCGTGGATTTATAGCCTACTTGAATGTCAGTGTTTATCTAAGTTATTAATGCGACAAGTAGATAGATAGATAGATACTCTTTATTGCACCAAAATAAAACATGTACAGGAAAAAGATGTTATACAGATATAGTAGTACAATGTAGGCGGTCTTATCGCCGAAAGCGATCTCTTCCAGACAACCTTCAGGTAGAGGATATATGCTGAAGAGAGGGGTAAAGTAGTGCAGAACTGATTACAATTAAGATAAATAATATTTTAAATAAATAAATGATGGAAGTAAATAGAATATATTAATACATATTTAATATAAACATAATAACTAAATATTACATATAATACTATGGACTCAGTAAAACTAAACAGCTTGAAGGAAATCGGAAAGGAAAAAGAAGACACTAGATAGAATAGTAAAGGACAGAGATATTACAGGGATAGGAAATAACTTTTAACACGAGACTTGAACGCTGGAAGTGTTTGGGATTGTCTGATAGAAAGGGGTAAGGAGTTCCAAAGTCGTATAGAATGTACAGTGAAAGATTGGGAATAGGATTTTGTAAGATGGGGAGGGAAATTAAGTATTATCATTCTTATAGATGGGTTCATGGTACAGTCGTTTCATACCAGATTTTGCAAAGAGAGCTCAGCCACTATCTAGATCCGTGGTCGTCAAACTGCGACCCACGGGCCACATGCGGCCCGTGGCCGTTTTTTGTGCGGCCCGCTAGACAAATTTCTAATGAAGAAAGAATGGAATTTGCCTAATTTGTTACCCATTCATTGATTGCTGCATCAAGAAACTTTGCATGTAAAATTTCTAATAACATATTAAAAGACGTGATGAATACGATTGTAAACATTATAAATTTTATTCGCGCGCGCGAACTTAATCATCGAAAATTCAAAGACCTTGAAGAATTACATGCTAATTATGGCGATGTCATTTTACATACAGCCGTCAGATGGTTAAGCAAAGGAAAAGTATTAGTATTGGACACTTGCTGCTTTTTTGACAGACATCACTATGAAATTCAATAGTCTGAATTTAGAGATGCAAGGACATAACAAAATAATTGGGCAAATCACAAATAAAGTGTTTGCATTTCAAGACAAACTGCAATTATACATAAATGAACTCGAAGCAGGGGATTTTTCAACTTTCCCAACTGTTTCTGCTCTGCAATCAGAAGTTTCTATTCCCGATAGTACTATCCATAAAGATTTAATACCCTATTTGTAATATTCCTTATATTTGAGAGAAATACAAAATAGACTTGACGATGTGCGAAAAATTAAGAACTGCTTTATACTTGTGGAAAACCCCTGGCATGTTGAAAACGAAGATATGAAATTATTTTGCCAGTTTGGATTTTCTAAATCACAGATAATGAACGAAATAATTTAATTAAAACACGACTCACAGCTGAAAGCTAGTTTGATTGAGCACCGTGATAAGCAGGAGTATGTAGAATTTTGGAGAAATGCCCCTAGTAAATATAAATCTTTACAAGACTGCGCACAATTTGTTTTAACCATATTTTCGTCAACATATCTCTGTGAGGCTTCATTTTCGAAAATGGCCTTATTAAAAAATAAATACTGGAATCGTCTTTCCACCCATTTGGAAGACACAATGAGGATGTGTGTAGTCCAAAGGATGCCGATATTCACGCAGTAATTAAAAAAGTTCAACATCACAATTCCTAATTATTATGAAATAGGTATTTATGATTTTTAAATATTTTTTTACATAATTACAAGTTTGTAAACTATCTTTTTTCAATAAATATTCTAATGAACAATATCTATGCTTACTTTTTCGATATCACCATCATAAATTCTTCTGAAATAGAACTATCACCAAACAGTAATAGTAAATTTGGTCCTACTATGGATATTGCGATGATTTCAATCGCTGATATCGAAAAGATATTATTCGAAGAGCAAAGGTCGCAGCTAGAAGTCATCGTAAAACGAAATTAAGCTGTATTCAGTTCTAGTTGTGCACCAGCCGCTTTAGTCGAACACTTAATCGAAACACATGATCATAAACCATAATATGAGAAGCTCATAAAGTAAATCACAGTCACACAGAAAAAATTGGTATTGAAGAATCAATGATAAAGTTCAAAGGTAGAAGTACTTTGAAACAGTACTTGCTCAAGAAACCTACAAAGAGAGGTGAACGAAGTGTGCTTTTACTGGCTATTGTTTAGATTTTGAAATATATACTGGAAAGATAGGAAATAAAACGAAAACTAACATAGGAGGAAATGTTGTCAAGAGATTTTGTGAGGTATTAGAGGACAAGAACCACAGGGTAAATTTTAACAATTATTTCAATAGCTATGAATTGCAGGTTGATTTACGACTGAAAAATGTTTACAAATGCACGGTACAGTAAATTATACTCGTAAGCATCTTCCTGCTTTGAAGACTGACAGGCAATTGAAGCGAGGGGAGTATGATTATAGAGTCGGCAACAATCAGAGGTTTCCTGTATGAACTGGAAAAACAAACGTTCTGTTTTCATCCTAACGAACTTTCATGAAATAAGGTTCATTTGACAAGAACAGAGAAAACGGGAGAGAAGGTTGAAGTTCCATGTCCTCGAAAGATTACAACGAAGACATGAATTTCGTGGACGAAAATCAGCGCAACAAAAGGGAGCTATGCAATCGATCACAAGTCAAAGAAGTGGTGGCATCGTATATTCTTTCATTTTCTAGATTGCACAGTGGTAAACGCGTTGGTATCGTTGTCATTTATAAAGATCTCCAAAAAGACTAACTCTTGTTTAGATGAATTGTGTATGAAAGACTTTCGGCGATATGTTTACCAAGATATGTTGGCACCTGCTCATGTCAGTAACAAGAGAGGACTGACGCGCAGCTCCAGCAAACCTAACTCACCTACTGTACTAAAATTTCATTCAAAATCGCCGTTTTTGAGGTTTTTATAGTAGGGACAGTTGGGGAACAATGAAACACGGGGCACGATGAAACAAATCAAATAAATATTCAAAAACATCCAGTTTGAATGATTTCTACCAGAACTTGGAGAATGTATACCGGAAACATAATTTTACTGCCGATCGAATCTTCAATTATGACGAGTCTGATATTTCAACTGTTTTAAGTACTCCAAAAATTTTTGCTGCCAAGAGTCAAAAACAGGTTGGTCAAATAGTGTCTGCCGAAAGAGGAGAACTGGTCACATTTGGTGGTGTTGTTTCTGCAAACGGAAATACCATACCGCCTTTATTTATCATTCAAATCCTATAACAACTGAGAAGCTTGCAATAGCTGGTGATGAGCTTCCTACAGATAGTGCTGAACTTGGTAATGTTCCTGCTCGAACACCATCGAATTTGTCGAGAGATGTCTCTCCTTCACTGCTTTCACAACATGTTACATCACCAGTGATAGATTTTGATAACCCTGCCCCATCCACTTCCAAAGTTTTGAAGACGCCAGAAATGATAAGACCTTTCCCGAAAGTACAAAAACGGACACAGACAAAAAAAGGTCGACAACTTGGAAAATCAAGAATTTATACGGACACGCCTGAGAAGACTAGAATAGAAGAATTAGAAAAAAAATAAAGAGATAAAGAAATTAGAAAAAGAACGGAAAAGTAAAGTAAGACAAATAAAGAGAGCGTTGAATTTATTAAAAGAAGATTGTGATAAGTTAAGGAAGAAAGCCAAAGAGATTGAAATAAGTAGTAGCTATAGTGAAACAGATGTCATACTAAGAGAAAGTTCTGCTTCACCTTTCGATGTGCTTGAAGAAAACGAAGAAGACGATTATGAAAAGCCTGTTCATCCTGAAAATCTCAAGGACAATGCCTATGTGCTTGTAAAATTTGAAAAAAAGACTTCTGTTATTTACTATGTCGGACAAATCATCAAACATTACAGTATGACAGAAGTGATGGTTTCATTTTTGAGGAAGAAACCAGGATCGTCTTTGAAATTTGTATTTCCAGAAGTCAAAGATGAATCATCAGTTGATCTATCGGATATAGTTTCCATATTACTGGATCCGAAATCAGCTAAGACAGCTAGAACTGCTAGAATTTTAAGTTTTAACAAAGATCTCTCTTTTTATAACGTCCAATAATATCCTGCCTACTTAATAATAAACTTTTTGTTTTTGTGACATGTCTTGTTTTGCCCCTGTACCTTTCAAATATAGTGGACCTTGCACCATTATAAAAGGGGGCTATTATAGAGTAGAAGATTTCCTCAACGACGACATCTCCTGGACTGCTGCTTCGTAGTAAACTTTGTTGCATTGTATAGACTCAACTTTTATTTTGCATTGTTTAACTTTAAAATATTTAAAAATGTTGTAATACCAAAACATGTAACAATTGGCGATTTAAAAAGAGTAACTACCGAGTTTCTTGCCGTTTCTTCTCGGTAGAAATCTACTTTCCGAACACGGCGTAGCTTCTTTTAAATTGCTTTTATTCACATTTTTACATTACTTTTTACATTTGTACATTATTTTTTACTATGTCTATGTGAATAAAGGTTTTTTGAATTTTGAATATTTTATTTTATATCTTTGAAGATCACACAGTGAGTTCCATCTTTGCCGGGCTCCTTGTTCTCTGGGAGACATAATCTTCCGCTGTTCAAGGCAAACTTGATCCAGTTTTTGCTTGGAGAGTGCAATCCATTATATTGCAATATCACTTAGTAAGACCATTGTGAATAAAAAAAAAAACTAACTAAACTACCTGAAACACTTCTGAAATCTCGTTTGCCTGTCTCATAGTAATTCTCATTTCAAGCAGAAGAAACAAAATCTGATTTGCCTGCGATATAGTCATTCTCATTTCAAGCAGACAAATATCTCAATGTAATGTGCTTGGAAGAGATATATTTGAGAGCTTTTACCAACTTTAATTTCAAAGTCCAGTCAAGTGGTGCCTTCCCATTCGTCCAGAAGCTTCATGATATCTCGGCTGGCACACACAGCGTCTTCCCTTCTCATACAATTCAACCTCTCCGTGACATGCTTCCCCAAGAACCTATACGGTTGATCCTCAGACACTTCCTTCAAGGGCTCCATCGCTTTTATCAGATCATCCAAAACATTTTTGCATCTTAGTTTTTGGTCTTTTGCACTCAGCAACGCTCTGCGACGAGGTCTATCCGTCCTTTGATCTGTTAGTTTCAACGTTTGGTCTTCTTTCCGGCGAGGTTTGTTTGCCCACAGAGGTCGCTGTCTGATCAACAGACTGTCTTCGAAGTCAGATTGAGCATCTTCATTCTTCACTTCTATGGGGTTTGCTGTGTAATCCAGTTGTTCCGTTGAATAGTCCTGGAATTTGAAAAGTAGTGTTATTAAATACAAAAATAAAAGTGGATATCCATATAAGATCCAAAAAGCTTTGTGTCTGGGTGTCTTGTCTATGTTTGTTTTTTTAATTGGTGGTCTAAATAAATAAATAATAATACATAAATTACCCAAGACCCTGGGCTCCGAGGCACGGCCTTCGGATGCAACCGGGATTAACGCTCGGATGATGATGATGACATAAATAACCCAAGACATGCCACACATAGTTATCTAGCCCCAAACTAAGCAGAAGCTTGTACTCGTACTAAGGGTACTAGACAACTGTAAATGACATGTTTGTATCTTGCTGGGCACTTAGCGTATAAAGTAAAAGACAGATAATAGGTACCAACAAAAATTATTATGTTATTTAATAGGACCTCATGACATACCCAGATATTTTCAGTAAATATTTTATTTATATTATCATATAATAATTCATCATCATCATTAGCCTATTGCAGTCCACTGCTGGACATAGGCCTCTCCAGTTGTTTGCCACTTAGGGCAAACATCTGGACGATATACCCATAATGGCCACACTGGGCAGGCGGGTTGGTGATCGCAGGGCGTAGCTCCTCGCTCCGGTGACGCTGCTGCCCGTCATTGGTTAGTCTATTTAGCTACGCCTCCAATTGTGAAGTTTATACCGCCATGGCCGTCCAAACGCCTTGTTTTATTATTCGGTAGGATGCATCACGGGCAGGTGAGATTGTCTTGGAGCGAAAAGATAATAGGCCACACCCTTACATTTCTATATAATAAATAGACATGATACATACCCCTTCTTTCCTTGCTGCATCACGCAGGTACTGTAGAGGCTTCCAGAGAGGCCAGCAAGGTACATATATCTGAAATAGTGTATATTTTCTAATATTAATTAACATGACCAAGAATAAGGAGTCCTTACTATAGTAATGTTCCTGATAATAAGTTAATGTTCCTGGCACACAACTTTTGCTTCTTACACATTCATCAATCACTTCATACATTCAAATTCAAAAATATTTATTTGGAACAAAAACGATTTGAAACTAATACAAATAAATGTTAACAGTTGTGATAGTCTAGGACTGTGTTACAACTGTTAGCCCACCTCCTGGTGTCCAGAATTAGTAGATCCTTTACTTTTTGACCAAATATAATATAATACTTATATTTTAAGGTACAAAAACCAAAACAATTTAAAAGTGTGTGTGTGTGTGTGCGTGCGTGTGTGCGTGCGTGCGTGCGTGTGTGTCTGTGCGTGTGTGTGTGTGTGTGTGTGTGCGCGTGCGTGCGTGTGTGTGTGTGTGTGTGTGTGTGTGTGTGCGCGTGCGTGCGTGTGTGTGTGTGACTGTGTGTGTGACTGTGTGCGTGTCTGTGTGTGTGCGTGCGTGTCTGTGTTGTGTGTGTGTCGGTGCGTGCGTGTCTGTATTGTGTGTGTGTGTGTATGTCTTTACTGCATCTCATATTTTATATACTTATTTACATTTATATTTTTATCAAACTTGCCACTTCATCATAGGTGAGACTATATTGAGCCAATTAGCAGTTTTTATTTTACATTCACGCAAGGTATATATAAAACATGCTTGTCAGTCCCAAATATTACAATTATATTTTACAGTCAGTATTAATTTACCTCAGCAGGCGTCTGGGCTGTCTCTTTGGACTTGTCCACTCTACGCTGGTTGTGGTTGAATGTGCTTCGGATGTTAACCCATCGGTCTCTCACGGAACGTGCTGGAATAGAGAAATAATGAACATTCATTACGCTATTCTTTTTTCTTTCTTTCTTTATATTCTGATTATAATTTTAATTGACATTCTTAGGATAAAGACTAATCTTTTATAGAAATAATAATATGTATTTATTTACAAAAAAAATAATGTACCTACACTACCAATTGAGCCATCAAGCCAGTCAAACAAAGTGGGGACTCTATGCCTTGGGAGAGGCCTATGTCCAGCAGTGGACTGATGTGGGCTGATGATGATGATGAATAGGTAGGATAGGTTACCTACAGCGTGAAAAGTCACCTCGGTGTGAAAAAAGGTCCGCTCCACTCAGCATATTGTCGCCGTAGAGCGAAAAGTCACTAAGTCGACATATGGCCAAAATTGAGTTAAATACCTAGTCAGATTCCCCAAAATTTTTCTGCACAAATTCTTCTTTTTGACATTTCTGTACGCGCCATAGTTTTTGTTTTACAGAGAGCGAAAACACATTATCTTTACGTTTGCACTACTCATTGGCAGTCAAAAACTAACCAATTTTACTTAACACTTTTTTTATGATCTTATAAAGCAAATCTGTACCTAAGTCGAGTTGGTTATTTCTCTCTTTTACAAATCAAGTCATAATTTTGGACCCAATCCATACTAAAAATTACCTAAAGTGTCTTAACTACTTTTAGAATTAATGGTTTGGTTCAAAACTTGAAAGCGAAAACTAACTAAGTCGACTTAATGACTACTCGATTGATAGAAAAATTGTCTCGATATGATCCAAACATGAGTGAAATAGTCACTAACTCAGTTTTTTTTTGTCATTATCTCAGTAATTAAACATAATTAATTGAAAGTGATAATACAGTCTTATTTGTCTATCTATTCTTTTAGATATAGGTATAGTAATGAAATTAGAGTTACCTTTTACTAAAATTAAGTTATATTTTTTTTTGTTTTATAAAACTTTAAACAGCCATAACTCAAAACACGTCATGACCTACTTAGTGACTTTTCGCTCTACGGCGACGATATTAGGTCGCCTCGCAGTAAAGCGCTGCGACGCTGATATTCTGCGGATGCCTGATTCAGCAGTAATACACTCCGGCCGATTTACAAGGTTCGTGTCGTGTCACGTGTTCGTGAGAAAGTTTAATTCGTCAATTATTGCACTTACCGGTAAAACCTTTCCCCAATTTGGCAGCGAATTCTGCGAACGCTTTGTATTTCTGTTTGATGTGATGGTTTGTGTTACCATACGCTCGCCATACGTATTCCCGCTCCCGAATGAACTCCACCAATTCCAGTTCTAGCTTGCGAGTCCAATAACATGGTTTTCGAGGCATTATATTTCACAGTTAGATAGAGGTTATGTATATTGTTAGGTTTGGAAAACTGATGGGTTTGGAAATTTATCGGTTTCGACCGCAAGGATTTCCCGTGAATGATATTATATTTTTAAATTACGCGTGATTAAAAACGTGACAATAGAGTACCTTTAGAAATTCGTAATAAAAATTACTAAATGAATGCAGAACATAGCCGTATGATGATGCAGAAAATTACACAGACCATTGACCAAGGACAATTTTTCTACTGGCAGTTTTTTTTTATTGGCATGGTATGGCTGGCATGGAATGGAAGTAATAAAGCAGTTATTACACTACCCGCTATTCAGGGACCGTAACTCTGAATAGAGTGGTCTAATAAGATTTATATAGGGTAAGTGTCACGGGCGATCGGGCTGTGTAGCTACTTAGCCGCTCTGCCTCTAATGTAATAACATTTAGTGCGATTATCGCGTATCAACTGATTAAGGGACCGATTTTTAAAGTAGTGTAATAAGCGCCGCACTAACTGGGGTCCCCGCCTACCCGGTATTCAGTGCCCTGAATATCGGGTAGTGTATTAAGGGTTTAAGCACTGCGGTACAAGGTACGTAGTACTTATTACTACCATGATCTGAATACACAGCAAAATTTAGCGCATGACTTAATTAATTATTAGATTCGATTCATCGGACCTAGTTCACCAAAAGTTTTATCAAACAAATTAGTTCCAAAAGAAAGTCACAGATGACGCTGTTATGCAATTTACGTTATACTCGCGTATAATAAATCTTTTTTAGTCTTTGCCCTTGACTACGCAGTGTTGATTTCAGATTTTATGTAGATATTTTAGAACATACAACTAGGAACATGGTTTTTGGGTTTGTTTGTTGTAATAGCGGTTAATACTAACTAGCATTACGGTATTACTTGACTAACTACAGTAGGTAGGTAGGTATTTAATACTTTTGCTCTCAGTAGTAAGCTTATAAATGGAAAAGAGTGAAAAAAACAATCATTGGTTTTCACACAAACAATTATTGTTTTAAAATAAAATCTAAATAAGTCTTCGCTAAAGACTTCCACAACGGCTAGTAGCCATAACCTGCTGCTTTTATTATGTCTGTAGCGACACGTAGCGACACCTATCTACTGACCGCTACAACATCCTCTACGTCGCTACAATATGCAATCACTAGTTCCACCAGCTAACAACAGATGGCGACGTAAAATCCGCGCCCATACTAAATGAAATCTCTCCATACCTACATCTTGTATGGAAGACCTAAAATGCGCATACGAAGCTTTCATCACGACTCGCTATATATACGAAAAACCAAGATGGTCCATCGGACCGCGGTTCACGAGCACGATCACCTAGCTCGGCGGAAGTACTTCCACCTTTCGTAGGGATTATGTCTGTTCCTACTTGTCCATAAGCCAACTCCTTAGAGGGCGTCTCACTCTACGCCCTTCGATCGCCAGCCCAGCGTGGCGATTATGGGCAAAACCTCCACATGGTTGATTAAAGTGGCCAACAACTGGAGAGGCCTATGTCCATCAGTGGACTGCGATGGGCTGATGTTGTTTGTTGTTGTAAGACATTAAACGACAGAGCACCGCTTCCCTAAAAAATATTCACCTACATCTCTGAATCTACAACTAGTTGGGTAGCACTTTACTTTGCATTATTATTCCTCCCACCCCCCACAAAAGTTCGCATGCAATCCCGAACAGTTGCAATGCTTCTGCAACTGAACTCAGCCAAACTGGCGCAACAGCAGATATTGAAACGAAAACGTGATCACGAGTTGGGAACTAGAAACTACTTCGTGTCATTGCCACGCTGAGCGCTACAGATATACCTATAGACTATAAAGCCGTCTTAAACTATTATGAGGCTGAGGCCTTTTGGCGCAAGAGTTTGGAGCCCTCGGGCACACAAGAATCTGAGGCCCTTTTATAGATAACCCTAAGACACGCTGGGAAATCGAGAAAGCCTTTAAAGTGTAATGGTCTTTACGTTTTGATGGTAAATCGAAATCACAAGGCATACCAGTGTTCCGCCACCCCAACCGCACCACCCGTCATGAACATTAGCTCAGCTAAGCTAAGCAGGTCTCTCCACACGTGAGACAGCAGATAGATGAAACATACTCCCCACCAGGAGATGGGCACCACACTAACAGGCGAGGTTCTCCTTGCTGCACATATACAGCCTTGGGATGTAAAAGAGCAACCTATCATCTTTTCGCTCCAAGCCTCCCTGACCTGCCCGTGATGCATCCTGCCGAATGTTGCTATTGGCACCACAAAGAATATAATCCGAAAACGGCATCCATTGTTTTCACCGTAATTGGACCATTCTCCCACTAAAACAACTAGCGCCTAAAGTTTAAAAAGCTCCGATCGTTTCGCTAGCGCTGGTTTCAGGCGAATTAAAAGTTAGCCCGTTCGGAAACTTCGATCATTAGTGCATACGCGAGGAGTCTTCGCTAAATCAGGCATTCCTCAAAGTACCTACGGATAACTATACAGAAATGTATTAAGGATAGAACAATGCCATTTCTTGCTTTTTCTTATTTTTCCAAATGATCACCATTTTTTTTAAGAGGGTAATGCATAGGCACCTTCATGCTGTCTCCGGGGGGAGGCGGCATGGCGTGTGGGACTCACACCTCCCAAAATGGGAGGACATACCCACTAAACCCCCCTGTGTCACCAGTGGGCAGCAAGTTGCAGGGACACGGGTAGCGCCGAAGCATACGGCCACATCCCTGCCTGCCCTGGCCAGCCGCAGATGATAAGCGGCCGGCACTCCTGGTCCGGGGAGGGCAAATACCTCTGGCCCCGTTCCAAACGATCACCTATGTGATTTACCCCAGTAGATTAAGGTGGTTTCCGGATATAGAATAGGGCCATCCCATCTTGTCCGCAAGTATCGTAGAAAACGATTAAGGGAATATCAGGAAACCGCTTGACATAGCCACCTGGAGGATTTACCCATAATCGCCATGTTGGGCCTGGCTGGCGCTCGCAGAGCGTAGCCTCTCGCTCCGGTGACGCTGCTGCGCGACCTGTGGTATTTAGCTACGCTTTCAATCGTGGTCGCTATACCGCCACCAGTCGGTTGCCAGAGCATCGTTTGTTATTCGCCAGGATGCGCCACGGAGCAGGTGAGGGCTTGGAGCGAAAAGATGTTTTTTTTTATTGTAACTCGACATAATGGTTTCCCTACGCCTGATGGTAAGCGAAAGTTAAGCCCAAGTCGCTGTAACAACGGGCAACTAACTGGTCAGTTACCTGTCGGTTGCCACCGCCATGCCGGCCCAACCCCTCACGAGCTCCGGCAACCCTACTCACCGGCAGAAACACGACTCTTCCCCGGACGGGCGGCTCAATTCGAGCGATGATTCGCTATGCCTTACCTCTCCTAAGATCGCTCCCTCGCATCCCATATAAGTATTTCTAGCCATGTAATTGGTGAATGTCGTTGAAGTGGAGATGGGCGGGACACCTGGCACGAGGGAAGGATGAAAGGTGGAGCACATCCATTACACAGTGGTGGCCAAGGCAGGGTAAGCGAAGTCGCGGACGTCCGACCTCCAGATGGTCGGATGATATAAGTAGAGTGGCGGGGAAAACTTGGGTGAGAGTAGCGCAGGACCGTGGTGAATGGAAATCAAGAGAGGAAGTCTATGCCTTGCAGTGGGATCGATAATGAAGGCTGATGGTGAATTGGTGAATCGCTGCTCAGCTCCTCCGCTCCGCAGCAGTGGAATCGCATCCTTAGCTTCGTATCTACAGCCCGCCAATACAACTGATATAATTTTTGACATGTGTCAAACGCGAGACTCCTACATAGAAACGAAATGACTGATGAGGGTCCCACTCTATTTGGGTACATTTGACGTCATTTATTTCTCTGGTCAACTGATTGAAGAAACGTTTGTATCGATCTCAAATATTGCCGAATAATTCAAGTTTAACGAAGTGTGTATCTGACGTATCTAGGTAATATAATTGACGTAGGTTTTTTTTATTTGTTCTGCGTTTTTCAGTCGTATTTTAAAAATGTATCATTATATTGGCTTTCATTTGGCTCGACTGACTCGATGGCTCATTTGGTAGTGAGCACTGCCTTCTGAGCCAAGGGTCGTGGGTTCGATCCCCACACATTACAAACATTTGTGTGCATGAACATGTCTGTTTGTATTGGTCTGGGTGTATTCTATGTATAAATGTATTTATTTATAAAAAAAAATGTATCTAAGTAAGTTTATCAGTTGTCTAGTATCCACAGTACAAGCTTCCGCTTAGTTTGGGGCTAGTTGGCGCTGTGTGGCCCAGCGTGGCATGTCTTGGATTATTTATTTAATTTATGTATTATTTATTTATCTATGTAAGTAAACTTTACACACTTGAACATACGTTTCACACAAAACTCACAATTATATTTTTAACCTTCATAATGCATAAATCACACAAATTCAACCCAAATGCAGTGTTCAACGATCACCCCGGTATCAGCTCAGCGGAACAGGAAGGCATAAAGAGGGGGAGATACGAGCTTAATGCGACAAGCGATCTGCAACCCTGGCTACATGGTTTAGCGTAGGGATGATCGATGTTAGAGAAACATCGATGTTGATGGCATCGTAAAATTGTACTTAAATACCGTTAGATTATCTCACAATATAACATTTAAACTCTGATAGATTACAATATCGCGAGATAGATAATAAATAGGTATAACGGGTTTTAAAATTTTACGGTGACATTGATATTTATGGGTGGCGGTATAACCATCACAATTGAAGGCGTAGCTAAATATCACAGGCCGATAACGGGCAGCAGCGTCTTCGGAGCGAGAAGTCGCGTCCTGCGATTGCCAACCGGCCTGCCAAGCGTGGTAATTATGGGTAAAGCTTCCAATTGTTTGCCCAAAGTGGCGAACAACTGGCGAGGGTTATGTCCAGCAGTGGACTGCGATAGGCTGATGTTGTTATTTTATTATAGCAGCGTACATAGAGGACATGTTTTCTTTCTAAAATTAGGTAAATTGGTCGTGCGTGCATTTTTTTTTATAGTAGCTTAGTAGTTCGACATAATAGCTTCCCTACTCCTGATGGAAAGCCAAAGAGAAGCCCAAGTCGCTGTGACAACAGGCAAGTAACTGGTTAGTTACCTGTCAGTTGCCACTGCCATGCCGGCCCAACCCTAACCCCCCACGAGCTCCGGAGACCCTACTCACCAGCAGAAACGGAGGAGGTCATTTGGCTACGGTATTCTATAGGGCGGAGGTCCTTCCCCGGACGGGCAGCTCAATACGAGCGAAGATTCGCTATGCCCTACCTCTCTTAAACATGGATAATCGACTGCGTTAACATGAATGTTAATGGGCATCATCATCATCAGCCGATCGCAGTGTAATGCTGGACATAGGCCTCTCGAGATTTTTTATGCAAACATCTGGAGGCATTGCCTAAAAAAACTGTACATGTATTTACCTCTTTTTTCGGTCAGCGCTGCTTGCGCGTTTTGCGTCACCCACAGGACTGGTGGTGGCTGAAAATCAGCGGTTTGCTCATTGAGTAAACAACTCGCTGAGACATCACCTTTTTGCATTGCTGCTGCACACATGCCCACATCTTTGCACAGTGTTTTGTTTTATTTTTCTTGTAATTGTTTTCTTACTTTGTTTTATTCGCTGTATTCGTTTGTTGTGTGTGTGTCAGTTTATGTAAATAAAATTTGTTCTATTCTATTCTTTCTATTCTACATATATCGATGTTTTCCCTTTCGACATCGATGTTCAATGAACATGATCACCGACCATCCCTAGTTTACCAGACCTGATATATTGCGCTTATCATCACACACTTCATTATTAATAACGTTACATTCAAATGAATTAAGTGCCGGGGTTCAACATGTTTTTTTAATCGGATTAGATTAACCTACATGTCACTCTTATATTAACGAGCCCCCACTGCCTCATTTAGAGTAGAATATTAACTTTATTGGGTCATCATCATCATCACCAGCCTACATCAGTCCACTGCTGGACATAGGCCTCGATTGGTCCCGGGCCTCTCGCATCGCCGTCCTGCGCAAATCGTCACTCCACCTGGCCTGAGGGTGTCCTACACTACGTTTGCCGAGACGCGGTCTCCACTCCAGAACTCGTTTACCCCAGCGGTTATCGGTGCTGCGGCTGATGTGGCCAGCCCACTGCCACTTCAGCTTACTGATTCGGTGAGCTATACTTTATTGGGTAAAAAATAATATTTTATGTGTACCAAATAAATAAAAATATAGCAAATATTCTGAAACTTATTAAAACTAAAGTACTATAGACGAGGTATAACGTCATGACCACTGATATTCTACGGAGTTAACATAATAATAATAAACATCCATGAAATATAAAATAAAAACAACAGACGGTAGCGGTAGTAAAAAGATAACTGCAAAAAAAAATTTATATTTTACAATTATCATGACTTTGGAGTCACATGAAACGGAGACAAAAAACAAGTAAACGATTTTTCTTTCCAGTTGTTAACCATTTTCGTAAAACATCTGAATGCACGCTCTGGGCAGGCGGGTTGGCGATCGCAGGGCGTAGCTTTTCGCTCCGGTGACGCTACTGCCCGTCATCGGCATTTGATAAATAGCTACGCCTTTCGTCGTGATGGTTATACCGCCACCAGTCGGTTGCCCGAGCCTTCTTTGTTATTCGGAAGGATGCACCACAGGTAGGTGAGGATGGCTTGGAGCGAAAAGATGATGGGTCACTCCCTTATATTCCCACATATATGTATATATTGCTATTCATATATCATTTACGGAATTAACGTGTCATTTCCCGTGGATGTCCGTAATATAAAAAACACAAGTGTCGTGTAATGATTCCCGTCGATGGAGTTTTATGGTGTGCACGAAAATAAGGGCGGAATTAAAAAGGGCCGCTGATGTGAGGGACACCGTGTGTAAACCGAGAGGAGTGATAAATAATGGGGATGTAGGGCTTCTGCACACGTGCGATTAGAAGCTAAAAAGATTTTTATTAATTTTTTTTTCAGCGTGGTGATTATGTAGGTAAAGTGGCGAATAGCTGGAGAGGCTTATGTCCAGCAGTGGAATGCAATAGGTTGTTGTTAAGCGTCTTGGCAGTCTTTATGTCATGCCTCGACATTCACTGAGTGGATACCAATTTGGCTGCACATTATATAGCATTGTAGCTTAGTTTTAAGTTACTTTACTTAGATTTAGTACACCCTTGTATTTTTTAATGTGCGCTGAATAAACTATTTTCTATTCTATTCTATTCTTAATTTTTTCCAGATTAGAATGTGGCGTTCAAAATCGATCAAGGCGGCGAACATTAGGAGACGCCTATGTCCAGCAGTGGACTGGCACGGGCTGATGATGATGAAAATATGGCTTACTTTACCCATCTCTACAGCATATTATGTCCTCTACCTGACGTTGTCTGCAAGTGGATCGCTCTCAGCAATCCCTGCTCGTTAGATGATGAAACTACGGATCCCTAAAAAAAGTGGCGGGAGGAATTAAATGAATTCCGTCGTACACTATGACCAGCAGTAGACTGCCAAAGGCTGACGAACATGTCTGTTGGTCTTGAAAGAAAGAAAGAAAAATGTTTATTAGTATAATTTAACAATGTAACGATTTGGTCATAACGTTGTTATTTATTGGTAGGCGTGTTTGCTCATAAGTTGACTGGCTCGGTGGCTCATTTGGTAGTGACGTGGGTTCGATTCCCGTACAGTACAAACATTTGTGTTCATGAACATGTCTGTTTGTATTGGTCTGGGTGTTTTCTATGTATAATATGTATTTATTTACAAAAAAATGTATCTAAGTTTATCAATTGTCTAGTATCCATAGTACAAGCTTCGGCTTAGTTTGGGGCTAGGTGGCGCTGTGTGGCCCAGCGTGGCATGTCTTGGGTTATATATTTATTTATCTAAACTAATATTATAAAGAGGAAAGATTTGATTGTTTGTTTGTTTGTTTGTTTGTTTGTTTGTTTGATACGAATAGGCTCCGAAACTACTGGACCGATTTGAATAATTCTTTCACCGTCGGATAGCTACAGTATCTGCGCTGAACATAGGCTATATTATATTTTAAAAAAAGTTAGGGATCCGTGCTAAAACTCCAATAATGTAACCCAAATTTACCAAAAAGATTTTAATCTACAAAAAAAGAAAAGATCTTACATACTGACGTCTCTTGGCATCGTTCCCAAAGCAACCGAAACTGTTATGACATCTAAATAAATAAATTCTAATATGAAATCGTACTTTCACGTAAAAACTACTGAAAGGATTTTGATGAAACTTTACAGGAATGTTATTTATGCATCAGATTTACACACAGGCTATAGATTACAAGGGTATCATACATTTTAGAATTACAATTTCGGCAAAATATGTTACATACTTTTTGAAATGACCATAGATACTGTCTTTTCTTGAATTTGTCAAAGAAATTGTCATTTTGACATGACAGGTACTGACATCGAAGTAAATACGGAATTATCGGAAATTCACAATAAACAGTGATATAAATATTTGTGAACCGTCGGCTTACTTTCAGGATAAAATTCTTCGGAAAATACTATAAATGCAAATTGCTATAGCTAAAAATACGACCAACTTGAAAACACACCACCGGTGTTTCCTGCATCAATGCTGCTATCAGCTTGGAGTCTCCTCATTTAGCAACAAATCGGAACAACATTTAGGAATAGTGCACAGTCGAACAGACCTAGCATAATCCGTAAGGCACAAGGCATCCTGAATCATAGTGTCATGAAGCTCTAAGAACCCAAAAAATATGAATGCATTCTTTCAAGGTTTAGGAAAACTGCGATCTGTGCATGCATAATAAATTTTTTTCTTTTCTAATCCGATGTTATAATTTCTGTACCCTATATTAGGTAGTAGTATGTATGTATTTTAGCCTAATAAAATAGTTTTAATTACGCATGGGTTGTAAGGGAGCGGCCTGTCATCATTTCGTTCCAAGCCAACCTCACCTGCCCGTGGTGCATCCTGCCGAATAACAATCGAGGCGCTGGCAACCGACTGGTGGCGGTATAACCATCACAATTGAAGGCGTAGCTAGGTACCACAGACCGATGACGGGCAGCAGCGTCACCGGAGCGAGACGCTACGTCCTGCGATCGCCAACCCGCCTGCCCAGGGTGGCGATTATGGGTATAACCTCCAGGTGTTTGTCCTAAGTGGCGAACAACTGCAGAGGCCTATGTGAAGCAGTGGACTGCAATAGGCTGATGATGATGATGACGCATGGGGTAGGGGATGCGAATTTGTGTTCGACGCACGGTTCGATGTGAGGGATCGGCCTATCATCTTTTCGCTCCAAGTCAACCTCACCTGCCCGTGGTGCATCCTACCGAATAATAAACAAAGCGCTGGCAGCCGACTCTGGGCGGTATAACCGTCACAGATGAAAGCGTAGCTAAATATCACAGACCGATGACGGGCAACAGCGTCACCGGAGCGTGAAGCTATGCCCTGCGATCGCCAACCCGCCTGCCCAACGTGGCGATTATGGAGATCTATGTCCAGTAGTGGACTATAATAGGCTGATGATGATGAATTACGCATGTCGGAAGAAAATAGCGCTATTAAAGTAGGTATTGCTTTTTGGTCGGCGTCATTATCGCTAAATCATTTTCAAGGTAATTTCATGTAGGTACTAAGATGAAAAATGCCCTAGGTTTTGAGTTTACGGCAAGTAACTGGTCAGTTACCTGTCAGTTGCCACTGCCACGCTGGCCCAACCCAAACCCCCCACGAGCTCCGGAAACGCTACTCACCGGCAGAAACACGAACCGGAGGTCATTTGGCTGCGGTACTCTATAGGGTGGAGGTCCTTCCCCGGACGGGCAGCTCAATTCGAGCGAAGATTCGCTATGCCCTACCTCTCTTAAAGTCATCAGTGTTTAAAAGACGTCGCTAGATATATTATTTATCTGAACTAACAGTTAATTGAACCTTAGCTAAGAGCATGTGGTTCCTGAACAAAGGGCCTGAACAACGTATTGCTTTTACGTTAACTGCATCACGTATTGCGTTTGTTATGTGTCAAGCCATGTTCAGATTTCTCAGCCTTTGAATCGAATGTACCTTCATGTTGTTTCTAGCATCCATTAATTTTAGCATTGTAAGCGTGTGTTTAGGTTATATTAATTGATAGAAAATATGAGAGGTCCTTCCTAAAACACCAACAATGTATGAAATGTTTAGCTGAAATAATTGATTTATCCGAAGCGAAGCGAGGAGCGGGCTGCTAGTAAGTAGATAAGATACTAATACGATAACAAAACTAAAGTACCTAAGTAAATTTGTCAGTTTTCTATTAACCATAGTATGCGCTTTGGCTTAGTTTGGGAATAGATGGCGCTGTGTGGTGGTGTAATTCCTACGCCCCATACCGTCGGGCGTCGGTCTATTCCTGGCCTAATCCGCTGACATATCACTGTAAATTCTGCTTCGTCATCGGGTATTTTGAGAGCATTTCGGACTCGTAGGGGGACGAAAGAATGTTTCTGTTATGGCAATAAGTTACAGTACGTACCTTATCAAAAACATTGTAGGTATGTACGTACAGACGTCCACTCATTACCCAACAGTTTTCAGTCAAACACTTTTTTGATGAATGAGGGTGTTTCAAAATGAAATTTCCAATAGATGGCGTTATGAAGCCTGTGGTTCAGCTAACATGTTTTGGTCAGTGCCATGTCAAAATGAACCAATCAGATAACAGTTGGACCTGCCGCTTGTGGTGGATATTTCTGCAAACCCTAATTTTTTGAAGATATTTGTTAGCATCTATCAGAGTGGGTGGTGGGGTGTACACAACATGTTTATCTCTGGTTGGTTTCGACGACACAATACACATTCACACATCACACTGAAAAAACTATTATTATGATGAAATAAAACAATAAACTAGATTTTTTATACACTTGTAGGGATAGAGTTCATACGCAAAAAAAAAGGATTGACAAAATGGCTGCCGGCCCGCCTGATGGTAAGCAGTCACCGCAGCCCATGAACGCCTGTAACACCAGGGGCATCGCATGCGTATGTAGGCATTTTAGATATGAAGCGCTCCATACTGTATTCCCCTGAGAAAATCTGAGCAGGGAGTTCATTCCATAAACGCAGCGTTCGCGGGAGGAAATTCCTCTGAAATCGGACCGTGCGTGACCAGTTAGGCTATTTACCATGCCTACCGTTCAACGACCAAAGAATGTTCCTTATGATTAAAAAAGAACCGCAGTCTGTCCAAAGTTATGTTTTGTATGAGGAAGGCGTTCGTCCGATGGCCGAATTCGCCCATTATACTTACGCAGTTACGCCCATATACGCATATACGAGTATGATTACATGAGATAGGCAGGTCCGAACAACAGTCTGACGCCGTCGGAGTGAAGTGAAGTGATTAATTTGGCAGAAATCGGCGGCACTCGCGGTGGCATTGCGGCTGTAATTTCACATGACTATGCCCAAATGAGTTCGTGTTACATTCCCGTTCTTATTACGTGTCCTGATGGCCACTGATAATTTCTTTTCTTATTTTTTTTCACGGCAAAGAGGGCAAACGAACTCTCCTGAAATGAAAGAATTGAAAAGAGTGGTCACTAAAACCTTAGGTTCGCTTTTTGAAGATCTCTAGGTTAGAAAGAAATGTGTAATGAAGGTTCCCCAACAGTGCACTTAAACGTTTTTTTATGCAAGAGGCGGCAGACGATCATACCTATGTGAATGTGATGCCTGATGGTAAGGAGTTAACACCGCCCATGGACATAAATCGAGTTAATCGAGAATACTTCGTCACCGGAGGGAGAAGCTATGCCCTGCGATCGCCAACCCGCCTGCCCAGCGTCGCGATTATGGGTATATCCTTCAGATGTTTGCCCTAAGTGGTGAACAACTGGAGAGGCCTATGTCCAGCAGTGGATAGGCTGATGATGATGATGATGTGGTGATGTCTTCAAATATGGACACAAGAAATAAGACAGTGGACAATAAGAGTTGAGACAGGCCAAGGAGGAGGAGACAGAGTGATTGTTTGAAATTAATGTGAGTAATGGCCGTTCTAGCCTAGATACATTTCTGTACGTTACACGTGTCGCTCGTTGCCTGCCGAAACCCTACTGCCTACTGCCTACGGAAAGACGTGGGCAGAAGAAAACAACAGGATTCTGTGGGGCAATGAAGAATTTGTGTTTGTCAGAAAATCACCGGACTGACCTTATCAACGCGTAATCCGTTTCACAGTTGAGCAGACGATATAACGTTTTTTGACAACAATTGGTTTTTATTTTATTCTTTTATGAGATTTTCCTTCGCTGGAGTTTGTACCTGCCATGATAAAAAAAATTGGAGTATTTTTGATAATGAGATCAACAATGTTTTTGAGATTGGCTACTAAGCATTGTATTGGGGAAATGCTCTGGAAAGAAAAAGTTAGGCGATAACCTATGGGTACCCATTTTTTTTTTCTTTTTTTGAATTCTCTGACCTGGCGATCTGTGCGGACACAATGAGCCATTCTTATACTTGACTTTTTTTATTTATTTAATATACAGAAGGAACTCCTATCCCCTCTTTTATTTGTCTAGAATCTTGTACCCACAAGATTCTATGGGTACGCTTAAAGTTTTTTTTTATAGTAGCTTGATCGGCTTCCCTACGCCTGATGAAAAGGGCGAAGCCTCTCGCTCGGTGACGCTGCTGCCCGCCATAGGTCTGTCGTATTTAGCTACGCCTTCAATTGTGATGGTTATACCGTCACCCGTCGGTTGCCAACACCTCGATTGTTATTTGGCAGGATGCACCACGGGCAGGTGAGGTCGGCTTGGAGCGAAAAGTTGATAGGCCGCTCCTTAACATTTCTTCCACTTTTTCACGTCTATTTTGGTACAATCAGTATGTAATTGGTGCCAGCAGCCCTGTGCGAGAGGCGAACTTAGTTCATTAAGGCGCTGACCTCTTCCGAACGCCGCTACTTTAATTGTTTAAGTGTTTACCGCCAGAGGGCAGTTTTTGTTAGTGTTGCTAGACACTCAAAGATTTCAAGCCATTTTATTTATAGATGCTATACTTTACTTTATCCGTGTTGTCTCCGGATTTAAATAGGACTGCCCCAGGTGACTAAGGGAATATCAGGAAACGGGAACGGGAAACCTAAAACAAATAAAACCTTGTGCGGTAGGCGGGTTGGGTAACGCAGGGCGTAGCTCCTCGCTCCGGTGACGCTGCTGCCCGTCATCGACCTGTGGTATTTAGCTTCGCCTTCTATCGTGTTGGTTATACCGCCACCAGGCAGTAGTTAAAGCCTCGTTTGTCATTCATCATAGAGCTAAAAGTTGTGAGACGACTTGGTTAATGTTTGTGGCGAAAATGTTTCTGACTTTACACGGGGTATTTCGTTTCGGTTGCCAAAGCATCGTTTATTATTCGGCAGGATGCACTACGTGCAGGTGAGTGTGCCTTGGAGCGAAAAGATGATAAGTCGCTCTCTTATACATATCGCAAATATAATATGATACGTAAAAAAACGACAGAGGTAGGGCATAGCGAATCTTCGCTCGAATTGAGCCGCCCGTCCGGGGAAGGACCTCCACCCTATAGAATACCACTGCCAAATGACCTCCGGGTCGTGTTTCTGCCGGTGAGTAGGGTTTCCAGAGCTCATGGGGGGTTAGGGTTGGGCCGGCATGGCAGTGGCAACTGACAAGTAACTGACCAGTAACTTGCCAGTTGTCACAGCGACATGGGCTTCTCTTTCGCTTTCCATCAGGCGTAGGGAAGCCATTATGTCGAGCTAGTATAAAAAAAACAGAAAACAGGAAACTCCTCAGATCCCTACCAATATCAAACACAGCATTTCATAAAATTAACATAAGTTCTATTGAAGCTTTCGCCGCGTATATTACGGGTAGGAGTAAGCTTCAACATTGTGTAGCGTAACAGAGTAAACATTTGGAGTAAATATTTCTGGCATATACTCGACAAACAGCCTGTAAGTGATTTGTTTGGGTAACGCGAACCGATATATGTGCCTGCCAAGACAATGTTAACATTTGCTAAGACGATTTGTGACTTAACATCCATTTAGGGTTTGTGTGGAGAGGCAGGATGCGTACTCTTGAAACTAGAAAGCTTATGATGTACGTTGCTTAGATTTTTTTTTAATTAGTGAATGGGCGCTTGACCCGATTTAGCCTGATGTTATAAACCAACCTGGTCATTTTAAAAGTGCCAGCCAAACATATAAATATGTATATTGTCGTGTTTGCCGGCCGCGCGCGTCATACAACAACAGTCTACGTTAGGTACCTAGAGGCTGGCAACGACTTCAAAAATAAGTGATAATTGTAATAATTATGTATTAAGGATACAATTACTTACGTTATTTATCGCTTTTTAAGTAAGCGCGATACCCATAATCTTTTGATCTTGGCTTCAGGCGGTACATTCCAAACATTATAAGCCCGGCCAGACTTGCGTTTTCCAGCAGCAAAAACGCATACAAGACGCTGATCTACGCGGCGCCGACCACCGTGCATTTTGGCTTGCATCCGCGGATTAAAACCGCACTAGTCAAATTGTGAATAAATAAATTAAGATAAAAGTAGAAGATAGTGCCAATCGCGAAAAAGCCAAAACGCTAGTACGGCAAAACTGCTGCTGAACCGTGGCCACGCTGGGGTTTTCCCGGGCCATTTAGCGTTTTTGCGGTCGACGGCGGACTAAAAAAAACGCTAGTATAGCCACTCAAACACGCTAGTCTGGCCGTGGCAGTAAGATTTGTTTTGTGGAACACATATTTCATTTCGTAAGACCTCAATTTCTCATAACAATGTTCCTCAGGACCCTTCCTGTTTCATGGGGTCCGTTAAAAATGTCCACAATAGAGAATATAAATTGTCGTCATTAACAGTGATGCTGATGAGAGAGACAACATAAAAAGCTAATCGTCTTATTCATAAATTTTGCCGGTTTGTAATATTTTTTCATTAAATAATCTGCTTTTGTAATTATCTTAAAGATGTTTTGTAAACGTTTTATCAGCAGGAAACAGTGCAAGATGTAAATAAATTAATAGGGCTTATTATTTTGACTGTCTTTTAGTTAATTACTAGCTTTTGCCAGCGGCCTCGCTCCCGTTAAATTCGGGGTGAATGCTCCATACAAACTTCCAACCCCCATTTTAGGGAAGTGGGGGGTGAGAAAGGGGGCAAATGGTACCCTATGTTACTCTCTATCCCTTCAACTATCTCCATTTAAAAAATCACGTCAATTCGCCACTCCGTTTTGCCGTGAAAGAAAGACAAACATACAGACAGACAGATCCACTTTCCCATTTATATTATAAGTATGGATTATGAACTTTAAAAAACAGTAATAAGAAAGGATAAGATCGGAAAGGATCGTAAATTAATCATCACTTAGGTACAGATAAATAACCCAAGACAAGACATGCCACGCTGAGCCATACATCGCCATCTAGCCCCAAACTAAGCCAAAGCTTGTGCTATGGGTACTAGCCAACTGATAAACTTACTTAGATACTTCTTTTGCTTTTTTTGTAATTAAATACATATTATACATAGAAAACACCCAGACCAATACAGACAGACATGTTCATGAACACAAATGTTTAACACTGAACTGAAATTGGTGAACACTATAACTGGCATGGATATCCCTATGTAGTTGAAGAGTTTCTAGGGTCTCAGTCACCTCTTGATCCCAACATATGTGAAGACCGTATTGCTCATCAATCAGGATTAGCCGAATTCGGCCGCGAAACAATAGATCTCGCATTATGTCTTAAATGCGGGTATGTGATGCGCGTATCGGCAAACGTAATGTAGGACGCCCTCAGGCCAGGTGGAGTGACGATTTGCGCTGGACGGCTGGCAAGTGCTGGATGCAAAATCGACTTAAGTGGCGAACATTAGGAGAGGCCTATGTCCAGCAGTGGACTGACACGGGCTGATGATGATGATGATGGTATTTAGGTAAATGGTAACTGCAAACTCAACAACAATGGACACATTTAAAGTTTAAGAAACATTTGAGGGACCCAAATAACAATGACGGCTGAAACTTATTAATAACTTAAGACTATTTGAGTAAGTATGTGTTCGGGTGGGTGAGTGTACGAGCGTGTGTGAAAAACACACTAAATTCTCGAGTGTGTGTATGTGTGAACAGGATTAAATGATATTCTGGTTGGTGTATGTGGTTTCATTAAATGATTTAGATGTTACTTTAAGTCTTAGGAGGATATTTAAACGGATATGATAGCAGAGCGAACACATGTCAATAAATCTAAGAGGTAGGTATTCTTTGTGTGTGTTTTTTTATTGAGATAATTAATGTGCTGTTTTTTTATGTGCATGTAGGTTGTGTATAAAAATGAAATGTTTGTTTCTTAAACTAACCTGTGTGCCTAGCACGAACATTTTCGAAAAAGTATGCGTAACGTTTCCGTAAACATTTGTATGAAACTTGGTACAGCGCCCCTATCGTGCGTAAGAGGTACTATGTTTACGTAGTAAAAATTATCGCCCGTTTACGGTTACGTTACGCATACTTTTTCGAAAGTGTTCGTGCTAGGCACACTGAACTCTAGTTCAGACGACCGAATCATAACCTGGACTTCCGAGTGCGCTGTAGACCAAAAGTTTATATGTAACTTAAATTTAAAAATCTTTCCAATCTATATATCTTACAAACAGCTAAACCAATTATGATTTATAATGCTCGATTAAAATGCTCTATTTAAACATATAGATCAAAATCACACATGTACACACCCATCAAAATCACACACACACTCAATCTTATACATTAATTTAAGTTTTTAAGACTGTAACCCTCCAACAAACATAACCCTCCTTCTGCTGCAGTAGGGTAAACATGAACTTTAATAACAACATTGTATCACGGTAGTTTACTTTAAAAATGATTTCCAACCGTAAAAATAACGAAACAATACCCTCCACATTTATTTTTTTCCAGAAAATGTATTGTATTTCTAACGATATGAAGCTCGCTTGAAAATAACGCATTTTCTTTTGCAAGTTGGCGGTTGAATGTAAACATTGAACGGCCTAGTCTGAGTATCTGTTTCGTCAACAAATATTTACCCATACGCGGTACGAAACTGCTACCTCAGGGTGTAATAGCGAAATAAAATGTTTGCTACACAAAATGCGGGCAATGAAGTTACTTTAGCGATCAAACACCACACATAAATAACCTAATACATACCTACTACTGTGGCGTCCCGCCTTTTTAGATTTCAACCTCATTTCATGTCATATTTTGTAAAAAGTAAATTGTACATTACTGTCATTGTCTTCACCGCTGTCATCCTTTACATTTGCTTGGGACTTTATTTAATATTATTTTCTACTGTTTATATCTTCCTGTGTACCTACATATTACTCTATTCCATCCTGTCGCGCATTCTCCTTCGTTACTTTCTTTTGTATTATAACGTGAGACGTGAGTTTATTGTAATATACAGTGTAAATAGATTACCATCTTTCTCTTCGCACCACGTCCCACACTACGCTGGACCCTAAGAGCCATTACGCACTGTCGACTAGTCGCTGGCGACTCAGTCGCCGGCGACTGTGACTTACTAGAGTTTAAATAGGGCCTTGCGCACTTAGTCGTCAGGCGCCGCGTAGTGTTTTGGTTCTCATGGGCTCGGCTCTAATGGGGCACTTGCTTAGTAGCTAAATACTACAGGCCGATGACAAGCAGCAGCGTCACCGGAGGGAGACGCCCTGCGATCGCCAACACGCTTGCCCAGAGTAGTGATTATGTACAGTCTCCAGATGTTTCCCCGAAGCGGCGAATAACTGGAGAGGCTTATGTCCAGCAGTGGACTGCTATAGGCTGATGATGATGAAGATAATGCGATACCTGTAAAGTCCTACTGTCGATTTTACATTGGTGTGCATGGACACGATCTGTTTTTATTTTTCTGGGTGTTGGCTAATTTTTTTGTAGTAGTAGTAGTTCGACATTATGACTTCCCTACGCCTGATGAAAGCGAAAGAGAACCCCAAGTCGCTGTGACAACGGGCAAGTAACTGTTAGTTGCCACCGCCATGCAGGCCCAACCCCAACCACTTAAAATGGCAAAAAAAATTACAAAAAATATATGTCTTCTATCGTGATTGTTATAATTATCACCACGAGTCGGTTGCCAGAGCCTCGTTTGTTATTCGGCAGGATGCACCATTTGCACGTGAGGGTGGCTAGGAGCGAAAGGATGAGAGAGAGTTGTAGAGAGAGGTAGGGCATAGCGAATCTTCGCTCGAATTGAGCTGCCCGTCCGGGGAAGAACCTCCACTCTATAGAATACCGCAGCCAAATGACCTCCGGGTCATTTTTCTGCTGGTGAGTAGGGTTTCCGGAGGTCGTGGGGGTTAGGGTTGGGCCGGCATGGAAGTGGCAACTGACAGGTAACTGACTAGTTACTTGCCCGTTGTCACAGTGACTTGGGCTTCTCTATCGCTTTCCATCAGGCGTAGGGAAGCCACTATATCGAGCTACTATAAAAAAAAAAGGATGATAGGTCGCTCCCTTATATTATACCGTCGCATCGATCGATCGCAATATAAGTAATTCTATTAAATCCACCGGAAGTAGTACATAGTAACATTACAAAATTAAGTAACTTACAGCGGATGTGACATGCTTTTTTTACGATTCTTATAAAATCACTAAAGCTAGGACATATTTATTTATTTCACCGGAAGTTAATTTATTTTACCAGTTTAAATTGAAATGGAAATGACGTTACTTCCTGGGAAATGTTATGAAATTACAATTCGCCAAATGTTCGGTATCCAAACATTTAATCAACGGATGAATTATAATTGCATACTCATAATTAACTATCAATTAATTTATTTAATAAATCGATTTCATACCTGTAATTTATAACCACGCTGTCATACCCATTAAAAACATCGCCCTCCTTTCTTCGGGACTCGAATAAAAAATCCATTGCCTCGCCTCAGGAAATAAAAAAAAACACCCGCCTGTCATCGCTGACCCTAGATTCGCACGCTAGATCCTTGTTAACACACCGTTTATTGTGTTAACTTAATATTTTCACCTCAACAGTATCCCTTGAGCGTTGTCCACCGTTCGCTATATTTTTTTTCAGTGGCGCGAAATGCCATCTACGCTTGTTTGTATAGCACACTCAGTTGCGTTTCAACCACAGAGTGGGGAGCGCGCGTCGTCTCGCCTCCGCTCCCGCGTAATACATTAATTAAATATTGTTTTCCGAATATACTCTGTGGTCCCCTGTGCAGGATCGGCGTGTTCGAATTTCGAAATTTTAAATTTTCGAGAAAGTTTCGCGCGCGTGTGTAGACTTTTGGTGTTGTTTTTTTTTTGGTTGGCAGTGAGTGAATCGTGATTTGAAAATACAGTGAGTGCTTGTGGATTTTTGGTGGCAGTCCGGCAGTGAGGTAAGGTGAGTGGTTTATTTTTTCTTTGGTGTAAAATAATTTGCGTGTGGTTTTATAATTAGGTTTTAACTTTTTTTAACGGTTAATAGAAGTTTAATATACTTCCTATGTGAAACTTTTTACAGTAATTCTGATGTTGACTTTTTAGTTTAGGATTAATGAAGATTTATGAGAGGTTAGGGTAGATAATTATATTCGTAGAGAAAAATTATCTTCTATGGTCTCGACAATTAACTAACTTAAATACTTTTATTGACATTGTCTATGCCTGTTTTGAATGCTTATTGAATGCGGGATGCTTATTTTTTTTTACGGTTTTTTCTTTTAAAAATAAAGTTCACTACCTTATTTGAAAGAATATTGTAAGACAACAATAATTTTGTACATATCTAATTCTGTACGTAAACTATGAAATATGTAATTTTAATGACATGAAACTCAACTTAAAAATTGCTTTAATTATTGATCCCCAGATTTTAATCGCATAGCTACTTAAAAGTTTTTACGTCTTTTAATAACAGGTAATTACTTAAAATACATCTCAATAATTATTTAACCTTCATCACTATTCATTACTGACTATAAATAGTCACTTTTAATTTTAATCATTAATAATTTACTTCGGCGAGTTAATGATAAAACAATGACTGGATTTATTTCGGCAAAGGAATTTAGCGTGTTCACAAAATACCGATCGCAAATTATTAATAACTAATAAAATAATAATTGTTATGATTGAATTTATTTTGGCAAAAAGCAATTTCATTTTAACAAAGTTATTAATATCACAAATTAATAAAATGTCAGTATAAAGTAGGTAGTAGTAATAAAATTGGAGCAAAATTTCCACCTTACAAAATTTTTAAATGTCTACATTTTTTATTATTTGTTACGGGGGAAAAGCGGCTCGAGATTCTTGGAAATTAATAATGATTTAATGCCTAAGAGAATGTAGAATGTTTATAAGTATAAATAATCCGGCTAAGGAGTCATAATTTCCTATTGTTTGAAGTCCAAATATTTGCCTAATACGAGAAAGTTAATTATGAGAACTTTCACAGTTTTAGGTTGTATTTACTACCTCCAACCTCCATTATAAAAATAATGTATTCTTTATGACATAGGGAAGGTCATAATGATATTAATTCATTTCAGTAACTACGTAAGTCCGTATACGAATTAGATTGGGCTTAGACTCAATAAGTTATGGTTGGTTTCAATCTATACTCTATATACATATAATAAAAATGTAACGAATCGCTGTCTGTACATGGAAGATATTTGTGAAAAAATATTATGGGAGGCCTTTATTAATGCAATAGTACCCAAAACAATGATTTTTGGAATTTTTGTCTGTTTGTCGGTTTGTCGGTTTGTCTGTTTGTCTGTATGTTTGTGCACGCTAATCTCAGAAACCACGTATCCGATTAAGATGCGGTTTTCACTCATATATTGCTGGAAGCTTCCCTTAACATTTAGTGTTTGTTTCATGTTAATCGGTCCATAAATAAAAAAGTTACGTCCATTTAACTAATCGCGTCGAGCCTGCTGTACGTTTGCGCGGGTATATAAAGCGCGCCGAGATCTGCGCCGCGCCGCTGCCAGCTGCCAGGCACTGGGGGTCATTAAAATCACTACCCAAGAAATTATTCCACGCGGACGAAGTCGCTGGCACAGCTAGTAAGCTAATATAAGTGTCGGTTTTCGTTTCGAACCATTTGGAAAGAAACAAGCGACTAAACTGTGGAATGCTTTGTCGCCAGCGGTGTTTCCGGACCGATACGACCTTCATATCTTCAAGAAAAGAGCGTACCTCTTCCTCAAAGGCCGGCAGCGCAGCTGTAACTCCTGATGTTGCAGATGTACATGGGCGGCGGTTATCACTTACCATCAGGCGATCCGTCTGCTCGTCTGCCCCCTATTTCATAAAAAAAATCAAATGAGTTTATTCGCTTAGATCTAATTACATACATGAAGTTACTGCGCTTTGAATGACAATCATTCAAAGGTTCCGAATTCCTCGCTCGGATTCGGAAAAGGCATTGGAAATGGACTTGCCAAAACCGAAAATATATTATACTAGCTGTGCCCGCGACTTCGTCCACATGGAATAGATAGTTTTTCGACCCCTATTTTTTCCCCTTGGGGGTGAAATTTATCAAAATCCTTTCTTAGCGGATGCCTACGTCATAACAACCGCCTGCATGCCAAATTTCAGCCCGATCCGTCCAGTGGTTTGGGCTGTGCGTTGATAGATCACTATGTCAGTCACCTTTGAGTTATGAGTTATAATATGTATCTAGATAAATACATGTAATTACAGCTGATGGATATAAGGGAGGGAGGGATGTAAGGGAGCGACCTATCTCGTTTCGCTCCAAGCCATCCTTACCTGCCCGTGGTGCATCCTGCCGAACAACAAACGAGGCTCTGGCAAACCGACTGGTGGCGGTAAAACCATAACGATAGAAGCGTAGCTAAATATATAATGACGGGCAGCAGCGTCACCGGAGCGAGAAGCTACGCCCTGCGATCGCCAACCCGCCTGCCCAGCGTGGCGATTATGGGTATATCCTTCAGAGGTTTGCCCTAGGTGGCGAACTACTGGAGAGGCCTATGTCCAGCAGTGGACTGCAACAGGCTGATGATAACGATGACTCTTCTATCATGGAAGTAATAAGTACTATTACAAGTTTTTTTATAGAGCCAGAAAAGAGGTTGCTACAATATCAACGTAAACATCTGAATTCCCAACCACTAATGAACGGTAAAATGTTCCAGGAAAAAAAAATATCAAACTGACTTGCTAATAAGCAGTTGTTTGCTTAATAAATTGCCCGAATATTACCGGGCGAACATTTTTGACTCACAAATTAGGCACACGATCTATTATTAGCTACGTACATATATTTACTTAGTTACATATAGTTATAACTGTGGGCGTCTCATTGATTTTGTTATTTTGATATGAATAATTAATCTGTTATTGTTTCATCCATTTTAGAATGGTTTATTCTAGCCAGTTAATTTTGAAATAATTAATTACCTGTTGATTTATTTATTCTTTAAAGTTAGAGCCATATTATTATCATTAGGCCTGCAAATGTCCATTGGACATAGGCCTTCCCTAATAACAATTGGCAGTCTTATCGCTATGAGCTCTCTATCTGAATTATAATAAGAGCTTTCAGGATGACCTCACTCCACCTGATGGTAAGCGGTCGTGAGGTCCAAAAGTTAGGTAGGCAGGCTGCAGGCAGAATAGAACAAACCCATTGCGCCTGTCGACCTCACTCTGAAGCGCCACTGAGATGCCGTTTCACGTCCCGCCTATAGAACCCAGGATATATTAATTGTTATACGTAAATTCACACCATTCACTTGGTTTAAACTTGTGCTCTTGATGAACACTAGAAAAGGAGAGACCTCTCCTAGAACACAGAGAGAGAGAGACTTAAAACTCCGGAGACAATTTACAAAAGTTAATTTCCTCAATTGACCCGAACGGGAATCGAACCTGGTACATTCGTAATGTCCGCGCTTTTAAGCTTAAATAACTATTAAACGATCGAGGTCGTCAAAATCATTATTTTACATAATAAACTAGCAAACGCGGAACTCCGTTTCGCCACCAGATGGCTGTTTTTTTTCCTTAATTTTCTTTGCTATAAACCTCACGGAGCCCGAGACCTTTCTAACGAATGCAAAACCGTGGAAATCGGTTCGTGCGTTCTGGAGTTATAGCGTCAGGGAGGAAAACCCGACTTATTTTTATATAGTAGATAAGCCTAGGCGCGCACAGATGACTTTTTGTCACCGTGACAGATATCTCTCTTCTTCTCAGTGCAAAAGAGATGAAACGACTGTCATGGTGACAAAAAAGTCACCAGTGCGCCTCTTTTTGTCACCGTGACAGTCGTTTCATCTCTTCTACAAAAGTCACCAGTGCTCGCCTAGCTTTAATCTAAGTAAAAAAAAACCGAAATATGTACCTGTATACATACATACAGAGCGATAAGAAATCTGAAATCTGACTGAAAACCCAAGTTGACATAGTGATCTATCAACAGCCCAAACCATTGGCCAGATCGGGCTTAAATTTGGCATACAGGTAGATGTTATGACGTAGGCATCATCTAAGAAAGGGTTTTGATCAATTCTACCCCCAAGGGGATAAAATAGGGGATGCAACTCTATTCCGCGCTTACGAAGTCGCGGGCACAGTTAGTCTTATATAAAAAAAGCCGAACGGACCTATCATCTTTTCTCTCCAAGCCACCCTCACCTGCCTGTAGTGCATCCTGCCCAATAAAAACAGCATTTTTAACAAAAAAAAAAAGTTTATTCCGAAACTATAAGAGCTACATTATTAACATTTGGTACGTAGATGTATTCTGTTAACCGCATTAAGATTTTAAAATAAAATCAGAAAAAAATCCAAAATTTTTGGGGTTCCCCATACATAGAACTGAAACTCAAAAATTTTTTTTCATCATACCTATACGTGTGGGTGGGTGGGTAATTATGTTGAGGTTTCTAACATAATTTTTTTCTAAACTGAATAGTTTGCGCGAGAGACTCTTCCAAAGTGGTAAAATGAGTGTCCCCCCCCCGTAACTTCTAAAATATGGGCATGATAAAACTGAAAAAAATATATGACGTGTTTAATTACTATGCAAACTACTAACGAAAATTGGTTTGAATGAAATCTAAGTAGACATTAGTTTTTTTTTAAACGTCATAAATCAAATTACCTAATTTTTTTCATTCAATCAGTGGTACGGAACCCTACGTGCGCGAGTCCGACTCGCACTTGGCCGGTTTTAAATTTTTATAAATGAAGTCAAGACCTAATTAAAACATGATGTGGAACTTAGCAGCCATTTTCACATTACTTTATTGATGCGATATAAGCATTTCAAGAGTTAATTGGCCATTCAAAGCCATTTCACTGCGAAATTAACAAAGGCATTAAAGTTTAAAAACGAAATTTATCCCCAATGGACATTAAATGGGGGGAAAGTTTATATTGAAGTTTCGTTGGAGAATCCCATCGAGCATACAGTTAAAAAAACCTTCCAGAGTTGCGAAGTTTAATTCGGCTCCCCTTAAAATGTAGCCGGAGTTTAGTACGGTAGCCCCTGGCTGTCACACTGCAGTCAAACTGTGTAAACTCACTTCTAGTGTTGTGGATTGATAGACTATCGTCAATTAAAATAAATAAAATAGTGCCCTTGCGACGGAACATCAACACAAGATATTTATTTATTTATTTAATCTTTATTGCACAGTAAAGTAGTGTACAAATGGCGGACTTAATGCCACATAGGCATTCTCTACCAGTCAACCATTGGGCTAAGCAGAAACTAATTTTATGGTAGTGTGCGACAAAGTTAATTTAAAATACAATATCTCAAACACAATAATAAAATATGATAAAAATAAGATACAAATAAATACATACACACATATATATTATACCTACATATACACAAGAAGGAACAGAACATAATCTTACTTATAATACGAAAAGAATAAACTAATAAATATATAATATACTTACAAAATATTATAATATACACACATATATATATGATATTGACCACCTTTTAACGGAGTGTCACATCTTTGAATACGAGAGACAAAATATTTAAACATCTGCACCCACAGAAAACTAGCACCCTTTAAAATTCTCGATCAACTCAAGAGCCAAGAGGTAACCAAAGCTTTTGTGCATTTGGTTACCTTCATAGTAAATAGATAAAAAATTTTGAACAACACTTAAATGCCATGAACACCAATACAACAACCTGTATTGCAATCGCAGGTTATACAAACCTCGGTGAATTATATTATTTCGGCTACCACGCAAGCATCAGTAAATAAATTTTACCCGACGATACGATATTGATCACGAATAATAAACTATCTATATTATCGATAGTCTAAAATTATTTTATACTATCAATAGTCTAAACCAATACAAACAATAGTCTAAGACAATTGAAAGGGTATATACCCATAATTGCCACTCTGGGCAGGCGGGTTGGCGATCGCAGGGCGTACCTTCTCGCTCCGGTAACGCTGCTGCCCGCCACCAGTTTGTGGTATTTAGCTACGTCTTCGATTGTGATGCTTATACCGCCATCAGTCGGTTGCCAGCGCCTCGTTTGTTATTCGATAGGATGCACCACGGGCAGGTGAGGTTGGCTTGGAGCGTAATGATGATAGGCCGTTCCTTTACATCCCGTAAACTATGGATAGGGTCGTCTTATTTAGACGAACACTATCGATTTATTAAATTATCGATAGTTCAGCAACCCTACCCACTTCTATTATAGTGTTGCGAGAGAATTAATAGCTTATCGATACGATTAAGAGCTCGGTAATGACTGGATAAATCGTTTTTCGAGTGATATCGTCGCGTTATACTGATATCGATATTAAATAATCGGTGCTGTGAGATATACAGATAGTATTTTATCGATATTGTCGATAGATTTTTAATTTAAATAATAAATAGATAAATATCAGACAACATCACATACATTGCTCTATTCCCAAATTAAGTAGCTTAAGCACTTGTATTAAGGGTATCAGAACAACGAAGGTTACCACAAATAAATACTTAAATACAAATATAAACACCCAGACACGGAACAAACACGAGTGTTCATTACACGGATGTTTGTCCCGGGTGGGAATCGAATCCACGACTCCTGGTTCAGAAGGCAGGGGTTACTACCAATTGAGCCACCGAGCCTCTCAATCAAATAGACCTTAATCTAAGAATTTAATATCGATATTCCTATCGGTAGTGTCTCAACACTAGTCTATAATTGGGTGAGCTCGCCGCAGCTGGGGATTTCGTGTCAAACTTGCATGCCGCCTTTGATAATTTTGTGTTTTTTGTCTGCTGATGGCCGCTGATAATATACTTTGTATTTGTGTAAGACGATTGGCTGGCTTGATAGCTCTTTGCCTTGGGGAATCGCTTCGAACATCTTTGTACCACTACTATTAAATTCTTTAAGGACTGTTATGTATAACTGTACGAATAGATTTAATTCATTATTATGTGAAATCACTAAACAGTCTTTAGTAAGTAGACGTAACAAACAACGATTTTCGATATTTCGTGATATGCTAGAATATGCTACTTTACACAAAACACAATAATGTATAAAATAATGTCTTTTATACTTAGATTTAAGTCAATTGTATAGTGTGCAATAAATTATGTCTATCTATCTATCTATCTAAAATAACTAGGATCCCATAAAAATTGTCATGAAAGTGCTACAATGGACTACGGTAAATGAGCTAAACCGCTTTAAACGGCTACGAATCGCTTCTGTACAAATAATAACTACGAAATTTTGCTACGATACGCTACTATTTGAGTATTAAACAGCTACGGAATACTTCGTAAAGACTACGATTCGCTACGAATTCTGCATTCGACTACAGTAAATGCTACGAACAGATTGCTAATCGTCCGACAACAGAGACAACTAAGGCTTTTTTAACCGACTTTAAAAAATGGAGGAAGTTCTCAATTCGACTGATTTTTTTTTTGTGTGAATGTTACCATGTTTCTCCAAGAATTATTGTAAACCGATTTGGATAATTTGAGTTTTGTTTGAAAGGGTGGACTTCCTAGTTCCAATATCATTATATTGAAGTCGGTTTTAGTTTTTTTTTTTGTTAGTGGATCTGCAATCAGTTGCATGACTATGAGCGGATGTGTTGAGGCCATTTCGTTCGAAGCGTGCTCTCCACCGAGAACACTACTTATTTTTGTACTACACCATTCTTTGGTGTAGTTTGTGGATGGCGTGTCTCTTGAGACGGTTACCGTAGCTCTGGCTCAGTAGCTGGGTGGCTAGTTCATTGGGATGGGAAGTCAGCCTTTCCTGGTACTTTTCAGCTGCTTCTCTTAGTTAAAAAAATTGTTTTCCGTTGATTTAAGTAATGGCAATTGGCCTCTTTCAAATGTCCATTGTCAAGTGAAAATTCAACAACTAACTTTCATGGAAGTAATAAGTACTACGTACAAAAGGAATGCACTCTATCTATGCATCTTGCAGCTAAAATAAAGAGAATTAAACCTTATGTTTAGGTCGTAAGAGTCTTGTTGCGCGTAAAATAAAAATGTAGCCATGTGAGAGGGCATATAGTGAACAAAACGTCTCTTTCTAGCAGCTACTAGATGGTACGTAGTACTTATTACTTCCATGCAATCTTTTGTGTTACACTGCTTCTAAAACTTTAAAGTTATTGAAGAGTTATAACATTTTTCTCAGAAAATATCCGTTCCCTTAATCTTCAGACCACATTTTGTTCTATCAGAACATCTGACAATAACAATACCACCAATAATCACGTGTGAAATCGTGAACGAATATCGAAATCGGTATGCACGCGAACCGGTCATTACCGGTAACTGTTCCGGGAAACTCGAATTGTTGTGCACTACCGAAAATTTTTGCAATAACAAACACAACACTATCGTATGTTCCGATTTTAATCCTTTGTATACTGCCGGTAGCAAAATGGATAACGGTTTATATTTGTCAATGGTCCAATACAACTAGAGGATTCGATTCCGGTCGATTTTTCTAATTCCGGGATGATCTACAGTTAATACCGGGATACCGGTATAGTCCCGGGATTGTATTGGTAATAGAAAGTGGTAACAAAAAGACATTAAAACAACAAAATGAACATTTTATTTTAAATCTTCAACAAACTAAATAAAATTATACGAGTAGGTAGGTACTTTCTTCTGATAAAATAAACAAAAAAATATCAATACTTACATGACGTGTTAGTAAAGTGTTGTGTAGTTCTATGCATATGCATATGTATGCACAAATTTTTGTACTGTGCGGGAATCGAACCCACGACCCTTGTTTCAGAAGGTACAAGTCACTGCTATTAAAAAAAAAAACGCTTTCGTCGCACAAAAGGCAGTTCTATCTTATAAAGCTGAAGAGTTTGTTTGTTTGTTTGTTTGTTTGTTTGTTTGAACGCGCTAATCTCAGGAACTACTGGTCCGAATTGAAAAATTCTTTTTGTGTTGAATAGGCCATTTATCGAGGAAGGCTTTAGGCTATATAATATTACGTTGCAACTATTAGGAGCGAAGAAATAATGGAAAATGTAAAAAAAAACGGGGAAAAAATAACTATTCCACGCGGACGAAGTCGCGAGCACAGCTATCCTCAATAAATTTTCAACGGTTGGAAGTAATTTTCACAAATTAGCCGTACTCGCCTATAATTCTGTTTGTTTGCTGTACTTACCGTACAAATAATATTTGTATAGTGAACGAAAGACGAAGATTAGATGCATTTAAAAATGGACTTTATAACTGTGCAATAAGAATCACATGCTTTCTCCTTTTGCTGTCGCCTGTACTACAATAATTTCTCAGCAGTTGAATAACCTGTGAAAAACTTAACTGATTTAGTGTTTTTAATATATGTGTGGATATGTGGCTTAGCATAAGGCAACACGCAAGCAACAGCACAGAAAATAAACAAATACGACGGATAATAATGCACAACACAGAAATGTTATCAGTATAGAACGGCGATCACGTCTTGTTCCGAACGTGTCCCGTTGCTCTATTTATTTCATCATCTTGTATTCAGCCGCCCGTCCGGGGAAGGACCTCCACCGTACAGAATACCGCAGCCAAATGACCTCCGGATCGTGTTTCTGCCGGTGAGTAGGGTTTTCGGAGCTCGTGGGGGGTTTGGATTGGGCCGGCATGGCGGTGGCAACTGACAGGTAACTGACCAGTTACTTGCTCGTTGTCACAGCGACTTGGGCTTCTCTTTCTATTTCCATTAGGCGTAGGGAAGCCATTATGTCGAGCTAGGATAAAAAAAGAAAAGACAAATCGTCATCATCAGCCTATCTCGGTCATCGGACTCTCCAGCTATTGGTCACTTTGAGCAAACACCTGTAGGTTATACCCATAAACGCCATACAGGGCAGGCGGGTTGGCTATCGCAGGGCGTAGCTACTCACTCCGGTAACCCTGCTGCCCGTCATCGGCCTGTGGTATTTAGCTACACCTTCAATTGTGATGGTTATACCGGCACCAGTCTGTTGCCAGCGCCTCGTTTGTTATTCAGCAGGATGCACAACGGGCAGGTGAGGCTCTTATATCCCAGTCCTACCAAATTGTATCTTAAGGAAAGTCCCTGATGATGACTGTGAGCTCACAATTACCAGCTGGTGATGATTAAAGTCGAATGCTATTTTCAGTCATTACGAAATATCTACTTACGTTTGTTTCAAAATTAAATTACACCAGAGCTCATTCAACCAAAATGCTTATTTCGTGTTATGGAGCTTTCTCATTTCATTTAAACCACCACTATAGCTTGTTAATATAATGTTTATTTATGTTTAATAATGCAAAACTTAATTTCAATTCCCGTAATGTAAGTTGTTCATGATTCAAGCTCGTGTGTAATAGGTAACTTATGTAAGTTAATGAAAATAATTACGTCGATTTTTTATAAGAATTTACATGTGAGCCTCGTCTGTTATTCAGCAGGATGCACTACAAGCAGGTGAGGGTAGCTTGGAACGGAAAAATTATGGGTCATCATCACCATCAGCCCGTATCAGTCCACTGCTGGACATAGGCCTCTTCCAATGTTCTTAACCTTGGTCGATTTTGGGCTTCTCGCATCCAGCACTTGCCAGCCGTTCTGCGCAAATCGTCACTCCACCTGGCCTGAGGGCGTCCTACACTACGTTTGCCGAGCCGCGTTCGTCACGAATGATGGGACGCTTCCTTACATCCCATAATACACGGAGTATTAATGTTATTACACCATTAGTCTATGAAACGGCTTCAAAGTTACCTCCACTCAAAGAGACATGATAACCGGTTTACTGCACAGGAAATTCCCAACAGGAATTCGTAAGGGACTAAAAATTCACCCACAATTTAATCCATGAAATGAAATCTAACGTGAAATCCAGTTACTTCGTATTCCGTAGCAAAGGGATACTGGATACGTTGAAATATTTCGCGCACATACGAGTATCAGTTGGCTTTCGAATGGTTTAGGAATTGATATTACGGTGAAAATACCGACAAAAATACTCTTAGTTCATTACTTTTGAGTTACATAAGCGCTATGGGTGGTGATCGTTTGAGTTAGGAGGGGTGGTTTAAATATATAAAAAAGTTTATTTTAGGCATTTATGTCAATTGTCCGTTAATGTTAAACATCAAAATTAATGGCAAAATTATAATCATACAATTTTGATTATAATTTAATTTTGCCATTAATTTTATTTTAAAATATCTAGGAAAAATCTTGGAATCTAGAAATAAACGGTAAAAACATTTAATAAACCTTACCACTGGTTGAGAAATTGAAATCCCAAGAGTCATAGACACCGAAACACCAGGAGAAACACAGGACACGTTGCCGACCTTTGAGACATTTCTAGGCTCGCTTTTTATATAGGCTGGGTGTATAAATTTATATTTAAGTATATATCTGTGATACCTTCGTTGTTTTGATACACATAACACAAGTGCTCAAGTACTTACAACTACTTACTTTGGATCGGAGCCAATTTCAACGTGATAAAAAATAAAACAAATATCAGACAACATCACATACATTTGATTGCTCCGATCCCAAAGTAAATAGCTTAAGTACTTGTGTTATGGTTATCAGAACAACGAAGGTACCACAAATATATACTTAAATATAAATATAAACACTCTGACACGGAACAAGCACAAATGTTCGTCACACGAATGTTTGTCCCGAGTGGGAATCTAACCCACGACTCTTGGTTCAGAAGGCAGGGGTCACTACCAATTGAGCCACCGAACCAGTCACAGTGATGTTGTCTCATATTGTTGAAGGAATTGCGACTAAGGGACTAAAAATAAGAAAAAATACAAGGCAATCAAACTTGACACGAGCGAAGACGCAAACAAAAGCAGTTATTTAATAAATGAGTAACTTAGTATCAACATTTTTGGACTGGAACGAAAACGTTTAAACTTTTTAATGTGACTCGTAGTACAGAGGGTGTTCAAAATTAATCGTTCCTTTTAGTCGTATAAAACAAACAACTTTTGCTTTTGAAAGTTTGGTGGGCGATAGGGATTTGGCGGGGATGTATTTTGCAACATTATGTATAGTATAATTAATGTGATTTTTGACAATGACAATTGCACACCAATCAGCTTGACTCAAAGGTTTTCCTTTGTACACGTCACTGTAGTGTTTTTATTATAGCGGAGTGACTCTCTTCTAGCCAGATGGAAAGCGAGGAAAGGAGCCCAAGTCGCTGTGGCAATGCAAAGGCCACCGCCAGGGGCGCCATGGTGATCTGCGAGATACTGCTTCATGCTTTGCTTAAAGAATTCCTTATGGTACAAGGGAAAGACAGGCGCCATAGTAGGTATAGGAAAAGTAGGAGATTTCCTAAAAGAAAGGTCAGTCGCGGTGCAATGATTTCTATCACCACATAACATTAAGTTCGCCTTTTGTACCTAGCATTAAGTTCGCCTTTTGTACCATTTTGTGCAATAAAGTTTAAATAAAATAAATAAATAAAATAACAGGCGGACTATCCGTTCTAATCAGGTGTTTAGTTTGGGTGATAGAATAAAAAACATTTTCTAATAGATTTAACTTAAATTTTTACTAACAAAACAAGAATTAACTTCAGAATAATGAAAATGGGATCAACTAACCTTCCAAACAAAAAAAGAATTATCCAAATCGATTCACAATTCTCAGCGATATCGGTCTATATAAAATTCGTCCTCCTTTTTTTGGAGTCGGTTAAAACACTACAGTTTGCTTGCTAGAAACAACCATTAAAAAGTGGCGATATAGGTATTACTTACAAAGAGCGTTTTATACACTTCAGTGACCCCCCAAAATCCCCCAATATTCTCATAACTTAGTCATTAACAAGAAAAACGTTTTTCCTAAACAATTTGAGAGCGAAATGTTCGCGAGAGCAAATCAAACTTTTGTTACCTACGCGACTTTGGCCAAACATCAGTGTTTGGAAGTGTGAAAATTGGCTTAGTGTAAGTGGAGCCAGCATACGATAGGTTCCGTATCGTATCACTATCACTACACAGTATAAAACAAATATCGATTTTGTCTGTCAGTTTGTCCCCATAATAAATTAAGAGAGGTAGAGCATAGCGAATCTTCGCTCGAATTGAGCCACACACGTCTTGAGAAGGACCTCCACCCTATAGAATACCGCAGCCAAATGGTCATGTTTCTGCTGGTGAGGTTTTCTGGAGCTCGTGGGGGTTAGGGTTGGGCTATAATATATTTGTTTGCAAAAACTTTTCAGTAAGTTTATCAGTTTTTTAGTACCCATAGTACAAGCTTCGGCTTAGTTTGGGGCTAGATGGCAATGTGTGGCCCAGCTTGACATGTCTTGGTTTATTTTATTTTACCTTTTCAATCAGTAAACCATTTTCTTAGTATGGCAAGTGGAAATATTCGCCATTCTTTTTACTTTAACGGGTCATTAGTCCCGTAGGCTGTAATATGGCACGGCGAAAATATGTCCTTGGCTACATGTTTTATATCTAAAGGTTAATTCGGAATATGCTAGCTGGTATTCATTTGCAGGTTGCAGGTTAGGCATATGGAAATATGTATATTGATTGGCGGTTGGTTAGGGGATGTAAGGGAGCGCATCATCTTTTCGCTCCAAGCCAACCTCACCAGCCCGTTTTTTTTTTTTTTTTGACCCGGGGAAAAATGCCTTGACGCATCCCCGCCACCCGGGGAAGTGACAGGGTATGTGGGACTCACGCCGCCCTTAGGAAAGGAAGGGCGGCACCCTGCTTCGGGATGGAAATGAGGCAGGGAATACCCACAAAAAAACACCCGGTCCCTCCATCAGGCGCCTAATGGGTGGTGTCATGGGACCTTAGGCCAAGACTGCCACGAAACCTCACCAGCCCGTGGTGCATCCTGCCGAACAACGAACGAGGCGCTGGCAACCGACTGGTGGCGGTATAACTGTCGCAGTCATCTGGTTGAATCTCCTATTCAATTGAATCGCTAGCGCGTTCATTGAATAACGATATTCAATTGAATGACTAGACCGAACGTTGACTAAACACGCGTCACTTAACGTCCAACTAGGTAGCGGATTGAAACATAGCCCTTTGAAAAGAGCGGACGTAAAAGCAGTCAAGTGATTGTAATTTAGTTCCTTTTTTTCCCGCGCGGCGTTAGTAGTCACTAAAACAAATATGGCGTCGAACATGATCACCTGAGTGTTGATATTTTTTTTATTAGATTTACTTTAAACTGACTTATACGTAATAAAATAGTGTAACAGCATGGATTTACCTATTAATACGCCGCCTCCGGATATTTTTAAAGAAAAATTAAAAACTAAACATTAAACAGTCGGCTTTTACCCATTCAACGACTATGCTAAAATGACGTTCAGTCAAGACGTTGAATGTTTCATTCAATAACTTGACGAGTTATCCTTTAGGCATTCAATGAAATGTCGTCATTCAATGAACGCGCTAGTGATTCAATTGAATAGCAGATTCAACCAGATGACTGCGACATAACCATCACAATTGAAGGCGTAGCTACATACCACAGACCGATGTCGGGCAGTAGCGTCACCGGAGCGCGAAGCTACGCCCTGCGATCGCCAACCCGCCTGCCCAGCGTGTCGATTATGGGTATATCCTCCAGATGTTGGCCCTAAGTGGCTAACTACTGGAGAGGCCTATGTCCAGCAGTAGACTGCAATAGGCTGATGATGATGATGATGATGATGATTGGCGGTTAAAGTGCGGTATACAAATCACCATCTTTTCTTTACTTTCTGTGGGTGTCGCAAAAGTCGACTAAGGGGTGGAAGGGACTCTTATATATATTCTTTGCTCGTCCGCCGCCTGTTGCATAAAAAATCAAATGATTATCACCGCAAAACCAGATTCTCATCTAAATGAAACAGAACGTTAATATATCCATCGGTCTGTCACCCGCTTCTTGTCCCGGCTGCCAATAACTCAACACAATAAATCTCCCTTTAATTAACCACTTTGTCAGGAGAAAGACATTTTGACGTACTTATCCGCTCCCGGGGTCTATATAAATTAAGTCGACACCTATTACGTTTTAATTATAATATCCTTCTAACCTACTTCGAAAATAGGGACAATTCGAAAAGAGATTGAATCGGTTTTATATCGGTTTTACGGTAGCGGTGTGGTGGGTGCAGCCACACCGTTGCACGAGGTCCACCTAGGGAGCAGTCTATTGCTCCCCAAAGCCGGGAGTAGGGCTATTTGCCCTCCTCGGACCAGGAGTGCCGGCCGCTTATCGTCTGGCCAGGGCAGGCAGGGATGCGGCCGTATGCTTCGGCGCTACCCGACTCCCTTCAAGATGCTGCCCACTGGTGGTTTAGTGGGTTTCCCAGTCTGGGGGTATGAGTCCCACACACCACGTCGGCTCCCCCGGGAGGCGGCGAGAAGGTGCATAATGGATTCCCCTGCTATAAAAAACATTAAAAAAGCTTGCAAGATGTACAGTCGTATAGGGTAACGAGAGTTGGATCATCATCATCAGCCTATCGCAGGTTACTGCCGAACATAGGCCTCTCCAGTTGTTCGCCACTTTAGCCAAACATCAGCTTTTAGGTCATTTATAGTGAGAGGTAGGGCATAGCGAATCGTCGCTCGAATTGACCCGCCCGTCCGGGGAAGGACCTCCACCTTATAGAATACCGCAGCCGAATAACCTCTGGGTCGTGTTTCTGCCAACGAGTAGGGTTTCTGGAGCTCGTGCGGGGTTAGGGTTGGGCCGGCATGTCGGTGGAAACTGAAAGGTAACTGACCAGTTACTTGCCCGTTGTCACAGCGACTGGTGCGTCACTTTCGTTTTCCATCAGGCGTAGGGAAGCCATTATGTCGAGCTACTATAAAAAAAATCTATGTATTGATTTGACAACGCAACCCTAAACCGGCCGCTATCATTTAAATGCGGTATTTTTAACCCTAAACCAATGTCGCTCGTACCGGTATTTTTGCGACCGGATCACCGGATACAAATAGCGATCGTTGTCCGTGTGCACAGTTTTATTGTCAGCCGGAAAGGTTTATTTTAATCTGTCGCTTTTACACTTCACGGTGCATTTGTTTGTGATAGTTTCCGGTATTTTTTATCGGTAATGTAACATTCGTGTCACTAGATGGCAGTGTAAATAAATAACCCAAAATATGCCACTCTGGGTATATCCTGCAGATGTTTGCCCTAAGTGGCGAGAGGCCTATGTCCGGCAGTTTACTGCAATAGGCTGATGATGATAATGATTAATGTACTTGACTGGCTCGGTGGCTTAATTGGTAGTGACCTCTGCCTTCTGAGTCAAGGGTCGTGGGTTCGATCCCCACACATTACAAACATTTGTGTGCATAAATATGTCTGTTTGTATTGGTCTGAGTGTTTTCTAAGTATAATATGTATTTATTTACAAAAAAAATGTATCTAAGTAAGTTTATCAGTTGTCTAGTACCCATAGTACAAGCTACGGCTTAGTTTGGGGCGCTGAGTGGCCCAGCGTGGCATGTCTTGGGTTATTTATTTATTTTTTTAGCATCGCGCTGCTTCTCGCGTCGTTGCTTATACTGAAACACATCCTTAGCTGTCAAACTCCCCGTTAGACGAGTGTCCCCGCCGGAGTGACGGAGGCGCTAAGATACGGGATAATTGGCTTGGAGGAATGTTCACTCCGAATACCGGTAAGCCGGCCTGTTGGGAGTGATAAGCCTGTCTCTGGGAACGTTTGGAATTAATTTTATTTCGGTAGAGTTTTGGCCGAAGACTTTCTGGTGCATTTCTGGTTAAGTTCGCATTGTGAAATAGTGCATAATGTAATCATCATCATATTGCAATCTACTGCTGGATATAGGCCTCTCCAGTTGTTTGCCACTTAGGGCGAACATCTGGACGATATAACCAAAAGTCGCCACGCTAGGCAGGCGGGTTGGAGATTGCCAGCGCTTCGATTGTTATTCGGCAGTATGCACCACGGGCAGGTGCGGTCTTGGAGTGAAAAGTTGATAGGACGCTCCCTTACATCCTACTAAATTTTTTTTAGTGGATCGACATAATGGCTTCCCTACGCCTGATGGAAAGCGATAGAGAAGCCCAAGTCACTGTAACAATGGGCAAGGAACTGGTCAGATTCCTGTCAGTTGCCACCGCCATGCCGGCCCAACCCTAACCCCCCACCGAGCTCCGGAAACCCTACTCACCGGCAGAAACACGACCCAGAGGTCATTTGACTGCGATATTCTATAGAGTGGAGGTCCTTCTCCGGACAGGCGGCTCAATTCAAGCGAAGATTTGCTATGCCCAACCTCTCTAACATATTCTCATACATAATCATATAATTATATCCGTCAGATCAGCTCCGCTCATTCACGGCACACGCTTCAGATCGCTTCATAGTCGGGGCACGTGGCTCGTTTTCAATCCAGACGCAGTTTTACTTATTGATACTACTGGTTTGATGCATTGATATTACTTTAATGTTAAAAGGAAGTCTACGGACTGGTTTCTAGAGTAAAAGTATCAAAGAAGAATTTTTTTTATAGTAGCTCGACAAAGTGGTTTCCCTACGCTTGATGGAAAGCGAAAGAGAAGCCAAGTCGCTGTGAAAACGGGCCAGTACCGTCAGTACAGTTACCTGTCAGTTGCCACCGCCATGCCGGCCCAACCGTAACCCCCTACGAGCTTCGGAAACCCTACTGGAACATAACCCGGAGGTCATTTGGATGCGGTATTCTATAGGGTGGAGGTCCTTCCCCGGATGGACTGTCAGTTTTACATCAACTGTTTGATGTCTTTTGACTGGCTCGTTGGCTAATATGGTAGTGCCCCGGCCTTCTGAACTGAGGGTCGTTCGATTTCCGTCCGGGGCAAACATTCATGTAATGAACATTTGTGTTTATTCCATGAATAAACTTTATTTGACTGGCTCGGTGGCTCAATTGGTAGTGACCCCTGCCTTCTGAACCAAGAGTCGTGGGTTCGATTCCCACCCGGGACAAACATTCGTGTGATGAACACTTGTGTTTGTTTCGTGTCTGGGTGTTTATATTTGTATTTAAGTATATATTGTGGTACCTTCGTTGTTCTGATACCCATAACACAAGTGCTTAAGCTACTTACTTTGGGATCGGAGCAATGTATGTGATGTTGTCTGTTGTTGTCTGATATATTATTCCGTGTTTGTATTTGTATTTAAGTGTATGTTTGTGGTACCTTCGTTATTCTGATACTTATAACACTAGTTCTGCTGTACAAAGTCTGCGCTGATGCTACGAATACATTTATCTACAAACTTAAAGTTTTCACTTAAAGTTTATACAGATAAAACGTTCAATGCCAATTTCAAAATTTCACATCTCGTGATATGTTGATGACCTACACCTACAAAGTACCCTCGTGTTCTAAGACCACATTCGCAGGGCAAGCACGTGGGTCATTTCAATTTAGAACGACTAGACCGGCTTAGAGTTATTGATACTTCGCAGAGTTGAAAGTAGGTTATATTAAGTTATGGCGTTATAAAGGCGTAAAGCTGCAAGATGCATCTCATTTTGCTGTAAAAACTTTTAATGTAGCTGTGATAATGCAATATCTAAACAAATTTGAATTTGATTTGAATACAAAATTATTAAAAGAGGTTTTTTTTCTTCTCTTTTTCTATTTTTTTCTAATTTACAAGCTTAAAATTATTGATTAGATAGAGAGATTAAATGAGTAAACTTAATAATAATAACCCAAGACATGCCGCGCTGGGCCACACGGCGCCATCTAGCTCCAAACTAAGCCGAAGCTTGTGCTATGGGTATGGGGAAAATTCTGTTTCGTGTGAAAGGCACAGCATACGTGACCAAAACCGCTATACGTACTTAGTATTCCCTGTTGCCTTATTAGCCAATGAGCATGTCCCAATGATCGAAGTAGCGAGCATTGGGAGAGGCCTATGTCCAGCAGTGGACTGATGTGGGCTGATGATGATGTCTAGAAACACTAATGATACCCAATTAGGTATGGTAATTACCATAGTCCCACATCCTCGCTATTAAGATTAATTACAAAAAACTCTCATATCACGCAACATATAAAATATTCCGCTAACACCCCCGAAGCATTATTTGGCACCATTGTTCTACCCACGGGGAAGTAAACAAAAGCTTACATTCCATCCGATATAATCCCGCGCCGTCATAATAAAACCCCGATTGGTCCTCGCATCGAACGATTATCAGGCGACAAAAAAATTGTAACGGAGATGGTCGTCCCTCGTCACTCAGACGTCTAGATAGACAAATGGATATACGGGTTGACACTATGCTGGACTGTACTGTCATAATACTGTCACCGATTAACGGACGGAATTGGCATACTCGTATTTTTATGTCTGTAAGGTGCAGCGCAGACGGCACACTTTTTGTGCAATGGACTGGCTCGGTTGCTCAATTGGAAGTGCCTAGTACCTCTGCCTTCTGAGCCAAGGGTCGTGGGATCGATCCCTGCACATTACAAACATTTGTGTGCATGAACATGTCTGTTTGTATTGGTCTGGGTGTTTTCTATGTATAATATGTATTTATTTACAAAAAAAAATGTATCTAAGTAAGTTTATCAGTTGTCTAGTACCCATAGTACAAGCTTCGGCTTAGTTTGGGGCTAGATGGCGCTGTGTGGCCCAGCGTGGCATGTCTTGGGTTATTTATTTATTTATGTCTGTAAGGAGCAGCGTAGACGGCACACTTTTTGTGCTTTTGTGCGTTAGCGTCTGCGTCTGAGACATTTAAAAAGAGCGTCTAGGCCTGCCGACAGAATGATCGAAGATGTGCGTCGTGTGCGTTGAGTCTGTGAAATATCCGCGACAGATTTTTGCGCGTCGTGTGCGTTACTGCATAATAATTGCAAAAAAAATTGCGTCTGCGCTGCCACTAAAAGATGTAAAGGAGCGGCCTATCATCTTTTCGTTTCAAGCCAACCTCACCTGCATGTGGTGCATCCTGCTGAATAACGAACGAGGCACTGGCAATCGACTGGTGGCGGTATAACCATCACAATTGAAGGAGTAGCTAAATACTACAGACTGATGACGGGCAGCAGCGTCACCGGAGCGAGAAGCGCCCTTCCACGCCCTGCGATCGGCAACTCGCCTGCCCAGCGTATCGATTAAGGGATTCTGAAATAAATATATAACCCAACACATGCCACGCTGGGCCACACATCGCCATCTAGCCCCAAACTAAGCGGAACCTTGTTATGGGTACTGAACTGATGAACATCCTCAGATGCTTTTTTTTTGTAAATAAATACATTTATACCTAACTAGCTGCTGCCCGCGGCTTTGCCTGCGTGAACATCGGTTTGTCATGAAGAGCTTACTCTGTCATTATATCATGTACGTACGCGTCTTTGTCTCTTATTTTATCACACGCGCTTACGAAATGCTCAAAAGATGATGAAGATATTGGTATTCGATTTGAGTGCTGAGAAATCTGAACATAGGTTGACACAGGACAAACACACATGTAGGTACCTACATCATGTTGGCCTCTGGTTAGCCATTGGAAGCCGCGGGCCCATTGTTCAGGAATCACCTGGGCTTAAGCTATTTTCTCTTAACTGTAAGTTTCGGTGATGACTTATCCAGAGCGACGTCTTCCTGAATTATTCGAGTTATCTAAAAAAGTTCGTTTTCTACATTGAATCCTACTGGGAACCGACATAATGCGCCACTGGGTCAGCAGTCATCAGATTGTTATGTCGCGTCCGCACTTTTTTGAGTCAATTAAGTAGTCTTTTTAACGGTATCAAAAATGGTGCTTACCTACGTACCTAGTTACTACTATGAATTCTCATTATTTCAAATAGAGCAACCGCACGTAATGCACTTGTGTATGGGCATAAACATGTACACTTCAATATCTCGTGCATACTTGCCCGGTCTGCTTGGAGAATGGTCATTGTGGCCGATTTTCGCCAGGGAGAGGGCTGGCGTCGGCGCGATACGTTTAAAATTGATTATATAGAAATCATCATCATCATCAGCCTATTACAGTCCACTGGACACAGGCCTCTTCAGTTGCTCACCACCTAGGCAAACATCTGGAGGATATTATGGGTATAAGCGCCACCTGGACAGGCGGGTTGGCGATCGCAGGGCGTAGCTTCTCGCTCCGGTCACACTGCTGCCCGTCATAGGCCTGTGATATCTAGCTACGCCTTCCATCGTTATGGTTTTACACCACCAGTCGGTTTGCCAGAGCCTCGGTTGTTGGTCGGCAGGATGCACCACGGGCAGGTGAGGAAGGCTTGGAGAGAAAAGGTGATAGGTCACTCCATACAATATAGAAATACGATACTTATTTTGTACTTTTTGGAAAATAAGTGCGTTTAATAATCTTATATCATACAACTAAAACAGAATCTGGATATCCTGTGTATGTATGAACATATATTTGAGAAGCCACGCTAAAAATACTAAGTATCTTTTATTTCGATTTTTTCTTTATGTCATACTGAGCATCCCTAAGAATATAATGTGAAAATTATTTACGATAAAATTAAGATTTTTTAATTATATGTGGTACCTACCTATGTACAATACCTAACTATCCCACTAATATTATAAACGCGAAAGTTTGTTTGGATGGATAGATAGATGGATGGATAGATGGATGGATAGATGGATGGATGTTTGTTCCCTTTTCACGCAAAAACTACTGAACAGATTTTAGTGAAACTTTACACGAATATTGTTTATGCATCAGATTAACATATAGGCTATAAATTACAACGATTCATCAATTTTTTCATTTAGATTTTGGAAAAATTGTTACGGAATGATTAAAAACTTTTTGAATACACCATAGATACTGTCATTTCTGACTTGGTCAGCGAAATTATCAGTTGACGTGACAGGTACTGATATCGAGGAAATACGGAAATTCGCCAATATTATCTACACAGTAAATAATTGTGAATTAAAATTGTGCGGCTTATTTTCGGATGATGAAATTCTTCGGAAAATACTATATGCAAACTGCTATAACTGAAAAGACGAACGAACGTAAAGGGATAACACCGGCGTTGTCTACTAGAATATTGCTCAGTTTCAGAGGCACCTCATTCAGCAACAAATTGGAACAAACTTAAGGAATAAAATTGTGTACAGTCAAAACAGATCTAGCATAACCCGTAAACAAGGCGGCCTGCATCTGATAATGAATCACAGTGACCAAGAACCAAAAACCTTACTGCAATCTCAGAAGGCTCACAACGGGCCACATGTCTAGCTCGGATGCGACGAATCTGCGATCAGTGTATGCTTAATAAATATTTTTCTAATCCAAATTGTAATTTCTGTCCTCAATATACTAATATTATAACATTTCAGCCTAATAAAATCGTTTTAATTACGCATGTCGGAAGAGAAACAAACGCTTTGAAGTAAGTTAAGATTCATACACCGGCCAAGTGGTCGCTTTTTGGTCGGCGTGATACTTAAGACCTGTGTACTAACATGTACAATTATTGTACATAGTTAGGTATTGTACATAGGTAGGTACCACATATAATTAAAAAATCTTAATTTTATCGGTAAATAATTTTCACATTATATTCTTAGGGATGCTCAGTATGACCATAAAGAAAAATCGAAATAAAAGATACTTAGTATTTTTAGCGTGGCTTCTCAAAATATATGTTCATACATACACAGGATATCCAGATTCTGTTTTAGTTGTATAGATATAAGATTATTAACGCACTTATTTTCCAAACAGTACAAAATAAGTATCCGTATTTCTATATTGTATGGGAGTGACCTATCACCTTTTCTCTCCAAGGCCTTCCTCACCTGCCCGTGGTGCATCCTGCCGACCAACAAACGAGGCTCTGGCAACCGACTGTGGTGGTAAAACCATAACGATGGAAGGCGTAGCTAGATATCACAGGCCTATGACGGGCAGGCAGTGTGACCGGAGCGAGAAGCTACGCCCTGCGATCGCCAACCCGCCTGTCCAGGTGGGCGATTATACCCATAATATCCTCCAGATGTTGCCCTAGGTGGTGAGCAACTGAAGAGGCCTGTGTCCAGCAGTGGACTGTGAATAGGCTGATGATGATGATGATTTCTATATTAATCAATTTAACGATCGCGCCGACGCCAGCCCTCTCCTGCCGAAAATCGGCCACATTGACATTCTCCAAGCAGACCGGGCAAGTATGCACGAGATATTGAAGTGTACAGTGTATATGCCCATACACAAGTGCATTACGTGCGGTTGCTCTGTTTGAAATAATGAGAATTCATAGTAGTAACTAGGTACGTAGGTAAGCACCATTTTTGATACCGTAAAAAGACTACTTAATTGACTCAAAAAAGTGCGGACGCGACATAACAATCTGATGACTGCTGACCCCAGTGGCGCATTATGTCGGGTTCCCAGTAGATTCAATGTAGAAAACGAACTTTTTAGATAACGCGAATAATTCAGGAAGACGTCGCTGGATAAGTCATCACCGAAACTACAGTTAAGAGAAAAATAGCTTAAGACCAGGTGATTCCTGAACAATGGGCCGCGGCTTCCAATGGCTAACCAGAGGCCAACATGATGTAGGTACCTACATGTGTTTGTCCTGTGTCAACCTATGTTCAGATTTCTCAGCACTCAAATCGAATACCAAAATCTTCATCATCTTTTGAGCATCCATTCGTAAGCGCGTGTGATAAAATAAGAGACAAAGACGCGTACGTACATGATATAATGACAGAGTAAGCCTTCATGACAAACCGATGTTCACGCAGGCAAAGCCGCGGGCAGCAGCTAGTGTACAATAATTGTACATGTTAGTACACAGGTTTAAGTATCACGCCGACCAAAAAGCGACCACTTGGCCGGTGTATGAATCTTAACTTACGTCAAAGCGTTGTTTTCTTCCGACATGCGTAATTAAAACGATTTTATTAGGCTGAAATGTTATAATATAGTATATTGAGGACAGAAATTACAATTTGGATTAGAACAATATTTATTAAGCATACACTGATCGCAGATTCGTCGCATCCGAGCTAGACATGTGGCCCGTTGTGAGCCTTCTGAGATGCAGTAAGGTTTTTGGTGCTTGGTCACTGTGATTCATTATCAGATGCAGGCCGCCTTGTTTACGGGTTATGCTAGATCTGTTTGACTGTACACATTTTTATTCCTTAGTTTGTTCCATTTGTTGCTGAATGAGGTGCCTCTGAAACTGAGCAATATTCTAGTAGACAACGCCGGTGGTATCCCTTTACGTTCGTCGTCTTTTCAGTTATAGCAGTTTGCATATAGTATTTTCCGAAGAATTTCATTCCGAAAATAAGCCGCACAATTTAATTCACAATTATTTACTGTGTAGATAAATATTGGCGATTTCCGTATTTACCTCGATATCAGTACCTGTCACGTCAACTTGATAATTTCGCTGACAAAGTCAAGAATGACAGTATCTATGGTGTATTCAAAAAGTTTTTATCATTCCGTAACATATTTTTCCAAAATTCTAATGAAAAAATTGATGAATCGTTGTAATTTATCGCTATATGTTAATCTGATGCATAAAAATATTCGTGTAAAGTTTCACTAAAATCTGTCAGTAGTTTTTGCGTGAAAAGGGAACAAACATCCATCCATCTATCATCCATCTATCCATCCATCTATCCATCCATCTATCTATCCATCCAAACAAACTTTCGCGTTTATAATATTAGTGGGATAGTGGATAAACGACCCAGACCAATACAAACAGACATGTTCATGCACACAAATGTTTGTACTGTGCGGGATCGAACCCCTTGGTAACCCCTAAGAAGCAAGAGTTGAACCACCAATCCAGTCGCGCATTATAGTAGAAGATATAATCGTTACAGATTCTGTGGATGCGAACATCAAATGTTTAGAATAACATTCTCGTAGCGGACCTACCGGTATAAAAGGTATATTCCCATCACAAACAATTTAACAGATTTTCGTAACCGAACACCGGAAAATGTTCCAGCGTTCCAATCACGCCGGAGGTTATTTTGTTCCACCTAACGAGGGTGGAACAACAGGTTTTTAATTAGCACTTTTTGTTGGAACAAAAGGGAGTAATCGATTTAGTAAGCGCTAGATCATAGGTTCCACCCCTAGTACAGGCCCCAGGGGGCGCTGGAGCTTTTCGGGAGGGGGGGGGGGGGGGGCGGGGGGGCGGTGGTGTGTGCAAAGCTAAATAGGGGGCGTTATTGAGATTGATTGATAGCTTTACTGTGGTGATGGAAAGAATACGAGTAACCGTCCTATTTCTTCCTGTGGGTGTGCAGGAATCGTTAAAGGGACTTATTGAGATTTCTAGGCGTTCTTAGTTTATGTGATTGATTATTGTATATGGGAGCATCGTGCATACCCATCTCTCGGTCTAATTACTTATTTAAAAGTTTTTAATTCTGACAAATTAAAAAGTTATTACGTAATGGGCAGGTACCAACGTCCGTGGGTTCACACAGCAGGACCTCACTGAAAACCAGCGCGTGCTTCTACGGGGCACCGGCCC